>AP028433.1:14291544-14554458 GCA_036509395.1 Antheraea yamamai
GTTCTCTTAAACAATGTTTAATAAAAAAAAATTACTGAACATCAATCAGTCCAGTATATATTTTTTGTCCTTACATTTTGTGCTATCTCATTGGTGTATGCTGTTTTCCATAAGTACTTATAAATAGATAATAAAATGTTGAAAGCATTACTTGATGATCATATGGTTTTTCATCAATCAATTCCGGTGCCATATATAAGGGTGTACCTTTAATAGATGTCAGTATATGGGTTGCATTTGTCATAATTCGAGCTAAACCGAAATCACAAAGTTTGGCACGGCCGCTTGCATCTAAAAGGACATTCTGAGGTTTTAAATCCCTAAAACAAAAGAGAATAACTATGAATTAATCATTATGGTATTTTTATTTATGATAGACACAGGTACCATTCACAATAAACACTGACTATTCTTTCCCAATGGAAGTAGTTTATCACACAATAGAATGAGACCAATAACATTGTTTGCTTCTTTAGTATTAAATGACTTTAATGATTAAGTACTTTAGCCATCCAGAATTATTGCACTTGATTTTTTTTTTCTCAAACTGACTACGCTATTGACCTGGCAAGGTCTTTACAGCTTCACCGGACTATTGCACTTGAGTATTACCTTAAAATAATTATTAGTTACTTACTAAAAAGTATTATTCAAGATTTCTAATCTAGTAGTTACTGTTAAACTTACTTTTTGAGTGTTCAACTTCTTTATAGAGTTTTTGGTGGGATTTTGGTTTGTCATGTAGTGGATTTTATTTTTTATTCATAATCTTATGTTACTTGACTCTATATTGTGTAAAATTGGTGGTGGTTTATGTAACCGTTTCAGTTTTAAAGTCAGGGTACATCGGCTTTACCAGTGTCATTTAGCAGAATTATCTGGTTAATGCTGTATTTAGTACTTGATGTTGACTAACTATACTTTTATTTATTGTATTGATATTTATGTATGATGTTGTTATGTGTATGTATTGTATATGTGTAGTATATATGTATTATATATGTAGTATATTGGTGTTGATATTTTATTTATATATTGTAATATTAAATAGGCTAAACATAATTTCATAAAAACCTCACCTTTTACACCTACCAACATTTATCTCTGCACCACCTAATGGTTGACTGGTAGAGAATGCCTTAGGCATTAAGTCCGCCATTGCGTATTTAACGCATAAAGTGTAAATAAATAAATAAATAAATATAGTTTGTTTATTGTGCATATGTGAAGTGAATGGAACATAATACCACGGACCATGAATTCTGAGATGCCACAAAAGCCCCATGGAAAGTTCTAACAAGATGGCCATCATCTTGTTAGTTCATTGAAATTATATCAAGAAATTTGTAATATCGATACTCACTTGACAATGGCAGTAATAGTCTACTAGAAGACTGGTTGCTAAAAATGGAACGGAAGAAGAACTTGTAATACTATTAACTACTCGACAATGGCAGTAATAATCTAAAAGATTGGTTGCCAAAAATAAAGTAAAAAAAAAACTTCTTTATATCTTGAAATACTTTAACATTGTTATCAGTGATACAGCAATCACGGGTGCCATGTAGAAGTGCAAAAGTAAAATATGTGGTAGTCTTCTAGGTAGACAAATTTTTTAGATGCTTCCTATAAGTGTAGACAGGTATTGTTTTTTAATAGTTTTCTCTACCTTTTTCTCTACTTTTCCAGTTGGGTGTCACCTCCATAAAAGTGTGACTAAGACAGGGCTGTCCCTGCAAACCCTTCAAACTGCACCACTGACCATAATAATAAGCATAATAATATAAAAATGAATAAATATGAGGCAATAAGTACCTGTGAAGGACTCTGTGCGAATGTAAATAATACAATGCTGATACCAAATCACATGTAACTTTTCTAACTTGTTCTTCATTGAGACAACCTTCTTTTGCCAAGATACTATGGAGTTCTTTCTCAGCATATTCTGTGACAACAACTAATTCCGACTCGGTATCAAAACTTTCTATCATACGAATTATATTTGGATGGTTTAGTTGCTGTTGAATATCACATTCCTGTTTTAAATTCTTCAAATCTTTTGATGATCGTCCTTTCTGTAGAATTAATTAAAATTGGAATGAAAATACATGAAAAGACATGAAAGTATTAGTTTAGTGAAACTAGCGGCTCGTCCAATAACGGACAGTCAGGACAAAAAAAAAATTAAAGTAATTTATAGTAACAAACCTTTCGTATAACTTTTAATGCTACAATTGCATCCGATTCCTTGTGTTTCGCTTTAAAAACACGTCCAAATGATCCTTCCCCAATAAACGAAATTACTGTGTAACTCTCCATATTCTATTAGAATTATGAAGCTAATAGGAAAAGCAAAACATTTTGAAATTCAATATACTATGTGCACGTATACAAATAAAAAGATTGATACAGAAACTTGTTTACAAGTGTAGCCAGAAGCTACGTGTCGAAAGTTACGTATAACTTCTTGAAAGTTACATTGTCTTTTTTTTATTATCAAAAACCCTTTTTTGTATTTCGACCATATTCAGACAATTTGAAAAAGAAGGAGATTTTTGATTTGACTGTTTAATTATATTTTTGTATACATAAGTTCCGAGATGACCTTGTCAGTTGTGAACTAATTTTGATCATTTTTTTAAGTTATACTTCTTTTGGCGCGTTAGGGAAAAATTATGAGAGTAAATTTTTACGATGCGCGCGCACACCGTCACGAAAAACCGACACCCTGAAGTTAGCTATAGTCAACATTTTGTTTCTTTGTATTTGTTGTTTGTATTTCTTTGTATTAAAATTTTCAATGTATTAAATACCTTTTTTCTAAACGTAGAATAAGGCGAAAGATAAAATTTTTGATAAGATTTTTATCTTGTTACGCCAAAGAAATATAACTTCTAACGCGTGTACATAAGTACACACACTTTTCTATTTAATAAGATTATACGTAAAACAAAGTATTTAAGTACAGTCTTCTTCTTCTTAACAAATCAGTGTATGTCTTCAATCAGTAAAAGTATCCATATAACTAACTTTATAAATTATATTTTATAAATAAAAAATAATAAAAGCACATTTCCAAAATAACGAAGATTGTCAATAAAATTACATTTATTATGTTACACGAGAGAAAAATATGTTACGAAATATGCGGAACTTGACGCCTTCGGGCAACCCTGTTATTTACATCTGTTTTTTACTGTTTGGTGTATACCAGCCTTTGGTACAACATTTAAAATAACATAATATATATGTAAATGCAGCAAACTTTATTAAACCATTGAAATTGCTAAATATTAAAATACATGTGACAACAAGTCCGTGAATAGTCGAACTATCTATACTTTTCAAATCATTCCAAATATAAACTCATTATAGTTTATAAGTAATAAAATAAAACAACTATTATATACTTTTTACATCAGTACACTACACTAAACTGGTGCATAGTGGATATGTCACAGATATAACACTATATACTATACAAGTAGTCCGGTGAAGCTGTAAAGGCCTTGCTAGGCCAAAAGCGTAGTCAGTTCGAAAAAAATAAATACTATACGTAATATCATCTAATGGTCTGCAGGATGCGCGTTCTGTAACAATGTTTAGCATTGGTGCTCTAACAAAATCACAGAAGAAAGAAAAGTATTCTTTATTCCGAACAAAATTATGGCCACTTATTAGAACTATACAAGTAGATCTTGTGAATTCTCAGAATCCATGTTCCATTTTATTATTTTTAGTCAATTTCATTTGCCTATCTACCTATGCGCCTATATGAATACCAGGGCTAGTAATCACTATTTTAATACCATAAGGCCCCTAAATATAAAAAATATATAAAAAATAGTAAGTATAAATTCAAAAAAGAATGGTCATAAAAGATTTTTTATTTCACATTGTCTTAATATAATAATAACTTGGTTTTTTTATTACTTTTATAACTTCCAACAAATAAAATATTGACAATTAATTTCCAAAAAACCTTTATAAAGTAAATGATTAACAAATTTTGGCAACGATATAGGTAAAAGCGATGTATAATTCTCGTGAAGTTTATTTTAAATGTGTGTAACCAATCTTATACCTCTGTTATACAAATTGAATACCGTCATGAAGTAATCAAAGTATAAAACTTTTGTAGCCAATTGTGTGGTCTGAGAGTTTTGTTATACAAGTAAACGAATAAACAGAATATCTGGTCAATATGATCCTTTAAAAAATTTCAAGGCAGTGAAGCCAGCAAAAGAAGGATGAAAATTAAGACTTTTTTTCGCGCTATTTCGTCGTGTTGCATTAAAACCGTAGTTTAATAATTTCAGGGTGTCGGTTTTTCGTGACGGTGTGCGCGCGCATCGTAAAAATTCACTCTCATCATTTTTCCCTAACGCGCCAAAAGAAGTATAACTTCAAAAAATAATCGTCTGTCGATTGAAAAACTAAAGTCTTGTGGCTTCAAAATACTTCTTTTATATTTTTGACACGAACATTTTTTTACTTATACAGCTGATAAAAAATGGGGTAAAATTTTCAATGTTTTTTTTGCTCCCTTAATTCTTGTGCGTAGTACCTATACGTATAACGTACATCTCATTAAAAATATTAAAGGGAAACTTTTATTACATCGTCTCAAACTTTTTCGTCTGTGTGTTGCATGTCGCGTGATGGTCGGCCGCGGAGTAGGGATAAAGTGAAAGGCGCTCGTCAGAGCAGCCAGGGCCAATATGGCGGCGCCTATAGTTCGCAGCAGCTGACCGTGTAGTGTATAGACTATTATTAGTTAAATGTGTATAGTGGGGAAAAAAGTTTCACTTTTACCGTGGTTTCATAAACCCACACAATCCTTTTTTTTAACTTTGTTTTGTATTAAACTCTTGTTAACGGCTATATACAGAGCGTCCAAAAAGATAGACGAGGACTATAATTGATTACCAAATGAAATTACATATTTAGTAACAATCTACATAAAAACAACTGCGTGCAGTACGTTCGAACGTCGCTTCGGAAACCCGTCAGCAGTATAATTAATTTCACAGCTAACAACGTTGAATTGCAAACATCATAAATTACTTTGATGAAAGCATATATTTAACATGCTCAAGTGAATATACATGAAAGAAAATAGAACAATATTCTTAATTCAAACGATCGTAAAGCACGCGAACGCGACTGTTCGTTGCCGTTATATTCGACAGCGAACGGTATTCGATACGAGTGGATTTGTTGACGCATTGTTGTTAAACTATTTATAGTCGGATTAGCCGGCAACCAGCTGTATGAAATAAAACTCTAAATCGCATACACACAATAAAACAAGAGCACAAACCAACGTAGTGTTCGGCTGGGAGTATTATTTTACGTTGAAACGTATCATTCGACAAGTGTGCTCCATTCTTTAAACAAATGAGGAGAGATGAGCGTAGGTGAATGTGTATATTAGAGGTTTTCAGAAATCCATATTTCTAAGTAGATTACTAACAAATAATACGTCGGCTAGGGAAAACAAGTCAAACGTTAAATGGTGAAAAATTGTTATAATATTCCTGAGGAAAAATATTAAACTTATTTATTCTTTTTGAGAGATTTATTATCCAACTGACTGATGCTCGCGACTTCGCTCTGATAAAAATGGTTTTGTATCACTTGAACTACGTATATCAATTATATTGAGGACTGTTCTTTTTGACGGTTTTTTAAATTGTTATTTCGACATTGTAATTTAATACATTTTTTAACAAACTTTACGTTACCTTTGTTAAATCATGTCGTTACTGCTTAGCCCTAAAGGAAAAGCGTAAAAAACCTTCATGATTATCAGAAAAGTCCTTTGTTTTGCAGTAATAATATGGTTAAAATCAGTTCAGACTTTTCGCAGACTACGTTTAAAAAAAACAGACTTCAATTTAATTTACATGTAACGTGTATTGATTTTGTAATGTATGTTTATATTTATTTACAATCTGTTCATTTTCTTTGCAGATATAAACCGTTTTTTACAGATTATATAATTAATGCCAATAGATCTATTTATAGCATCTTTTTCTTTATGTTGTGGTACTAAAATAACCCTTTTTCAATATGTACAGGTTTTTTCATAATACTATGCGTAAGTTGAAGTAATAATGGCACTATGGTTAGCATGTTTGGACACCGCGACGATCGACTAGGTTCCAATCCTTACGAATAAGCGGAGCTATCGGTGAAGGAAAATATTATATGATGAATCCATAGCAAGGTAGAGAGAGCCTTTTTCTAAGCTCGTTTGGTTACTTGTTGAAAATCTGATTATATAAAAAAAACAAATTCCTTCTCCGTCAATTTAATGCTTAAATTAAGTCAAATCGATAGAGTTACATGAATAAATATGTAAACATTAATTTGTTTACTTTTAGTTATTTCAGAAGTTATTCACTGACTGTTTTGAAACTGGATGAATTGACAGTTGTGACAGGGATAGAACTGGCGACCACTTGTCTCAACAGAGTGTCTTGTGTGAATCCATCTCGTTGCTATTTTGAAAATTTTGTTCCTGTATTTACACAGATTCGACAGAATATTCGACTGTTTTTCACCGTACGTTCATTAGATCTATTTTAGTTTGTAATTTTGAAGCTTTCTTGTGTATATGCATAAATCTAAAACGATGTCTCTTCAGTATATAATAATGTTCGCTTTGATATGTTACTTTATAACCGTGCTGAATTAGAATTGTTTTACGAACTGTGGAGTTCATAACTGGAGCTCAAAATAGCCTCTCTCGTGTTTTCCTCTGCTCATAAAAATGAAATTGATTTATACTCCTGTTCATTTGTATTGGCAGTCACCCATTGCGTGTATATTATAGGACTGAATAGCAGTCGTGTTCAACAACAATAAATTATTCAATATTTAATATATGGAAGTGACTATAAATGTTAGTCATGTACAGACTTTCGACAGTAGAATTATAAAGGGTTTTTAACGTCGCAAAAATAAAGGAACTACGATAAAAGATACAATTTTTAAATAAATGGCCTATTTCTTGACATTCCTATACCACTAGTTGTATTACACGGAAAGATACGTTGTTTAGGAACTTTGTTATTTATATAGAACTAGCATCCGCCTGCGATTCGTTTATATTTGTATCTTTATAAATGATACCATATAATATTTTTGTGTAACTGTGTACCTCACCGATCGCTACTTGACTTTTACTGCTATATTTAAGTCACTTTAAATAATATGTAGCAAATAAGTGGCGAAATGTATGTAATGTATATATTTTATAATCAATCTATTATCTATGTTACCGAGAAATTTCATCAAAATTCGTTCAGTAGATTTTACTTCATAGAGTTTTATTTTATGTCATAGGTGGCAAACGAACAGGTAGGTCACCTGATGTTAAGTGATCACCACCATCCATAGACACCAGCAACATTAGAGGAGTCGCAAGTGCGTTGCTAGCCTATGTTGGGAGGAAGGGAAGAGGGAGGGAAGGGAGAGAGGTAGGTGGGCCGCCGGCGCTCTCACTGACCGAACGAAATGCAACAATGCAAGCAGTGTTACTTCATGTTGGTTTTCTGTGAGAGGGTGGTACTACCCCGGACGAGCTGACCCATTCATGCTGAAACCAGTTATAGCTTCAGCGTGGCTCTACCACCTACCAACATTCAACATTGATTAACAAACATTCATCAATTCTCACAAAATCATACTCGTTTATACTCGAGTTTTTGCTAGCGGCTTCGCTTTTGCGTCAGTGTAGATTTCATCTATATACCCCAGGAAAAGTATTTTGTTCTTGGTAAGCATACCTTATACAATGATATACGTAAATATATATATATAAGTAAAGATACGTTACCTATATGATATTTTGACAAAACAAATGGCACGATAACGCACACATATGTAAAGTAATATTGTAACGCCATACTGTTTTAGATAAAATGTGGAAGTAAGATAGGCATATTCTCAATATCGGTAGTGAAAAAGAAATAGTTATATGTTGCTTTATAATATCATTGACATTATGCCCTTATTTGTAGCCCTGACAACGTACATGCAAAATTTCGTGATGATCGGTTCAGTAGTTAAGACGTAAAAAAACAAATAAATAAACACATAAATAAGACAAGTAAACAAATTCACATTCCCATTTATAATACTGGTAAGGATTAAGATATGATACAAGCTACGGACAAGCTGTGCCATCGACTCTAGATGCGTTTCTTATTTGCTTTAACACACGTACATAACTAGTTATTGCAAAATTAATAGTGTGACAATATTCTGCGTTAAAATATCGACGTATATCAGTGTTTATAACGCTTGATTGAAAGGTACGATGTTGATGTGCTACAGCACCATAATGGTGGCAAGTTGTAGTAAAATGAAAAGAATAAAAACTCTATGAGCAAAAAACTAAGGTGTACAAACTTTCACAGCGAGTTTTTGGCGGGATTTTGTCTTTGATCTTGTGTTACTTGACTCTATATTGTGGAAAATTGGTCATGTTTTATGTAATATAGTTTGTTTATTGTGCATAAGTGAAGTGAATGGAAAATAATACCATGGACCATGAATTCTGAGATGCCACAAAAACTCTGTGGAAAGTTCTAACAAGATGGCCACCATCTTGTTAGTTCATTGAAATTATATCAAGAAACTTGTAATCACGATACTCACTTGACAATGGCAGTAATAGTCTACTAGAAGACTGGTTGCCAAAAATAGAATGGAAGAAGAACTTGTAATACTATTAACTACTCGACAATGGCAGTAATAATCTAAAATATTGGTTGCCAAATAAAGAAGTAAAAAAAAAACTTTCACAGCGATGAATGAAGGGGTATTGAAGTGTATCGATCTGAGACATAACATCTTTTTTTGTATATACATATATTTTTGTATGTACATATAAATTAATTATTGTCCATCGGCTTCGTTGAATGAAAAAAGATTATCCTACATTCCATTTTATGACAAAATTAACTTCTTTATCAAATTACATTACTATACGTTCATCTGCTTGAATTGAAATGATAAACAAACATATGTTTGCATTTTTTATGTAGATGTGAGATAAACCAATTGAAAATATATTCGCTAGCCATTCATTCAATCATCAGTTCTTAAAAAATAACACTTCTGTTATTATCTAACACTGACTTGTATCGACGAGTAAATTATTATGTCTGTGATGTTTTCTTGGACATTTTATTATGATCCAATGACGCCTACGAGGAATGCCTTTCCCAACACATGATAGCGTTATCAATATTTTGTGGGTAAATAAAAATCTAAAACCTCAAACCAAAGTTCTTATGTAGGAACTTGAAATCTATACATAATTCATCTATACATATCTATACCAATTGAAAGGTTAAACCCTTGCGGTATTCTAAGATATGACACTTCATGGTAATATTTAACATATAAAATAATAACATCAAAACAAATATTAATAAGCAACAAAGAAAACCTTAGTTAAAGTTTGTTCTAAAAGTTTTAAAAGTATGGGAATATATACTTTTAAACGTAAATCACGCCTAGGTTGAAAGAACAATTTTAAAGGGGAGCTATTCATTGTCAATCATCACGTAACTGCTTATCGTCAGATTGCCGCACGGTCGAACAAAGGGAAGAGGGGCGCGAGCCGAGGTGCCGGACGCGGCCCGGAGTGCGCGCCAGGGCGTGATTCATTTGCTTCCGTATTTATTACACCAGTACGTTTTTGCGCAAATCATCTGATGTTTAGTGTATATCACTTTTGCGTTTCTCGAGATAATTAGGTCAAATATTATGCACCTATTTTTTTAATCGCTTTAGAACCAGAAACGATTAATGATTGGCCCGTAAAAATATTGCCGGTGTCTAACCTAACACCCAGTATACTAACTATCAAATGAGTGTCACGCAATATCTCATGTGTCATTTAACTATTAACATCTTATTACCATAGTTATTATTCCATTTACTTCTAATTACTATATTTCTTAATTTTCAACAGACAAGTATTGTGCAAATTTCGTATTTATAACTTTGTTTCGCGGTGATATCTCATCCACGGGCACTTTTATTACATAGATTTATGATGTCATAAAACAAAAAAAGTTATAGTGTGACTTTTTCCCGCTGAAAACTAGAATTCAAACACTCCTCGTGCTTGCAGTTTTCTTTATGATATTTTTGCACCGCGACGCATCGTCTGTTTTATTTTCATGCGTTTAAATTAATACGTGAAATCAGCACTAATACTAACTCCGTTTACTGTTATATATAAACGATTATATGAACTAATAAATCATATTGTTATGTATATTATTGAATTTATATAAACGCGAACGCAAACATTTAAGCTGAAAATAAGAATTAGTCAATTAAGTCGAATGTCAATTAGTCGAGTTGACAGATGACTGTTAATAATTGGCTTTTCTTTATGGAATTGATATTCTGTATATTGTGTTCTATGATCTGTAGATAGTGCATCGTATAGTAATATAGTCTATTACTATTTATAGTAATAGACTATATTCCCAGAAACAGATGACATTTTATAAAATACCTATAATTTTTGTCTGTTCAATTTTTTTAATTAATAAGTAATTCGTTATGTTGCATATTTTACATATTTAGTACTAGCCTTTGTTAGCGGGTTAACTCCTGTTAATGTGGATTCGATCTATCCCTAGAACAGTACTTATTCTCTTAATGAAAGTTACACTATGTCCTTTTCTGTACCTTGACAGCGAGCATGGGGAATTTCATGATCATCCCTTGAGTAGTTTAAACGTGAAAGCATAACAATAAAAAAAACAAACTCATTCTCATATTTATAATATTAGATAGGATGTAATTGTATTTCATTATTAATATAGTCGGTCTCTTGGTGTATTTATTTGAAACGAATTATAGGTATAAATTAATATTTTTGGTAAAATCGATTCCAAAATTATAATTGGATTCGACTTTCGGTATCATTACATAGTATAAAACAAAGTCCCTTACCGCGTCTGTGTGTTCGCGATAAAGTTAAAAACCACTGAACGGATTTTCATGCGGTTTTCACCAGTAGATAAAGTGATTCATGAGGAAAGTTTAGGTATATAATTTGTCAAGGTTTTCTTTATTATCAGGGCGGGACAATGTCCGTCGGGTCCACTAGTTGGTATTAATTTCGAATTCGTTTAAATGCCTGTTTATTGAAATGCAATATTATACATGAAATATGAAGAGTCGTAACCAAAGTAACCCGGAACGAAGATAGCTCAGTGGCAGCGTAATCGGATACGAATAGATCGAAGTAGATTCGAATCATACAATGGGCCTCAACTTTTACCGAAGGAAAATAGCGTGGCCACATCATAGAAAGGGGGTTGGGAAATTTGATTTTGTCACCCTTATGTTGAAAATCTGCCGCCATGCACCTAAAGTTTGTTCTGGCAATAGCATTTAGGAGCAAATCTTTCTCTATACTTGGTGTCTTACTGTCTAATCCATATTGTTTTAATATCGGTTAAGATTGTGATCAAAAACTAAGTTCAATTTTTCGTAAAAATAAATACTTAAAAATATATTGTAATCAATGCCAGTGTAGCAGTACAAAGAACCTAAGTTAAAGTTTGTTTGTTAAGACTTTAAGTCTTATTTTCAAAAGTATGGGTACAAATTTAAATAAACCTAGGTTGAATGACCGGTGACAAAACCTGCGAGTGGCGTCCCGTTCGATAAAAAAACGGCCAATAAACCCTTTTGTTTGTTCAAACTTCGAACAATTATCCTTTGTTAGTTGGTTGGCTTCACTTTCACTTCATTTTTACTACACCCGACGGTCATTGACACTGTGCTTTAATATAGACGGGTAGAGGATTAAGTCAAATATTAAGCAGCTATTTCTTAATTGATTTAGAACGAGTATCAGGTACTGAGTATCCTGTAAAAATATTGCTAACGAGTAACCAGTCACCCAGTATATATCGTGTACATTAGTGTTTCATTCGTGTTTTGGCAAAAATAGAGTGGATACTATTCACGTTTCTGGGAATCGGTTTAAAACCATTAATATTTATATCGTTCAATCATTCGAATTAGCGAATGGGTTTATGCACGCACTCTTGCCTTGAATATAACACAGCATCACTTCTAAGAACTATCGAAAATATTTGTTACAGGAAAATTAGATATTTTGCGTTTGCAATGTCGTAGATTTCGCTTTTACTCTCGTCACTCTTGCGGATTATGCAATAAATTTCAGATTACCGGGGTTTTTTTTATATTTCCTTGACACATAATTAAAATCAGTTTAAACAATGTTTTTTTTTAAATATATCACATTTGTTATTTGGATTATAGGTTATATTTCTATAAGCTTTTATTAAAATCCATTCAGTAGTTTTTGCATGCTAGAGTAACAAACTTCCATTCATCCTCAGAAATTTGGTCGTAGTATATATTATTAATAGGATATAAAGTTTAATAATTTCTGCGTCTTAGTTTAACCAGAATGTAGTATTAAATAAAAGGGTGTGTGTATTTAAATTTTGAGAATAATGATATTATTCTTTTATATCGATTGTGGTAAGCCTTGATTATCATCTATGTAGTGTACAAAGATTGTTAAATGCTCCTTATCAAATTAGCTTTTCCACTATCGGTGTTATAAATAGGTGCATGAATATATTTTATTGAGGAAGCTTTCTTAGATATAAATTAGCTGCGAGAATGTACATTTTAGTTCATATTCTTTAGTAAGATATTGAAACTTACTAATATAGGATTTTTTCCTAATTCAAAATTAAATTTCTGAATATTTAGATATGCTGGATCTAGTAAAAGACCAACATAATTGAAATACTAGAAACAGCAACAAATTGGTCATTCCATGCTTCAGGCTCACTTAGTCCAAAAACAGTTTTTTAGGTAATAGTGTTAGGTTTTATAACAAAGTCCCAAAACACATAACCGATTTGCCGGATAGTGAGTTCAAAGGCTAATATATAGTATATATATAGTAAAGGCTATTATAGGATGCATCAATATATGAACGAATGCGACGTCTGGAAATGACGCCCCTCTCTGTGCATCCACGAATAACGAATGTAATGTTATGTTTTGAAAAAATATATAACATGAAGATATAAACCAGATCGAGTTTCTTGCCGGTTCTTCTCAATGACTGGGTTGTTTCCCGAACCAGTGGTAGCTTTGACGTTCGTAAGCACCTTCTCAATTCTAAATTGAATAAAGGATATTTTGATTTTGAATTATTTCTTATAGTACAGTTATTTTATACCTGTCGAAGAACGAAAAAAGTATGTCATGATTTTAATAAATATTCATTCTGTAGTTTAATACTTACAATTATATTAAATTATATTCTGTAAAAAGACAAAGTGTACAAGTTTATTAGTAGAGCCATATGTTGCTTGAAGCGGTGCCTCGAGCTTGGCCGTTACGATAACTAGTTTTAAGGTAGCAATTGGGAGTTTCAATTATTTTCTTGAGATCCATTATCGTTAGTATTGCTTGATGTGGAGTACAAGCGGTAGAAATTGGATGAGTAAGCTTCTATTTTAGCACCAAATTACTGGTATCGACAAGTGCGGTTCAAATAAATACAATACAATTTAAAGAAGAATTCATAGTATTCTAATGCAGTGTATGTAGAATATGCTAATCTATTTATTGAGAAATATTTTTATAAATACCGTGTGTGTAATGTTTATTATTATCATATTATATACTCACTAGCTTCTGCTCGCGACTTCGTGCGCGTGAAATAGTTACTTTGGGCTAACTAACACGCAGCAGAAGCTTTTTGAACCCGATTTTGAAACACTCTTCATTGATGCTCCGCTCCTTTTGGTCTTATCGTAATGATATATAACCTATGACCTTTCTCGATAAATGAACTATCTAACGCTGAAAGAATTATTCAAATCGGACCAGTAGTTTCTGAGATTAGCACGTTCAACCGAACAACAAACAAATAACCCTCCAGCTTTATAATATTAAGTAGTATTAAGTATATATTTTTTTCTCTTTATTTTATTATCATCTTGCTTCATTTATACATTTGTATTTTTTTAAAGCGGTGCTTTCATTAGTTGTAAATTGGTAGGTAGATAATGAAAAACAATAAATATTTTGTTTACTAACACAAGAGTAACACGAATGAGGGCAATGTACTATTGTTAGGAGGACGTTATTGTAACTCATTCTGTGCCAATTCTCCACATGAACACAACTCATCTTTGGACATCATGCATCATTTGGAACGATGACAGACAGTTTTCATTTGCTGAAAACAAATTGTCTGTGTAATTAAATGCCCTTTATCTAATACTTTGTCACTTCAGATGAATTGCTGCAATGATGATTATTGCATATATAATTGCGAATTGTTAAATTACGCAGTAATTAGTAATAACTTAGTATAAGATTAATAGGTGGTAGAGCCACGCGGAAACTATTAGTGGTTTCAGCTTGAATGCTCTCCTCTCTCCTCTCCCTCTCCCTCTCCCTACCCTTCTCCTCAAAGGGTGGCAACGCACTTGTGACTCCCCTAGTGTTGTTAGTGTCTACGGACGGTGGTGACCACTTAACATCAGGCGACAAACCTATTCGTATGCCTTCTATGACATAAAAGAAAATTGTATGGCCTATAATGACGATAGGCTTGAGAAATGTCCAGTGGCATGTATTTCTGTCTTCCACAGGGTACACAAGTGCGTTAGAAACATATGGAATTTTATAAAACATCCCTCTAAGAAACGGATTCATGAAAAACAAGCAGAAATGAAAAAATCGAGTAATTACTGTTTTTGAATTATTGAACGACTGATGCTTACTCCTAACAATTGAATAAATACTAACAACTGAATTATTCATTCATCTTTAATTCCAACATGATGTAATTGTATTTATATAACTTTGTTTAACTGTGTTTAACCAATATATTCTGATGGAAATAAAATAATAAGTTAAATAATACAATATATACATATAATAAAATCGCATATGAGATTTGTTTATACATTAAAGATTAAAAAAAAATTACATAAGCCTTTAGAATTTTTGTCTGTTTTTCGGTTTGCCTGTGCGTTTGTCTACGCTAATCTTAGAGACGGCATAATCGAATTACTTGCTGTTTTCACTGATGTATTAGGGCAAGCTTCCCGTAATATTTAGTATCTGCGTAATTGTAATCGTTTCATCACAAACAAAAAAAAAATCAGCCGTCACGGGACGCCTGGCAGATGTGAAACATCGAAATTGTTTTGTATAAGTTATATGCATAAAAGAACAGATTACGACAGGAATCACCTATGGCATAATGAAAAGATAAAGCATTACAAATTTGTTCCATTAAGTAATAGTGCATTTAATTCGAAACCTTTTTAAAGCAAGTATTCAATACGTATTTAACTTTTTTGTAATAACACCGATAAAGTATAAGAAAATACATTGCACCCAAACGAAGCCGGGACGGTCCCTAGTAATATAAAATTTTGTAAACATTATTCGTGTTCCGGTATTTTAACCGTCTTACGTTAGCACATCGCTTATTGTATACGGATATCCTTAATTAGCTGGAGTTATTTACAGTTCACATTATGTATTTGCTTCGATTGCATAGTTCAATGACGCAACTGAATTAATGTTAACCGACAAAGTATTTGGTGTTTTAAATGTAACTATGTATATATATATATATACATATATATATATAATTACACTATTAATATACATATATATGTATATTAATAGTGTAATTATATATATCTATTTTAGAATTTGTAAACACAAAATGGAAGCTGAACGTCAATCTGTCAATTTTATCAGTACTTTTGAAGATCTTCATATTGTCTTCTCTCTTGCTCACTATTAATATGCAGTTTTCGTAAACCAATTTTTGGACTTTTACGTACAATTTTTCAAAAATTTCCTTTCACTCAAACCTGGTCCTGATAATTACAAACAGAACAAAAAAGAATTGACGTTTTGAAGCGATGCGTTGACATGCATTCTGCATTTGATCTTTATTTGTAAACATAATTAAAATAAAGCTCCTTTGACGCACCAGATTAGGCCTTCCTCGGCAGCGGCTCAAGCCTAGGTCCGTTCTCTCGGCGTGGAGCCCTTGAGTACGCTGCTCGCGCGATACAGTGACACAAAATCTTACCATCACTGCGACAACATTACACATATCACCTCCACACACGTGCACGCATACACCCTTACACATGAAAGTGGAAGGGTTTTATTTTTCCCTTATCAAACTGAAAGAGTTTAGAAAATTATACGATACGAAATACACACATCAAAAAAGTCTAAGCAACATGCGTGATATTACAAATTTTACCATTTATATTAATTAATTTCTAAGTATTTACTCAAACAAAGTGCGTAGGTAAGTAAACTTTTTTGTTATTGATGACATACTGGCTGGTTGTAAAAAAAAAATTTGATTATGTTTTGTTTTTTCATAAAATTCAAATGACTGCGAATTTGTTTGAATTTAAGTGCGTTTTAATTGCTACGTTTAGTCTTGATTTTATAATTTTACCAACCATTTAAATAAAGTTAGCGACAAAATTGAATTGTTAGATATTCTTTACGTAATGAAGCGACGTCATTTGATGGCAGATGAAATGCAAAGAGCTGTAGGGATGTTGCAAGCGGGAAGTAATCAATCTCAGGTATCTCGACATTTTGGCATTCATAGAAGTGTCATTTGTCGTATTTGGCAGCGCTACAATAATACAGGAGAACCCGCTGAACAGCATCCAGGCCGTAAAAGGAGTACAACCACTCGGCAAGACCGGTACATACAACTGACTGCAAGACGCCAGCCGATGTTAACCGCTCGAGAGATAAGTTTGAGGCTACAAATTTCAAGTGGTGTTGATGTAAGTCCTCAAACTGTGCGAAATCGACTGCATGAGTACGGCCTACGAGCTCGACGCCCAATCAGGTGCCCACCGATACGTCACGGGAATCGCGCTCGTCGATATGAATGGTGTAGAGAACGCATAACATGGACCCAGGAACAATGGGATAAAATTATGTTTTCCGATGAGTTGCGATTCGGGTTTAAGCCTGATACAAGAAGGGTGCGAGTGTATCGTCGGCCCGGAAATACTGAAAGGCTCAGGTGCGTTCAGGAAGTTCATCCATACAGCGGCTCAACAGTTATGTTATGGGCGGGTATTATGAAGAACAGGCGAACTGAGCTCGTTTTTGTAAATGGAAACATGAATGCTGAAAATTACATTGAGGATATTCTCAGACCTTATGTCTACCCATTTGCACAAACCTTTGGCTCCGATTTTAGGTTAATGCATGACAATGCGCGTTCACATACAGCTCGGCGAACCAGTGAATACTTTGCAACGGAGAACATCCGGGTATTGCCCTGGCCTGCACAATCGCCAGATCTCAACCCCATCGAGCACGCATGGGACATACTCCAGAGACGTGTTTTGAAGGACTTGGACGGAGCGACAACAACCCAACAGCTGAAGGATTTGCTACAATTCCATTGGGAGCGAATACCGCAAGATGACATAAACAGTCTCATTAATTCAATGAATAATCGTTGCCGACAAGTTCTGAATAGCAGAGGAGACCATACTTTGTATTAAATTGTTCTATTCTTTCACAATAAATACATTTTCTTTAGAAATTTCATTTTGTAAGACAAAAGTTTAGTTTCTTATGTATCTTAGTTTCTACAGTATATTCTAATATTGTTCATTTCTGTTATTAAAAGAACTTATAAAGACAACAGCTGTTATTTTTACATCATAGAACCCTAAAGATGTTATTTTAAAAATAAAATACAACGTTATAATGTGAAGAACCATCCTAAAATTTAAATTAGTACATGTTGCTTAGACTTTTTTGATTAGTGTATATATAAGAGCTGTTGAGGTATGTATGCCTGGTACACATATATAGTTGTTGAACAACTCGTATATGTATGAATAGTTAGCTTAGCTTAGGTTAGCTCAGATAGGTCAGGTGGTCGGCGGGGGCCACCACCTGGGGCCCACATTGTGGTGGAGGGCGCCCGGATCAGGGTGGGGACCCAGATGAAGTATCTGGGCCTCACCCTGGACGGGCGCTGGCGGTTCGAGCCCCATTTCGCGGGGCTCGGACCGCGAATTGCTGGGGCGGCGGCGGCACTCGGCCGGTTGCTCCCCAATATAGGGGGGCCGGGCGCCGGGTGTCGCCGACTCTACATGGGAGTCGTGCGGGCGATGGCCGCCTACGGGGCACCAGTCTGGGCCGACGCCCTCGGTGCCGCCAACGTGCGCGCGCTGCGTAATGCGCAGCGCACGGTGGCACTGAGGGCGATCCGGGGGTACCTGACGGTGTCCTCTGCGGCGGCCTTCACGCTCGCCGGCTCCCTACCCTGGGAGCTGGAGGCAGGAGTTCTCGCCGCCGTGTACCAATTCACGGCGGCGAGAAAACGAAGGGGGGAGCCTCCGGCTCCCAGGGAAATTGAGGCGGAGAGACGGCGTCTCCGAGGAGACGCCGTCGAAAGATGGCAGCAGGACCTGGCGGACGAGCGGTTCGGGCGGTTTACCGTGGACGCCGTCCGCCCGGTCCTGCGGGCGTGGTTAGATAGGGAGTGGGGCTCCCTGACGTTCCGGCTGGTGCAGGTACTCACCGGACACGGTTGTTTCGGGTGGTACCTGCACCGGATCGCACGCAGGGAGCCGACCGCCGCCTGTCACGAGTGCGGCGCTGACGAAGATACCGCGCAGCACACTCTGTCTGAGTGTGCTGCGTGGAGGGAGCAGCGCCGCATTCTGGCGGCGGCGGTAGGACCTGACTTGTCGCTGCCGAGCGTGGTCTCGGCCATGCTCGGCAGCGAACTGGCGTGGCGAGCGATGTCCTCCTTCTGCGAGGACGTCATCTCGCAGAAGGAGGAGGCGGAGAGGGCCCACGAGGCAGATCCTCAAAGTGGCCCTCTCCGCCAAAGGAGGACAGGCGGGAGGAGGCGGCGATTCGCCCAACTCCTCCCGCCACCGTAGCCGGACCTGAGGGGGTGGGCCGGGGGGCCCATCTCCTCATTGCACAGGTCCGGCGGACGAGGGGGGACAGCCGGTGTGTACCCGGTCTCTCCCTCTATAGGTAGGAGCCCGGCGGTCACCTTCCGCCGGGCGGACCGTGGGGGCGGCTCTACAAGGTTGATTAGCTTGAACGATCCCTTGCCACCCCCACACAACGGTCTATCGGTACACCGTGGGGTTTTAGTCCGTGCGAGTCGGACATAACCCACTCTCTCCCCCGGTAGGGTGGGTATCCATAAGGGATTTCCCCACGTTAAAAAAAATAAAAAAAAAAAAAAAAAGGTGGGACCTGGCGGACGCGCGGTACGGTCGATACACGATCGACGCCGTCCGCCCGGTCCTGCCGGATTGGTGTAATAGAGGATGGGGCTCCCTGACGTTCCGTCTGGTGCAGGTGCTGACCGGGCACGGGTGCTTCGATTGGTTACTGCACCGGATAGCACGCAGGGAGCCGACCGCCGTATGCCATCAGTGCGGCGTTGACCCGGACACCGCGCAGCACACTCTATATGAGTGTGCTGCGTGGGAGGAGCAGCGTCGCACGTTGGCAGCGGCGGTGGGACAGGATCTCTCGCTGCCGAGCGTAGTTGCAGCCATGCTCAGTAGCGAGGATGTGTGGAATGTTGTGGCCTCCTTCTGCGAGGAGGTCGTCTCGCAGAAGGAGGCGGCGGAGAGGGTCCGTGAGCAGGACCCTCAAAGTGGCCGTCTCCGCCAACGGAGGATGGGCAGGAGGAGGCGTCAGTTTGACCGCCTCCTCCCTCTGTAACCGGACCAGGGAAGATGGGTCGGGGGGGCCATCTTCCCATTGCACAGGTCCGGTGGACGGAGGAGACGGCCGGTGTGTACACGGCTGTCTCCCAACAGCACGGGGCCCGGCGGCGGCGCTTTTACTGCTGGGCCAACCGCTGGGGCGGCACGATGAAGTCTATAGAGATCTCGTGCCGCCCCAACTATAGCGGAAGACGTACACCTTCCCCACGCTAAAAAAAAAAAGCTCTGATAGGTCGCGAATTGCATGTATCAGGCAACAGCCCAAACCGAGGTGTGCCGTGCACCCTTGAGCTAGTTGTCAAATAAAATCGGCTGAGTGCCTAAACCGCTCGCCTTAGTAGTCCGGTGAAGCTGTAAAGACTTTGCTAGGTCAATAGCGTAGTCAGTTCGAAAAAAAAACTCCTTTGACGTCAAACTACTCAACTTGGCATAGGACTATAACTATTCGATGCGGAATTTTTCGTAAATTGCGTTCTGGCATTATTGCTATTTGTTATTATTTTTTTAAGTAAAAGTTAATTTAATGCACGAGGGTACGGGCGAGTATCAGCTAGTAATGAATTAATTGGTCTTATTTGGAAATATTTCTTATTTTTTTGGTGTATTTGAGTATATATTAGAGAAAATACACGTGGTAAAAGAGATTTTAATTATCACGAATTAGCAATACCCGCGACACCGCTGTCGTGTAATACACAATTATTTTTAACCTTATTCTTTTAATAAAGCTAAGTATTACGGGATTTTTTTATATCCAAATATTCAGTACCTATTCTCTCTACATTCATACTGTATTGATGCTGACAAAATTATTTAATTTAATAAGGATTTATAATCTTCATTTTGCTTTAAAAACCTCAATTATCATTGTAACTTTCAAATATTAATTATGATTTAAGAATTAAAGTTACATTTATGATACGCGGTTTTTTTTTATCTACCTACACAAATGTTTAGTGCAATATTTAATGGGATTAGGTAAAGTATTACAAGAGAACCTGGTGATACCTTTTCATTAATATGACAATTTATTTCTTTCCTTATAGCTTCTCCAGTATATTACCTAAAAGAACCTATATATTAAAATTTATCCATAGAATATATCACTGTTTGCAAACAAGATTCATGTAAATCAGTGTATTCGTTCTGAAGTTACAAGTGTGATAACAGACAGAAAATTGTCTTTTATAATATGTAAGGATGGTGTTAGTGATAGGCGGATTTAACGTTATGATAAATTTATTAGTTTTATACTAGCACATTAATAAAACACATAAACTGGAAATCATGAAAGTAAACATTACAGTCTTTACATCGTAATCATAACGTCCTACACATGACAAACAACTTTAAAATTATAATTATTCACGTTCATGATAGAATACAGTGGGGTTGCGTCGTTTGAAAGGCGGGCGGCGCGGCGGTGTTACAGGGGGCGGGCGGGCGTTCCACGCTCACGGCACCGCACGCACCGCTTGTTTACGTTTTTTCAAGCCACGTTAAAACTAAAAATACTTTAGCATCCTGCCGTTTGAGGCTCACGCGATTGGTCAGAGCGAACGCAGGCAGCCAGGAGGACTCGGACTGGCGAACCCCCGCCGCACCTCACACCCGATTATATATGAAAGTATACGAAAGGCCAGACTCGTGAGGCAGCAGAAAATAACCCTGAACGCTGGAAACAACGAAGTTGCGGGCAGTCGTGTTGTGCGTCTCACAGTGTTAACTAGTGACATTAGACATGGTTCTGGATACTGAAGACTGGGTAGGTGTCCCCAGTAATGATAGGCTTTAATTTAACTTTAAATAAAAAATAATAAATTTACTAAAATTAAAAAAAAAAAGACTGAGTGAGAAGCTGTTAATTGGATGCTAACAGATTCTGCCATTGCACACTAAACGTATTCGGATGGTTTTAGGACAGTTGACTGACAGCGATCGTGAGACGTCGTTAGAATTTTCATTTTAACACCTAATTCTAAATAACTGCACTTAACATGTTTATTTGGTTTAAGCGTCAATAATATGAAAAATAGTAATATTTGCCCATATTTTATAAAAAAAAATCTGTTGATATCTTCGACCAATTTACATTTTGCCTTATGGATTGTAATTATAGATAAACCCTATACACAAACCCATTTATATTAAACAAACATATAGGCAATAAATTATAATAATAACAATTAACAAAAGATTATAATATTTACTTATTAATTATTTAACAAATAACTAAATATACAAATTAACTATAGAGTTACAGTTTAACATTTGAACTTCTTATTATAATAGTATCGTAGATATTTACAGATGTTGATAGTCACTGAATTGAATAATATAAAAAAAATCAACAAAATAAAATAATAAATATATATCAGTTTTAATAAAAATAAAACTGAAAGCCTTACCAGAGTTTTCTAAGCATACACAAGCATTATACTTCAACCTAAAATATTTCAACAATGCTTCCCCTATCGACTCTGATACCTCTATTTCAAAACTAGGTTGTTTGTTAGACATATCAATTCTTTCAATACATGATTATATTATATATATATACCTATAAACTGGGTGAAATATAAACCCCATTAACGCTCTATGCCGGCAACGGATCCCACCGAGACCGGGAATACGCAAGAACGAATCTATTTTTATTTCAATTGCACATAAAATATATTTATTATGCTTCACTAAAACACTCCTACGAGAAACCGGCCTCTATTGCATATACTATATAAATACAGTGGATAAATACATCTCTAGATTTACATAAATACACCTTAATGTATTTCGTTGAATTTTTTTTAGTATTTATTTGGCAACTTAGTCAGATTTATTTTTTTATATAACTGCGACACTGTACCTATATGCTTGAGGATATGCTATGCTCATTCTCCTGATTTTTTAAAATTAAATTTCTTTATATGTTTCAACCATTATTGATTTTATTTTTAATTAGTAAGTAAACACGAGTTAATAAATAATTCGTTCTAATTTCCAGGCCGATGAGCTCCCACCAGAACAAATCGCCGGTAAGTAGATCACGTAAATAACTCTTTCTATTATTATTGTTAATATTCTACAAACATATAAGTATATTTTTCATCAAGTATAAATAATATGCTCTTATGTTTACATAAATAAGAGGAAACACGCAAGCTCAATATTGGCTTACAGCCAGCCGTACAATGGAGGTGACTCCATAAAAAAACGGCAAGGCACGCATTATAAATTAATTCTCAAAAATTTTGCGTGTGGGCTTCATAAAAGTCGTCCAAGAATAACTTGTCTAGAGGGCGTGGTTGCTGGAAGAAAATCAACTAAACTATTCTTAGACACAGTATTGAAATACACACGTATTTTAAAATATTCAAGCATTTTACAAAAAAAAAATGTAAAAATATTACAGCAAAAAACATGAAAGGATTATTAACTAAACAGGTTTTTTAATCACATAAATAATATCAGTTTTTATTATTACATTTCACAGATTCTCATTAATTTATATTAGCTCGTTAAACGTGTTTGTCGTTTATTGACACTTTAATTTAAAATTGATTTAGTGTAGTTGGCGTTTAGTTTAAAGTATTTCTATAAAACAATTACGTATTTACAATTTTACAATATTTTGTACGTTCGTTATTCAGCATAAGTAAATAGTTGACAAACCTAATGCTGATAACTTTAAATCGAAGGTATTAATTACCTTGTAACTAGTCTCGTGTCATTAAATTGGTAAAATATACTATCATAATTTATCTACTCCAAAATTAAACACGTATGTAGATAAAATTTATTGAAACTAATTTAATTATCTGTAACGTTGCCAAAACTCAAGTAACGGTTTGACGTAAAACGTGTAAAAATGACAGAAAATTAATCCTTTCACTCAAATAATGACAGATCGTTGTCATAATAAAACCAATCTGACATATTTTTTATCTAGCCCAATGTCTTCTAAGAGAGATATCCAGTGAATTAAACATTACACCCATGAAATATATTTCCATATTACTTATATATTTATTAGATTTATTACTAACGAGTCAGTCATAAATAATGGGGATATTTTAAATCCATCTTTTGATCTCATTACATTATATAAATGTTTACCGCAAGTCGCTCCTGCTTCAAAAGTATATTTATTCTTCTAATAATAACATTTTTCAGCGAGCAACTGCTGCAATGTACCTAACAATGTTATCCCATATTGCGAAAGTGGACGAGATTTTGTTTATTTCGTGTATTCACGAAAACCGTTTGGATGTTTGGGGTTGCGGCACGTCAATATGTTAACCAGACTTTCGTAAACTGTCTGGATATGTTCATATTTATATATATTTCATGTCAATATGCATCGCCGAATGCGAGACAGTTAGTCGCCTACGGTGTACTAAGGCCAGGTCGGTCATATATCGAATTTGATAATGTGGTAATTTAATTGTATTTAATTTGGACTGATATTTTATTTAGTGACTGAAATAGTACACGATTTTTTTTAGATATATTGTGTGTCAAGCCACATCTTAAGTTATTATTTTAACCTTCCATGTAAATTTATGTCTATTTGAGATGGCCATAGCCAACAGTGATTACTTAGTATCAAGTAATGATGCTGACCGTAAATGCCTCGGCAGCGGCTCAAGCCCAGGTCCGTTCCCTCGCCGTGGATCCCTTGAATACGCTGCTCGCGCGATACAGTGACACAAAATCTCACATCACTGCGACAACATTACACATATCACCTCCACACACGTGCACGCATACACGCTTACACATGCAAGTGGAAAGGTTTTATTTTTACCTTATCAAACTGAAATAGTTTAGAAAATTTTCCGATACGAAATATATATAAGAGTTGATGAGGTATGTATGCCTGGTACACATATATGTTTCAACAACTCATATATGTATGAATAGCTAGCTTAGCTTAGGTTAGCTCAGAATAGGTCGCGAATTGCATGTATCAGGCAACAGTCCAAGCCGAGGTGTGCCGTGCACCCTTGAGCTAGTTGTCAAATAAAATCGGCTGAGTGCCTTAAGCGCTCGCCTTAGTAGTCCGGTGAAGCTGTTAAGACCTTGCTAGGTCAATAGCGTAGTCAGTTCGAAAAAAAAAAACTGGCCGTAAATGTTAAGAAATTAAATGGTAATAATATGCCCAGAGTATGTGTTTTATACTCAATAAAAATTTAAAAATTAGAGTGCCAATGTTTTCCGATGTTGTATATATGATTAAATCAGATCTTATGGTTACTGTACACGTGGCTGCGCAAGCGGCACAGCACGGCTGCTGGCGGCGTGGCGCGGCGTGGCAACACGCTTGGACGCTAGCCAATGTACCGTGGAAATCACACAGAGCGCGCTATATCGTCATTGTTTAACCAAAATCGTCTAACCAGTTTCCTAGAACTGTAGAGTATTGAAAACTATTGATAAATGTAAACACCGATTTATAACTGCTCGCGACTGACACATATTTTATTGCGTAATACCGACTACTATATTACTAGCTTTCGAATATAATCTAAGAATGCTTTCATAACTAGCGGGCCCGGCGGACGTTATCCCGCCGTGATAATTAAAAAAACCTTGATAAATTACATACCTTAACTTTCTTCATGAATTGCTGTATGTACTGGTCAAAACCGCATGAAAATCCGTTCAGTAGTTTTTGAGTTTATCGCGAACAAACAGACAGATATGGTCGAGGACACTCTTTTATAATATGTAATGATAAAGTGAATTCTATTAGTATTAAGTTTATACATTTATTACTGTAAATATTAAAATATAAAATTGTGATATGAATTTTATGCGCAGTAAAATGGTTTTACTTGAATAATAAAAGCTCTTCAAAAACAGCAGCTGAGATATAATTTTAACCGACCTTAGTTCGGATTCTATTTCAAATAACGAGAGCGTGATAAATTCGGCTTAATCTACATCTTTTTATCCCGAGACCAGAATCTAAAACGAAGTATATTTTATAGTATCTAGTTCAGCATTAATCTATACGTTTACTATAAATTATATTTCATAAAAGAAAAATTGAGGTATCTTATGGAATTTTCCAATGACAAAGTATCAGATTGGATTTTCAAAAACACTTTATTAATACTCTTCTGACTTATATAAATAAAGTGTACGAGTCTGTGAATTGAATTCTATGATAGTAATGTGCAACATTTCATATTTCTTCGCCTATCAGTTTAAGACACGTATGGACCGTCAATAGACTTTAAAAATTCTATCAAGAATTATGTAAACTCAAAGATTTCATTTTTAATTTATGAATTACTAGCGGGCCCGGCAGACGTTGTCCCGCCCTGATTATAAAAAAAATCCTTGACAAATTTTATACCAAAACCTTCCTCATGAATCACTTTATCCACTGGTGAAAACCGCTTGAAAATCCGTTCAGTAGTTTTTGAGTTTATCGCGAACAGACAGACAGACAGACGCGGTAGGGGACATTGTTTTATACTATGTAATGATACCTATTATCACCAGCAATTGTTAGTGTGCTGTATGACAGATAGGTAATCATTCAGAAACATTGCCCTAAATCTTGTCTTGCATTCTTTATATCAACGTACAGCCAACGTTGTTTATCTTAGCAATAACGACACACGGTACATTGCTTATCTTTGTAAAATAAATTACGTGGCGCTTCTCTTACTAAATTCTATTTCATGTTTTTGTATATTTCTGTTACTGAACGAAGTGCTATATTTTATATACAAAGAGATAGCACTCGCCCGTACTATTTACAAGTATTAATTACAACCCTAAAAACGACAAATAACCTTGACCACAGTAAATAAAGCTAGACACAAATTTTCATGTTAAAAAATGTCACTATAAATTACGTATATAGTCTAGGGTTATGGTTTAGTTCTTATTTTCATTAAAAGAAATCTAACTTCTATATCGATAAATGTTGAATCTATAGTCTATTTATAAAGATAAATTACTATCGGCCTGGTCATTAATTATTACTATCTGATTATAATATAAACAGAATAGATATTTTTTGTGATTAATGCTTCTTGTTTTTTGTTTGTTGTGTTGTGTATCAACGAAATTTGTTGTGATAAAAACAAAAATGTTAGTAATATAATGATTTTTTTTAAATCTAAATCGTTAAGTGCCATAATGTTAAAACATACCTCACCATAAATACATAGTTTTTTTTCTTTCTAAAGACCACAATCTTTCCTAATACAAATTATTATTTTATGTTTTTTGTAGCTATTTTGACGCATTGTTTTAAGTAAAAACATAATTTGATATAAAGGTTTAATTAAATATTGAAAAATAAACCAAGTTTTACTTATCATTTTTAATAATTATATATTTGCAATAAAAAACTGCATCCTATTGTTTCAGTATCTTTTTGATATGTGGTTTGATCTATTTTTAATACCAGCATGAGTAACGTGTTTAATTACAATTTATAAGTATGAAATTAAAATTATATTTCAGAAATTGAATACTTTTAATTAAAAAGGATTCAACATTTTACAGACATCGATTCTCAAAATGTTGTAACGAAAATGCGTTTATATTTCACAGTAGATGAATAGTGCTTTTTGTAAAAATACCACATTTAAGTGATTAATATGTTTCCTCTTGAAATTCAATTGCATAAATCCAAGACGATACTCAAATTTGATGGTAAAAATAATTAAACCAACCAGAAGTACCTCGTAATTAATTGTAATTATCATTAATTTTAACATCGAGTTACACTTATGTCGCTTCTATTCGGTTCGATAATTGGTGAAATGTGTAGTGTTTCGAATAATGTAGGCGGGTAACTAATTAATTTATAGTTAAAATCAAGAAAAAAATGCAATAAAATCCATGGAACTTTGAGACAACTGCCAAGAAATCCGTTTAGAATTAAGAGCACGGCACTCGGGCGAAAATAAAATTCATGTTTTTAAACTATTTTTTGTTGCCAAAATATCATGAAACAGCTGCACGATGTTTAAAGTGTACTATCGCTATCATGAACAAATTTATTCGTGTATTTTGAAGAAAAAATTCAGGGCGATACGATGTCTTTTCATAATTAATATCGAAACTGAAATAAGACAGCTTTATTACGTTTTTATAGACTTTGTAGGTGTTAGTGTTCGACCACAACATCACTTAATATCAAATTATGTTGTGACCTAAGATTATAACACGTTAAACTTAGTGGAGTATTAATTCCAGCTGTTTGGACACAACTTTAAGTAATCAGCGACAGATTTTTAATTTATGGGTGATGGCCAGTCAAACGGGCATTAGAAATACTCTGTCATCAACTTTGTGTATCAAAATTTCCAGCTTATTGTAGCATTCAAAGCTAAATCGATCGATACGATCTCTGAATAAATTACCACTAGACCATCATTTGTTTTAAACTGCTAACATATTAACCCTTAAACTGCCACGCCATGATCACATGTTTCTATTAGGACGCTACGGATTATTCTTTACATTTGTAAAAAGATCCAGTGCTCCTCTCACTGAAACCGTGGCCGGTTATATATGACCAACGTGGCAGTCAAAGTGTTGAACCTCAAAATAATCACGTTTAATTTCTAGTTGTTTAAAATGAACTACTTCCCTCTGTAACATATTATGTTTAAGATGAAACAAAATTTATTTCTAATTTAAACGATGAAATATTATTACAGTTTGTAAATAACGAAGGACGGTATTTGCATCATTAAATTTTACCTTGAATTTAATTGAAACGGTTATTAGGCGAACTTACGTCAGCGGCTTTCTTTAATCTTAAATAACTGCGGAAACTGAAGCCGGTGAAATGTACTACTGTCTAACGGATGTAGATTTATTACTTAGCTGTTGTGAATAATAAAAACAGTTTCTTTAATAGCATAAGATTAATTAAATGATGCATTGAATAGAGGTAATATCCCATTTCAATATGTACCACTTATAAATAGTAACGTTTTTATTAAATAAATTTACTGTATTATAATATACGAAACGTCTTTTTTTGCATTGCTCTTTATTAAATTTATGAGTAATCTAAATATTAAATGTTTTAGGGATTAATGCAAATTAAGTTTTGTGTTAAGAGCATTAACCTAGAAAAATATGTATACCTTTCCGTGATAAATATTTAAATAGAATAATTTGCTAAGATATTTAGACGTAACTGTAGATTTTACAATTAATGGCTCACTCTTGTGTAAACTAATACATAGGTATGTATAAGCCAAATTTATACTGCAGCAGTATGAAGATATCGGTATATACGCCCACGGCATGACACATTTTCCACAGATTTATCTTTACTGAAGGAAATTACCTACGATGAAAATTTTATTACTACGGTTTACTCATTTATGCAGCTTATTGCCTCGCCGGATAAATTTATATATCCAACCAACCTATCGGTACAGAGATATCTCTTTTCACGACACAATATTCAACCGTATTACATTATATAGTCCGGTATTTATTTTAAATTATGTTTTTATTTATTTTTAATTTGGCGTTTTATACATACTTATGTAGATTTACCCGAAGATACTACATAAGCTTGGTTCTTAGTTTTGGTTGCTAAGAAGAACCGATACGTATCCCAAAAATAGTAGGACCTAGACGAGCGATAGAAAATATTCTATCATCATTATAGTTTCATTAGACTCCGTTGTCATGGAGTCTTCAGACTCTTTGTTGGTTACGAATTTATACTAATCTATCGACGTAGTGTTCAACTATATAATTGAGCTATGAAGAATACAGTTTTTGACATTTTAAATTTCGAAAGTTATAATTTTTCTAAAACGTTATATATATTTTTAGTAATAAACTAGCGGGCACGGCAGACGTTGTCCCGCCCTGATTAAAAATAAATCCTTGACAAATTATATACCAAAATGTTCCTCAGGAATCACTTCATCCACTGGTGAAAGCCGCATGAAAATCCGTTCAGTAGTTTTTGAGTTTATCGCGAACAGACAGACGCGGTAGGGGACTTTATTTTATACTATGTAATTATAATGGTAACTGTGACTGTATAGAAGTTCAGACATAAAATTATGAATAAAAAACAAATTGAATATACCACGTTTTTAAAACGAAGTAAAGAGAAAGGAAAAGGGTTTTAAGCGTTTTAGTTCATTTTTAAAACATAGTAAACTTATTAGATTATTATGTTATTTATAAGTATCTTCTTTTTTTAGTCTTTTGTTTGTGAAATTTAGCGAGATCAATCTTCAAATCGTGAACTATATTAAAAAAATAAACAAAAGCGAATTAATAACACTTTAGTAAAATAATAGGTAACACAAACCCATTGAACATAAGGTTGTGTTTATATTATTAATTACTGTTGACCTAGAAATAGAGAAATAAAATCCACGCGGCGAATGTGCCTCTCTGGTGCACCACATTCGTGCACAGAAATAACTGCATTGCTCAATACGTATATATTTGCATTAACTGCAACTCAGTACATTGAACTGCTCTCTTGAACCGACGGGCATACACCTAACGATCAGTTTATCCCCTTTTATTGTCCGTGCTACACTACAGTTCCCGGTTCATTTGTAGTTTAGCAAATATTCAAAAAGTCCATTATTTTCTCACCTACACTTAATAATAATGAGTGGAGTAAACGTCGAGGGTATTTAAGTTTCGTTGAAATTAGTGTTGATTACGTAACGGTCCCGGATAGAATAGTCAAACTAGTTATCTCTTATTCTAGTCCTTCGCAAGGCGTTCGATGGCTTCGACCACAACCGCTCAGGCAGCATCCCCTGTGACTTCGTCGCTGATATCCTCAGGATGATGGGGCAGCCGTTCAACAAGAAAATCCTAGAAGAGCTGATCGAGGAGGTCGATGCCGACAGTGAGTACTCCGAAAGTTACTCTGTTACACTGCCTTTTTGATATAATTTATTATGTAAAAACACGGAAGTATTTGAATTATTATTATATAGTATCTTTCTTTAAAAAGTCATACTAAAGAGAAACATTAAGTAGAAATGTTTCCACGTTTCAGAGTCTGGACGTCTTGAGTTTCCCGAGTTCGTGACGCTTGCCGCTAAGTTCATCGTTGAAGAGGACGCTGAGGCTATGCAGAAGGAACTCAGGGAGGCCTTTAGATTGTACGACAAGGAAGGTAAGTTTTTATTTACAACTCATTAAAACTAGTACTTACTTAAAAATTTTATAAATGAAAGGATTATGGGTAGTTAAAGTTATAATCTTATCAATTAATATTTTTATTGTAATAGTTGCTTCTTTAAAAAAAATAACGTCTACAATCAACCCGCGACTTCGTCTGCGTTTGTATCATTATAAACGACTATATAAGATATTTATTTAATTTGAAAAAACTATATAACGCGTCTTTTTTATTTTCTAACTGAATTGTTAAATATCAATTTTCATACATCTGAGTTAAAAAAAAAAAGAATTCTCATATTATATTTTACTAGCGTTAGGGGTTGAATTTCTAAAAATCCTTCCAAAATACTCACCTTCAGTGAAAAGGGAATCCGCATGACAATTTTCACAGTCCTAACCCCAGTAATTTGAGCTGTATGCTTTAACCTGTCGGTTATTCTTTTATATGCAATACATAAATACAAACGAATAGCAGATTGCTATAAAGCATTGTATGTGTTTCTATAATTAAAATATTTCAATCTTTAATGAAGAAATCGATTGATGAGAAGTGTTTCCGATGTTGCAGGCAACGGTTACATTCCCACCTCAAGCTTGCGTGAAATCTTGCGCGAGCTGGATGAGCAGCTTACAGACGACGAGCTCGATGGCCTCATTCAGGAAATCGATACCGACGGCAGCGGTACTGTGGACTTCGATGGTAAGAATATTGCTCATTTAAACCCAAAACACTTACTTCAAAACTGTATAAAGAATGTTTTTCATAATGAATAAAAACAAATACATATTTACCGGTATATTTTTGTGTAAATTACATACAATTCATTTTAAATAATTCTGTTTCAGAGTTCATGGAGATGATGACAGGAGAATAAATATCTTTTTTTATGTATTTCTTTATTTAATATTTAATTTAAGTTACTCTACATTTCGGTACTTCAACCTTTCGATTCATGGAAACATATTTATATCATCAGATTATAAGTTAAAAGCAGAATCTAAATATATCATTTATAATTGAACTTTCAAATGTATGTATTGTACAAAATATTATTTAGTCCATGTTTAATTGATGTGTGTGGTTGAGTAATGTTTATATCTACTTATTAAATAAATCTTTTATTCTACTGTCTATTTTCTTGATGTCATTTCTAATACAGTAATATGAGATGGTACAGACATAGGAGTTTAAAAATAATTTACGTTATAATAATTCTCTCTGGAATATAAATTTAAATTCGTGAAGTTCTTACGTTAGAGATGAATATACAGTTTTTAAAGGCGGACCAAATTGTCCTAGATAATTTTGATGACACAAAGATATCAAGATTTGGCCGACGTCCAGGAGTTAGTAATGACACAATTCAAGATAGAATTAAACTAGAATAGAATCCCGGTGAAATCAGATTACAAAATAAATAAAACTATAGCTGTGTAGTTGAATTACATTTATTTATTACATATAACTTTGTTCGTTGAATAGTTTGATCGTATTTAAGAGATATTATAATCTCTGCAAAACAGCATAAATACATTTGAGTTATTACGAGAAGATAATCTCGTAACGCGGAATTTCTGTTTACAATTCAATTACAATTTATAGAGAAAAGTGGCGCTACAAATTTTCTATGTACCTAATTCATGATAAATACGCGATGATAGAAGACAGAATGATTTTTATACGAAAAAATAACTTAATTGTAGCCTTTTTGTAACAATAATAGAATATTCAGTGATTGCTACTGATCGTATGTAAATTTTCAAAAAAAAAAAGGACTATATTTGTGAAAAAAAATTATATATTGAATTATATAGAACTATAGATTAAATAAATATAAAATGAGTATAGAATAGATGTCATATTACAACTTTATATAAATGTTTTCGTAGCTGAAGGGTAATCAACTATAGAGAGAACTTATGTTTACAACATATTGTATGTATACCAAATTAAACTCTTAAATAATTTAAAAAGCCTACATAAAACGTAGACCTTGCTTAATAATACGGAGTTTAGTAAATAATAGGTAAAGACATACAATTAGCATGTTGAATAAATAATATTCAAATAAATTATAGTCAAGAGAGAATAATTACAGTTCAGCATTTTATCATGGAATGCATCTGATATTAGATAAGATATAGGAAGATAATACATTAATTAAAACAATCTATATACAAAATAGTTGAGAATACAAATAGACATCTTTATGAAGAGTAGAACCACTAATGCCCGGTTTTTGAGGTATTCAGTTAAGCTATCATTAGTTATTGACTCAATAAAGTTATCCATAAGATAAACTATCAATGCGTTTCTGAGTACACAACGAGTTGTCAAATAACTATGAATCTCATAACTAGTTCTTTGATGTTCATTAGATGGCTCTTTTTAAGACAGAGTGTTAAAAATTGGTTTTATTATTATAATTCTTAACTTACAGTAGTAATATTATGATAAAAAAATACTTTGGAGATTAGGAGATGGTTTAATTTTATTTTATAATTATTTACTTGTAACTTTAATTATTTTAGACACGAAACTTCTCAAATCGTTAGTTGTTCGTGAATGACATGTCGTTGTCAAGATATTAAAAACCATTTAAAATGTCAAATCTTATCGAATAGATAAACGCCCAGATTGGCCAGTTAAGTTTAACGGAGGTTTATCGTATGACTGTGTTCAGAAACCCAATTGGACAAGTTATCGAACCGATAACGCTATTGAACAGATAAATGTGACTCAGAAACCGGGCATAAGTAGTGTTAACACAACTTTTCATTATTAAGTAGTCGTAAAAGAAAAGCAAGTGATTTGAAAAACAGTATCACATTGAACTGGAAGTTTGAACCGTTAGTATTAGTACTATTATAGTACGTACTCATCGAAAAGAACCATGTTGATAACGTTTCTTTAAAAGTATACATTAAAATAAATAATTAACATAATAATCCTTATTTAATGTAAATCGAAGTCAATATTAAATTCATTGGTAACGTATCTACAACTAAGTTATACATAGCTTTTTATTGTAAACTTCATATTTAAGTCATAACATAACATAATTGATGGATTATGTGCTCTTATATCGCACAATTCTTTAGCTTCTTGGCTTCGGATAGCTAGATTTATCTAAGACTTTCGTAAACTACCTACAGATGAGATCTCAATTTGAACTATGTTTTACAAAACGTTCTTCCGCCTGAAATCGTATTCGAACCTAATAATTATCACATGAACAGAAACGTTTAGTATAAGACCGTTATAAATTACTAAATATAATTTGAGAATAGCTTATTTACCAACCACATAAAATAAAACCAGCCTACGTGAATACTTATTTAGTCCATTGATATATAAAAACCCAAAACGCACGGTCTCGAATAAAAGTAGCGTTCACAACCGGCCGCAAAATCTCCCCAATATACATACGTGAATATAGTTAAGTGATAAACTTACGATTTTGCAAATTCAAGCTTAACTGAATGATTTAAAGTTGTTTTTACAAGGACGCAAGCGACGGGAATATTTAAAATGAGTGCAATTTTGAGACGTTGAGTGTGCATCTTGAGTTTTTATATACATACATCATTAGTCTCGTTTAGTCTCGATCTGTTTTACTATATATAAGTAATATTCTTATAGGTTGTAAGCCGGCCGATACACGCGAGGCAATAGCGAGCTAACATGATGATCATATTTATAATATTATATTCTCTTTTACCTAACTAAAAGTAGTTTTATGAATACTGCTTGATTAGATAGATCTTCATTCCTTATATAGCTGGTAGCGCCTTTCAGATGCAACCCACGTACAGTCCAGTTGCGAGTCCTTATAATACTGTGAAACAAATATTGCTAAGTAGGTATTAAGCATTGATTTTGGTATAGGAGGATGATATCATGCGTTATTAATCGATTTTAAACAGGTATATCACGTTTATGAACATGGAACCATAAAATTAGAAACATATTAATAAAATTATTGAAAATATTTAACTTCTGTCCGCGGCTTCGTCTGCGTGAAATAGTTACTTTGAGCTAACGCTAACATCCAGCGGAAGTTCTCAAAAGGAAAATATACCCCTATTTTGAAACATTCTTCATTGGTGCTCCGTACCTATTGGTCTTAGCGTGATGAATATATATAGCCTTCCTTGATAAATGAGCTATCTAATATTGAAAGATTTTTCTAAATCGAACCTCTAGTTCCTGAGATTAGCCCATTTAACCAAACAAACAAACCTCTCAGCTTTACAATATTAGTATACGTAGATCACTACTCTTTTCTCGTACTTAACTCGAGTCGACTCGTGGTATTCAAATTACAATAACTTTTGATAGAGTGTACCGATTTTAATGAAACAAAGACTAAGTTACTCTCGAGGATATACTTTATGATTTTCTTGATTAGGTTTTATTGTGAACCCAGTACTTTAGCAGTGATGATAAAGCAGTATTCATACAAATAGACAGACAGACAGATAGACAAACAGATATTTCTAAAAATGTATTCTATTACTTATTCCTAGACACCTGCAACAATTTTTTTCACGAAAATCAAAAAAGTACAGACACGTTAGATTTATATTCTTGTTATATGTATAGATGAGTTGTTACTACTGAATATAAAGTAGTCCGGTGAAGCTGTTAAGACCTTGCTAGTTCAGTTCGAGAAAAAAAAATTATAACTGATTATAAAAAATCGACTGCAATGAGTTTTTCTATATGACTGAAACAAAATAAGAGATGCAAGAGCAGATAACAATTACGCATGGAAAATATTCGTAAATTACTATTGCACAAGGTTCTGGAATAATCATTACATAGTATAAAACAAAGTCCCCTACCGCGTCTGTCTGTCTGTCTGCTCGCGATGAACTCAAAAACTACCGAACGGATTTTCATGCGGTTTTCACCGGTGGATAGAGTGATTAATGAGGAACGTTTTAGTATATAATTTGTCAAGGATTTTTTCATAATCAGGGCGGGACAACGTCTGCCGGGCCCGCTAGTTACTATATATTTTTTATACTTTATTGGTGTTATTACAAAAAAGTTAAATACGTATTGAATACTTGCTTTAAAAAGGTTTCGAATTAAATGCACCACGGTCGCTGAATGTTCGCCATCTTGCTTTATTGTCTCGCTTTGGTTACGTTAGGTTAGACTTGCGAAATAAGATAACGTGAACTTACCTCGGGCGAGCGCGGTGCATTTAATTCGAAACCTTTTTAAACAAATATTTAATACGTATTTAACTTTTTTGGAATAACACCGTATAGGTTTTAATGTTTCTGCTGCTCTTCTGCTGCTGTTCTGTTCTTGTTCTGATGTTAAATGATGACGTGATCTAAACTGGTAAACACGCCAAACCTAGAGGAGACTGGCTCTTACCAGCTGTGGGAATACACCAACAGATATTTGACGACAGATTTTAAACCCCAGGTTTATAGCTAGCCAGGCGGACTTAGAAAAACCCCTACCAACATGCTATGGTTTGATCATATATTTTTTTGCAACACCGGAAACTTCAACTCAGTTGCAAGAGCTCAAACTGCTGAGCTATCAAGCCATAATAATAGGTACTACCTACTGCCCGCGACTTCGTCCGTGTGGAATAGTTATTTCGGGCTAACTAACACGCAGCGGAAGCTCTCAAAAGGAAACAAAACCCTGATTTGGAAACATTCTTCATTGGTCTTAGCGTGATGATATATAGCCTATAGCCTTCCTCGATAAATGAGCTCTCTAAACCTAAAATAATTTTTCAAATCTGACCAGTAATTCCCGAGATTACCCCCTACAACCTCACAAACATTACCTCTTTATAATATTAGTATAGATAAATATTGATAAAATAACACTGACCTCACATTTTCGCACTGGCAGGTTTGACTAGTATAGTGTCGCCGCATATGATTTAATGCAATATTGGTGGCGGTGGCCGAGCACGGTTCGGCTTATTCGGTTTAGGTATAGCACTCAAGTCCATTAGGTTCTCGTCCTTATTCTTATTATTGCGACTTTGTCCTTTGCGAGCGCGACTGAGCCACGGCGGAGGCGGGCCCTCGCACCACGCCGTCCTCGCCCACTTCTTCGGCTCAGCTCCCAGTCTTGTGCATTCTCTGGCGTATGCTCTATATGCAGCGCAATGGCACCGCGTACCCGAACAACTGCGAGCGTCCAACTCACAAGCTTCTTGATAAGGGTGAGGGTTCACTTTTCCTCCGCATTCTGTAAATGCCTCGTATCGGATGAAGCCTCGGCATAAACGTCGCGCTTTCGTCAGCTTCGATTGCCGCAATGGTGTATTCATTCGGTGCTTTTGCCGCCGCGTGCAAGCTTTCGGACCACCGACTCGCCAAGACGAGCCGAACCTCCACGTATCGCTTACGAGCTTCCCATCCCGGGCTTTCATGTCATCTCTAGCGACAGAATTGAAATTTCCACATAAACCGCACAGTTTCCCTTTATACGCACTAGACACAGTCACTTCCAAGAAACCGTCGCCGTCCCATAACATTTGAACGCCTATTTCTGACTTTAGCAGAACGGATCCATTGCTTCGTATAATTTCCGCAACTCCAATTACTGTATGTGGAAGAGATACTCTACGCCCGTTCACTTTTATGCGCATTCGCTTTCCCATATTGATTTTGGTTGAACCAATATGAAGCGTTGCCGTACGAGTCCATGATGAATGTGAAGTATTTCTGGCATCATTTGAAATTCGAATGGAAAAAGTACCATTTACGCAATCTGAAGCCAGTTGGTATTTGCATGATCCCTGAAAACTGTAAAATTTTCCATCGAAAGTTTTATAGTGAGGGTCTCCAAATACAGTGCAGATGCCGTCAGTATCGATACACTTCGCGCAACATTGCCCTGGTAATTGCCGAAGCATTTGGTCCGGAAGACAGCTTATCACTGGACATCTTTCCATAGCACATCTAGGTTCACCACCGTGACATTCACATGACTTGCATGCATCTAGCTGCCATATCTCTCCATCCTGAAACAGAAAATCATAATTTTTATTAAACAAAAAGAATAGTGTGTCTAGAACAATTGTATTGTACTGTAACGACTCGGACGTATCGGCCGATGGAGTGGAAGGGAGATAGATGCGTCACGACGCGAACGCTTAGGCCGATCGCACCTCTCTATCGCATGTTCCGCGCTCTCGCTTGCACTGAGCGCTCAGGCGGAACGTGACAATGAGTCATACTTTGCAGTGCGTGCAGCCGGCGTTCATGGATTTATAAAACGTTATCACGTTAAAAATTATGGTTAGGCAGGCATAAAGACTTGAACAAGATATTTAAGGCTAATCTAGTAAAATATATCGAATAATACTGAACACACACCAATAAGCCTCACCTAGTCAAGTATATGAAATATTGCCGGACTTACACAAACCGGCCTTGCCTAACTAATTGTATCACGTAGTACTCTGGGTATACTTAAGTCGGCCTATTCTACTAAAGTATATCAAACATTATCAGAGCCAGAACAATCTAACCTGACTTACACAGTCCATCTTATTCCACAACATAGAAAACAATGATAATAATATAAACTGATTCTGTCCTCTGTCCTGGTTTGGTAGCTTGTTTCAATACTTATCAACGTTCATGTCACACGGTACAAATGTAATTAGTACATAGGTACAAGGCATAATTCCAAATCATAACCCACCTGATAAGTTTTTTGTCCGATAATGCAAGCTGCTTTAGCCTGCTCGATTTGTGGGCATTCTGGACAGCATTTCCCAGGGGCCGGTGGTGATGCTCGCGCTCCGCAAGTAAGGACCGGACAAGTGTGCCGCATACAAACAGCTGTACCATTCATGCAAGTACAGTCTGTGCATGGATCCACCCGGAACGGACTTAAATGTCTGTGATATTCCTTGCCAATGATACAAGGTTTCCAAGCGATACTTCCTGAAACTGAGCAAAGAAACGAATCAATACTAAAGTAGCAGATAAATTCCATGTCAGGTTAACACAACATATAGACATTAAGGAGTAAATATTTCACTACTATCCTACTTTCTCTCTCTGATATTCTCCTGTGCTCTATAACCTGTTATAAGATTGCAATATAATTACCTACTTTAAGGCTATTGAAATAGAAACTAGCCTTTCAGTGACACTGTAAAGGCGAATAAAGTCAACAGCGAATATTACTCCTGAAATATTTATAAACTTGACTAAATCTGATATAACTTGACACTTCAAACAAGTATTCCAATAAATTCAGATTTCAAGAAAACAATGAGTATAGTAAAGACACGATAGAAAAGAAACCTTTGTATTACGTTGTAATTAAAAAAATGAAACAAATAGCCAACGTCACGCGGTGTTCCCAGACTGTTACCCATCCAAGTACTGATCGCGCCCTACATAGCTTTACTTCGACGATAGGACGAGAACCGGTGTTTTCAACACTCTACTCGACACAGTGTCTACCCCACAATTTTTCGTCAAACAAAAAGGTTGCTGATCAGAATTTCAAAGCATAAGCATATGTATTTAGAATACTTTACATTACTGACTAGCGGGCCCGGCAGACGTTGTCCCGGCCTGATTATAAAAACATCCTTCACAAATTATATACCAAAACGTTCCTCATGAATCACTTTATCCACTGGTGAAAACCACTTGAAAATCCGTTCAGTAGTTTTCGAGTTTATCGCGAACAGACAGACAGACAGACGCGGTAGGGGACTTTGTTTTATACTATGTAATGATAGGCCAACTCAAACCTAACTCAGTATTCACATCTAAAGTCCACAATGTCAGGTGCACCTTAAGTAACGCTAATTCCGTATAACAAAAACCATGTGTAGTTAGTTATACAATGATTTAAATGAAAATATTCGGCAAATACTTATCCAGATTACTTACTAGGAAGTATTTTTTCAGAGGTAGGATGCGTACACCGTGGACAGCATTCCCCTATCGGAGTGTACTGTTGAGACAGGGCGCAGGGAAGAACAGGACATGCCCGCTTGGCACAGGAAAGTGAGCCGTGTACACACCGACATGATAGACAGGGCTCTTCAGGAATCCGTACATCGCGACCCTCCCATACTCGTTGCCCGTTGATCACGCACTCTAGAAAAGTTTAAAAAATCTGTGTTAATCATTTCTTAAATATATTAATTCCTAGTTAACTCATCCACCATTATTTATTTTGGTATAATTGTCATACACAATTCAACGCCATATTAAGCTTTACCTAATAACTCTACAGGGTTATTATAATGTATGAGTTCATTTTAAAATACTTTTGAAATCTATCAATGGTAAAAGATACGATATAAAAGCCTAACACATAAATAAAACAACAGACAAGATGACTCACCAAGTGACAAACGAATTCCATTAAAGGCTAAAACAAAAATAAAAGCTATTGTTTGCCAACTCGAAACGATGCTTCTGGCGGCAAACTAAAGCGCAATGACCATAAATTAGTAAGGGAAAACGATGAATCAATCAAGAAACTAATGAATGATACCGTACTGTGGAAGGCCGCACACGGCGCGCCTACCGCTGAGTCCGACCACCTATAGGGAACCCATACTTTATTGACAGGTTTGTCATCAACAGTTATCGAACAATAATCTAGTATCCTCAACAATAACACGTATATTAATATTAATTAGGACTAACAGACCGTCAGTTTATTTATTCTTATAACTTTCTAATTTATCTAAACTGCATGACTATATGATGCATTTAATATTCTTTATCTATAAATTAATTTGTCAGCACTATGTTAAGTAAATGAATTTTATTCATGTCTCAATACCTGACCACCGTCTCACCGATGCGGCATATGTAATGTAGCAACAGGCAGTAAGAACAACCGTCTGTCGTAAAACTACACAAAGTAGGCTGTCCTTTTGTGGTCAAACAATTAAGTATTCATTGTCAGTACGAGCCGTTCATATTCGAATGAGCGATGCGCTTTGTCATAGAACAAGTATAAACTCGACTAGCATTCAGTTGCTATAAGATAATAACAGTCATATTGAGTTCTATAATTGACGTAAGTTGTTTACCTACTTTAGTAAGTGAACATAAAGTTTAACTTGAATGTTGAATCACAATCATGGATAGTTGTAACTATCGTTGACAAGTAAGAATATTTCTATTGAATACAATAGTTTTGTGTTTCTCTCAATGGTTCCTTGGAATAAATTTTAGTTATGCAATGTTTGATATTAGAAAAGAACATATTGTTTATATGCGCGCGCTGGCGGACCGGTGAGACTCTCCGATGCTGGCTCGTTCGATACGGCTACATGCAGTCATACAGTTTGTAGATGATAGAGCCACGCTGTAGCTATTACTAGTTTCAGCATGAATGGGTCGGCTCACCCGGGTTAGTACCACCCTCTCACAGAAAACTGACGTGGAGTAACAGTGCTTGCATTGTTGCGTTACGTTCGGTCAGTGAGAACGCCGGAGGCCCACCTCCCTTCCCCTTCCCCCATTCCCCCACTCCCCCGCCCCAGACACAGGCTGGCAACGCACTAGCGATTCACCTGGTGTTACTAGTGTATATGGACGGTGGTGATCTCTTAACATCAGATGACCCACCTGCTCGTTTGCCTCCTATTGTTGATATAAAAAATATGACCTGCCACTTAATGTTATTATATCGTGTGTTCTGTGTTTTTGTCTATAATTTTTTTTCTGTTTTATTATTATTGTTACTAACACTATTTTTTAAACTTGTAATTGTACCCACAAATATTGATATAAGGATGGGTCTGAAATAAATTATATTATTATTGTTATAACTACCGATGTGGAGACTGATGATTTTATACGTTTGTTGAGAAATTCGCAGAGTGGTCACTAGAACTTCTGATTTAAAATTCTTAACCATCAACCGAGGATATTCTTATCTTCTTGTTTAAAAAAAAACTCAGTTGAAAGTAAGAGAGATACAGAAAAATATTATTTAGATACATGTTTTATGCGCCTATTAAGATTTACTGAGTGTATAAAGCTCTATAGCGTTGTGATGTACATAATACATTTCACAAAATCACATCACGCATTGCGCGCACATCACAAGCTAATTATTTCAATTTCTTATGTCGCCGTCGCAGGCATACCTAATAACGCGCAGTTCACAAAACGCCACATGAATTTAGATTAGACCGGTTTTTTTTTCGCTGTAGCATCTCATACTAATTTCCTGAGAAATGAGCCGTCTTATTAAAAAAATAACGACACTGTCTACATAAAAACTTTTTAATACCTAATACGATTGATATTTGTTTTATTGTTTGATTAACAATGGTCTGTTGATACAACTAAAAATAATAATAATTTAAAAAGAAATAAAACACTTAATTCATTGTTGCCATCGTAAAACAAACAGAGGATTCACCTCGACGTTCCCACAACCACGCGGACGTCGGCCGCTTTGACCGGCAGACAAAAATCTTCCTCGGCCTTTTAAGTAGGTTGTTAACTTTTTGATTTATGTTCAATAATAGAGATGAAACGCCATGGGAGTCTGCGCCCACCGAAATAATGTAATTTAGAGGAACCCCGGGACAATATAATAAGTGCTTATGTGTTCTCTAAGAGTAATTATCGAAAGAAATAGGGTTTTAGCGAAATTAATGTTTTGGTGATCGACAATTCAATATACAACGATTGTTCATGCGTATACGTGGAAATAATTCGAAGCTATAGTTTTCATTAGCAGTATAAGATTCAACCAATCAAACTTTTGTAATCACATCTTCGCGGTCCATCAGATATTTAATGTCAAGTAAACTTAAAAAACGTTTATTTGCTCAATAAAAACGAAGTATAATTACTCTCTGGCGCCATCGATATGTACACTACACGTGTACAGCCATCGCCTATGTACAAAAAAATCTTACTTGCTTAACCTTCAAATGCGAAAGGTATATTTTTATAGTAATGTATTGGAATATAGACGATTAAATTGCTTCGTTGTTTTATGTACTTAATAGTCTTCACGTGCTTCGTATGTTAGCGACACAGATTATATTAAGGAGACAATAGAGCAACCATTGTCTGGTGGAATGCTACTATGTAATAATTCTCATGTAGTGCCATCTATGAATGGTATTGTCATAATAAATTTAGGAGTTCACTAAAACATAAAGTTAATGAAAAATAACAAACACTCGTATATTGTTTTATTTAAGAAATTTGGAACGTATTACATTTCCGTGAACCATAATTTTAGATTTAATGTAAAAAGTTTAAAGAGAACAGTGCTACAGTATAGTCAGATTGAAATAGTTAAAAACTTTATTAAATAACTTATGTTTGTATCAAAAATCAAAAACATTTTTGTTAGGTTGAATCTGTTCAATCATCACAGTTTAATGATTAAGCAAGGTCATGGTGGTGCAGGGGATCCCTTGATCTCATACCGCTTAGCGACTCACTGGTAATTAATGAATTATAAATATAAGCAATAAAACGATAGTTTGGAATGTGGCGGCATACTCAAAGCTATTCCAAGTCATCAGGTAATTATCATTATTGTTATGGAATTTAATAAACTTGTTAAGGTTTGGAAGCGGAGATAAATTGGCTGTCGTTATGGTTTTATTGAGTTCGCAAGGCTTTTGTTTGTTTTCGTAAGGGTATTTGTGGTTATTGTTTTTTGCCGCTAACGCGTCTGGGTGGGCGCGCTCCGAGACACCGCTGCGCCATGCCCGCGCTTCAAATTATTATTTCCAAGGAATACCTTGCGTTGCGGAATGAAGATTTAATTAATCATCTTATATTTGTATTTCTAAATAAAGTTGTTATTATATCAAAGTCGATTCTTGAGTAATATGTACACGGATAATAATAATGTATCTGACACTGTTATTAAATTTATTGGTCCGCGTTAAGTTATAATAACAATTTATACTATAATATTATAAATACTGTCTATACTAATATCATAAAGCTGTAGAGTTTGTTTATTTGAACACGTTAATCTCAGGAACTACTGGTCCGATTTGAAAAAAAATCATCCAGTGGTATACAGCTCGTTTATCCAGGAACGCTATATAACATCACGCTAAGACCAATAGGAACGGAGCACCAATGAAGAATGTTTCAAAATCGGGGTTAACGTACGTATTATTTAAAAATATTTTCACCTTCCACGCGGACGAAGTCGCAAGCAGAAGCTAGTTAAATATATAAAATACATACTAACCATCACATACGGGACAATTGTAATGCGTGTGTCGTTGGTGTTTAGGACGATCACAGGGCGCGTAGCATTCCGGCCTCGAAATAGTGACGACTCCAGCTTCACATCGTAGTACTTTTCCATCCTCATTCCATTCACTATGTGAAGCATATTCGGTTCCATTATACCAACAACCTTTGCATCGTGCACAGCAACCCTCGCGAGGCATCACAACAGCACAGTCATCCATCTGCCCGCACTCTTCTGCTCCAGTCCGACACTCTACGAAACCGTTCTGTAAAAAATACATGACGTTTATTGAGACTCCAGCGCTACAAACAGACAGACCAGATGCGCTACGCAGATAACAATTTTGCAATGTATTTAGAATATAAAGATGCAGTTAATTCTATTTAAATTTCTAGCTCGTACGTAGCCAGACAGACAGGCCAATTTAAACTAAGTCCGTGAGTTTTTTGTTTTACGTTACACTGTAAGTTCTTATGAAAAATTTCCATTATAAGATGTTATAAACTGACGATGTATCTAACTGTGTTCGTATTGGATTAAAATATATTTAATACATAGGGTATCGTATATTGTTTTATATAGTGCAAATTTTGTGTTTTACTGATGGAAGTCCCGAGTGAAAGGCAAATTAGAAACAAAACGTATTTTCTCTGAATTTGTTACGAATACCAAGAAGTTAATGTAGTGAACATTAATGAAGAACTAATTTTAATTTGATCAATTAAAAATAAGTGTGCTCTAATTTTACAATATCAGCACCAGAAAATTTTAACAAAAAAGTAAAATAGACTTCAAAAACTCTAGTCCAAAATATGCACCAGGACGTCTTTGACTATAGTTAGATATGTACCTAGTCTTAGATTTTCATACCTACCAATATCTCAAACATTACACGTTTCTTTATGGATATTGAGGAGTTGTCTGGTGTAACCTCGAAGTCCAAATCCAATGCTAACGAAATGCCAATAAAATAAAATATAAAATATGCGTGTATTATAGATATAAAAAATTCGGAAGAAATTCTGTGAATTATAGCAAAAACCGTATCAAAATTAATTGCTTACTTTAGAAGAACTAACATTAAAACCCGGATAGACGCGAAAATCAGATTTTATTATTATCTATTTATATATATTTATTATCTATTATTGATATTTTATTATAATCATTAGAAAATTATAGTCATAAAATTTAATTAATGTAGAGATCAAAGTCCTTGATGCATAGAGCCTAGAGAAACGTAGGTTCGATTTCCAAAAAGAGACAATTGAGTTTGACAGTTTGTTATCCAGTAAAACCTCAACGCCTTCACTAGGAAGTAGGTAGTGGTGTCTTAGTATTTTTTTTTCAAACTGACTACACTATTGTCCTAACAAGGTCTTAACAGCTTCACCGGACTACTAAGGAGAGCGCTTAAGGTACTCAGCCGATTTTATTTGACAACTAGCTCAAGGGTGCACAGCACACCTCGGCTTGAGCTGTTGCCTGATACATACAATTCGCGATCTATCTGAGCTAACCTAAGCTAAGCTAACTATTCATACATATATGAGTTGTTGAAACATATATGTGTACCAAGCATACATACCTCAACAGCTCTTATATATATTCCGTATCGGATAATATTCTAAACTATTTCAGTTTGATAAGGGAAAAAAATAAATCCCTTCCACTTTCATGTGTAAGCGTGTATGCGTGCACGTGTGTGGAGGTGATATGTGTAATGTTGTCGCAGTAATGTAAGCTTTTGTGTCACTGTATTGCGCGAGCAGCGCACTCAAGGGCTCCACGCCGAGGGAACGGACCTAGGCTTGAGACGCTGCTGAAGTGGGCCTAATCTGGTGTGCGGGAGCAAAATTTACCCCCAAACCACGACGGCGTGATCTGTGGTTACACGGGCGTGGGCGTGAACACGCTCAATTTGGAGAGACAGGCTGATACTGATCGTTTACTGCCGTTATTTTACCAGGAAGATCAGTAAAAATATGTCGCGGCCGTCTTTTGTAGTGCGCAGCGTTGGGAACGGTTTCGTATTTTGCGGCAGATACCACTAACGAACTGGGATGATTCGTGTCTTAGTTAACTACTAGTAAGTGATTTATTGTACGCCCAGATAGTGTAGTCCGGTGAAGTTGTTAAGACCTTGCTAGGTCAATAGCGTAGTCAGTTCGAGAAAAAAAAAGTACGCCCAGATAGAAGACATCTCCAGGTCCCGGTGCAGATACTTATTCCGGACGTACTATGTGTCTTAGTAATGAATTAGTATTTAGTATCACACATCATTAATATCATTACATAGTATAAAACAAAGTTACCGCGTCTGTCTGTGTGATCGCGATAAACTCAAAAACCACTGAAGTGATTTTCAAGCGGTTTCACCAGTGGATAAAGAGATTCACGAGGAAGATTTTGGTATATAATTTGTTAAGGATTTTTTTTATAATCAGGGCGGGACAACGTCTACCGGGCTCGCTAGTTTAAGTATAAGAACGCGGGACTGTACTAAATATTAAGTTACAAAAAAAAGAGAATAAAAACAGTATCGTGATTTTGCACTCAAAAACGTTCAAATTATGTAGGTGTTTGAGAGCATTCAAGTTTTTTATAACCCTTTTGTGTTATTCATGACAAAAAATAAATGTACATTTCAAAGTTTGCGATTAAAGACAACCATGTGATATACATTTTTTCCTCAATACACTCTACGTGTGACTTTTTATTTTACAATACGACTTCTATTATGCATCGCACGACTGTGCAAAGATGCAGTTGGCATTTAAATACTCTTAGAAGATTGAGTGCGGTAAGAATATCATAAATCTATATGATAATGTAACACGTTCACATTAGGCATGGAGTAGGTTGTTCCATTCATGCCCTGTAGAACTATATGATTGGTAGGACGTATCCTAACTTAATGTCTCCTTAATGCGTGTATGTTACTACTCATCTATTACTCTACTATCATTTACTTTTTCTCGTTTATTTAAAAAGATACACACTTACAATATATAGCTCTAGCTTTAATTTTGTTAGAGTAACCGTAGATTTGGTAGGTGGTAGAGCCACGCTGAAGATATTACTGGTTCCAACACGAATGGCTCGGCTCGGCCGGGGTAGTACCACCCTCTCACAGAAAATCGACGTGAAGTGACAGTGCTTGCATTGTTGCGTTTCGTTCGGTCAGTGAGAGCGCCGGAGGCACACCTCCTCTTCCCCTCTCTCCTCTCCGCCCCTCCCCTCAAAACACTGGCTGGCAATCCACTTGCGACACCCCTGGTCTTGCTAGTGTCTCTGAACGGCGGTGATCACTTAACATCAGATGACCGCATCTGTTCGTTTGCCTCTTATGATATTAAAAAAAAAACTAGAGTTTTATTGATTAGCTAGCTGTACCCGAGACTCCGTACGCGTGGAACATTATGTAAAAAAACAGTGACTAAATCATCTTAATGTATGAAGTCCATTAACTTATCTACTTTTCTCTCATACTTAAGTCGCGTCGTCATTAAAATAACAATAACGTTTCATAGACTGAAGCGATCGTAATGAAACTAAGACTAAACGTTACTCGAGGATATGCTTTATGATTTTCTTGGTGTGATTTTATCGTGAACGCAGTACTTTAGCAGTGATGCGTGTTCAAACAAACAGATAGATAGACGACATACAGACGTTTCTAAAAATTATTGAAATGTGTTTTATTACTTATTCCAAGACACCTGCAACAATTTTTTTCACAAAAATCTAAAAAGTACAGACACGTTAGATTTACACTCTTATCTATACTAATATTATAAAGATGGAGGGTTTGTTTGGTCGAACGCGTTAATCTCAGGAACTACTGGTCTGATTTAAAAAAATCTTTCAATATGTCTAATATAATATAATACAATATAATCGTTTAAATATCATCACGCTAAGGCCAATAGGAGCGGAGCACCAATGAAGAATGTTTCAAATTCGGGTTTCCTTTTTCGGGTATTTGTTACTCTTTCATGCAAAATTTACTAAATGCATATTGACGATACTTGACAGTGATATAGCCTACATATCAGAATAACATATGTATGGTATAATTTATAAAGATATTGTTGAAATTGGGCAAAATATAGCGGTAAGTATCAAATACTACCGGGCCCGGCGGATGTTGTTTCGCCTTTATAATAAAAACAACCTTGACAAAGTATAGATAAACCTTCCTCGTGAATCATTTTATCTACTAGAGAAAACCGTATGAAAATCCGTTCATTAGTTTTTGAGTTTATCGTGAACAGACAGACAGACAGATGTGGCAGAGGACTTTGTTTTATAATATGTAGTGAAGCTGGAAGAAATCCTGCAATCTAAGAGTTATCTCGGTGCGCACTACACATACCGCTAGAGTTACAGTCCTTGTCAAACTTTTTGACCGCTCTGAGAATAGTCGTGCAGAACTCAAATTTCGGTATAGATACGTGTTATATCATATACATAACATCGAGATAACTTAAAGTATCTAGAGCTATTTTTACATTCCTATAAACATATTTTAACTATATCTTGTATTAAGCTCGACTATATTATGCACAAGCCTGAACTTACAGCTATATTCAGAGCATTCAAAAAGATTGACGAGGACTGTACACGGGGATAATATAGTGTCATAATTTATATCACAAAGTCAAATGAAGTCAGGGGCGTCCGCTTGTAAAGTTCTTTGTCCGACAGCTGTAAATTACTTGTATTTGATGTAATAAAGTATGTATTTAAGGCGTAGATAGACGATTTGGAGTGAAAACCAGTATGCTTTTTTCACTATGTCAGTTAACAAGTCTACCGACTTGTTAGTGAGATTAGTATATTTAAATAGTTAATGTCCTACCATAGCTGTGTTACGGTGATACGGTAAACGGCCTTGCGTAATGTCTTACGGTATTTTACTATGGAGGACAGCAGCTGAGGTAAATACCATGTTTTAGTACAAAAACGGGTAATTCCAATAACTTACGATATAGGAACTCGTGAATGACTAAAGAATAACTTTCAGGCATTTGGTATCTAAAGTTTGCTCTATCGATACATCTTTGATGATTACATATGTTTGCAAAAACTTGGATAAATTCGATTTTGTAAAATACCGGAATAATCTATACAAATAAATACAATTGAAGTGTTTGAGTGTCAAAATAACTGTTTTTACTAAATTCATATGAAGGCATATATGAATGATACTTATTAAAAAAATATTGTCCATTTTTGAAGTCTGAAGTTAGCTATAGTCAACATTTTGTTTCTTTGTTTTTGTTGTTTGTATTAAAAGTTTCAATGTATTAAATACCTTTTTTCTATTGTTAGTGTCGTTTTTTCTACAAACGTAGAAAAAGGCGAAAGATAAAATTTTTGGATAGATTTTTATCTTGTTACGCTAAAGAAGTATAACTTCTAACGCGTGTACATAAGTACACACACACTTTTCTTGTTTTATATTATTTATATATGGAAACTTCGCGTTTTGTATGGATTAGTTGAGAATTTCATTGGTGTAATTATACAATTTTGTTGTTACTACTTAAATCCTACAATCCATTTACCAGCTTTAAACTGTATCTGTCACATGTTATAATTACTATTTAGTATGAAGTAGCGTAATAATATGTGGTTTGTATGTATAATATTCTGAAGGGTTCACTAAAGACCTCTTCAAAATCGGTTCAGACGTTTCGGAGATTATTCAGGACAAACAACAAACTCTTAATTTCTATGTATATGTAAACTATATGTTAAATAAGCCTTTATTCAACGAAGTTGTGAGCTACATCTCTCTCTCTTACAGCTCTCTATACACTTTAGTTCAACTATGTATAAGTTATAAATATATTGCGATGCGCGTTAAAAAAAAGGACGCAACAAGTTTGCCGTCCCAAGAAAGAGGGACGCATTGGAAAGTCTTTAGCAATATGGAGTGTTATATATATTCCCAAAAATATAAACAAACAAGAAAAAAGGTGCATTTAATAATGTTTTATGTTCAGCTCTAAGCTTATGTTCTCAAATTACACTTCATCAAAAAACGAGTTAGACGTACTACGCGAAAGGTGTAGGCTACAGATCTTTCCTACTTTTCAACGATTTTTGTTACATCATGCCCCTTTCTTTACGGTGGCAGAAGTGCGTATACGGTATATGATCATATTGTAATCGACAATGGATCAACACAATGCTACGATACTGCTTCAAATATATCGCGACAATTAAAAAAAAACAAATATTATAATTTCTTTCTTATTATTCGAAATATCTTTTATGAGAATTATTCAAACCACTCACGCCCTCTTTTATAATACGATCACAATAAGTTCCGAGAATTATGTGAATGCTTTAAGAACAACAACGTTTAAATGCATCATAAGCATACTTGATATTTCTAACAGTAATAATACCTTATAAATGATACCTTTAGTGAGGTTTAAAAAAATGACGTACAATATTCATTGTAAATATTCACCTTGGAATTAGAATAGTACCTATTGAATTAGGACTAGGAGAACATATTTAAGACTAGCTTTTGCCCGCTGCTTCGTTCACGTTAATGTACAATAACACAACTGGAACAATAGTTTCTTTTTATTAATTTTATTTTCGGCAACCAATCTTTTAGATTATTAATATTGATATAATTTCAATGAACTAACAAGATGGTGGCCATCTTGTTAGAACTTTCCTGGGAGTTTTTGTGGCAAGTCAGAATCCATGCCCCGTGGTATTATTTCCGATCCACTTCACTTGTGCACAATAACCAAACTATATTACGTAAAGCACCACCAACATTACACAATATAGAGCCAAATAACACAAGATTATAGATAAAAAAAAAAATACAAAAAAAATAAACCGCCTTCGATGTGAAAAACTAATAAGGCACTAAAAAGCGAAAAATAACTGAATTATTAATTTAACCAAATTAAATAAAAAATATTGATATTCGCGCTACCTAATAATATATTTGAAATCGATGCCATATTCCAAGACCCCGCCAAAAACTCGAGGAACAATACTTTTACTCTGGTTTCATTATCCATAGATAAAATAGAAGAATACGTTTGTATGGAATAAACAAGGCCCGCTCTTCCTCTTAATGTTTTTACAATATAAGTATTCATTCAGTAATATGTAATTATAAGCAGAAGAAAGTAACTCTTGCAGTAAGTACTACACACACTACGTAAAACATAATTGATCAAGTGAAAATAAATGACGCTGATACAGCGTGCGCAGCAAATAAATGCTTTAAATTTATTCCCGATGATAATTCAAGACGTTTTAAACGATAACAAGATCACAAACGGCTGTCATAATTATTTAATGTGTTCTTTAACGGCTCTTTGTTCTAAACGCATTTGCATAGGCACGTGGCTTACTCGAGGCAAATGTTAATAGCTTTTCTACATAATAACTGCACCGCACGCATACGCAAGCGGTTACGGATACACGGAGGCGTAAAGCATTTCGTCTGGTACTTTCATGTTTACATAACATTTGAAGCTTTATTCAATCGAAAGATAATGAAGTCCAAAATAACAACGTGAAACCGTTCTTTATTGAACTTATACTTCTTTTGCCGCGTTAGGGAAAAATGATGAGAGTGAATTTTTACGATGCGCGCGCACACCGTAACGAAAAACCAACACCCTGAAGTTAGCTATAGTCAACATTTTGTTTCTTTGTATTTGTTCTTTGTATTCATTTGTATTAAAACTTTCAATGTATTAAAAACCTTTTTTCTATTGTTAGTGTCGTTTTTTCTACAAACGTAGAATAAGGGGAAAGATAACATTTTTGAAAAGATGTTTATCTTGTTACGCCAAAGAAGTATAACTTTTAACGCGTGTACATAAAAGTACACACACACTTTTTTTACAATCTATTATTTATTTCATGTAGAGTAATTAATTTTTTTTCTATCCATCTGATATTTAGTTTTCACAGCAGTATATAATAATATCGACCTGGCGAAAACCAATATAACCTATACCTTATAACCCACCTCATACGGACCACAATTCTGAGATCACACAGATTGCTACTCTTTAGAACTAAAGAGTAAAAGGACAGATAGATATGGCAATAGCATACCCACAAATGAACCTTGCAAACCACACTAAATTCATTAAATAACACAGAGCATGCTTCAGAATAATAATAAATACGTAGTCTTTTTCTGTCCGTTTATTTTACGTAAATCATACATTGTCATATTTATATGAGCATAATGGCGGGTCCGCTTTTCAGAATTCGCGCATTGTTTTGAATACAATTATGTTATCGACTGACTGTGTTGAAAAGATAGAAGGAAACATTAATGTTCAAACAAATGATGTATAGATGGATTAAATGTATATAAAATGAATATTAATGTGAGGACAATTTAAAATCATTGGGCATCATACATGTTTTTTATATTTCCATCAAAATGTAAAGTGGTCACTGCAAACATCCTCAAATCCGATTGGGTTCGGATTACCATGTATGTGTTTATATATAAATTTCTTCTGTACGCGTGTATGTCACTGAACTCCTCCTAAACGGCTTGATCGATTTTGATGAAATTTTGAATGCGTGTTCCAGTGGATCCGAGAATGGTTTAGATTCAATTGGACCCGGTGGCGCTGCGGTTGAATTTTAGATTTTTTTTTATTATCACGCCAGGACAACGTCCGCCCGGACCGCTAGTATAATATATAATCTCGATCAAAATAGCATAACAAATTTTTTTTTTAATTATGCAAAAAATCAAAATGTTAACTGAGAGTTTTCTATACTATGAGTATCTAATACGTTTTTAAAATGTATATGTTCCACAATACATACATTAGTTTGATCTATCTCATAGAGTATAGGAAGCGTTAGCAATGTAAGCGCCAGAATATTCCTTCTTACGATTTCATTAAAATACATCGGCTTTTCTCTACTTATAATAAATATATACATTTATACGTTCTGGAAAAAAATCTCTAATCGACAGTGAAAATCGTATCAAAATCGGTTGAGACAAATTTAGATAAACTAAAGGAACATACAGACAGACGCGAAAAGTGATTTTGTTTCTGAATTTATCTACAGATTTGTAATCTAAAAAAAATATACATAAACTATTCACAATTTAATAACGTACATACATACATGTACATCGAAATATCAAAGAGTTAAGCAACTTATTAGCATGTAAACTGGCAGACATGTTCAATATTAGTGGCCAATATTTGCATAAATCAGTAAACTTATCAAACGTTTTAACACCAAACAGAACCGCGCGTCCTAATTCGTTACCACCCATGATCATTGTAAAATTGTTACCAGTAATAAAACTTTTTAGCAATGAAAATTTTTCATTCAACCCACCGTCGGTTGTTAATTATTACAGAAATCGTTCGGATTCTTTTTACCGCAGACACTGTTTTTTTGTTTAAACATGGGGAATATCTTACATAAGATCGTCACCTCAACGGCGGGTAGCGGAGGTGGGTATGTTTGTTTCACTGACTAAAAAGCATATGGTGTTTTTCACACACCTTTTGGCCAGAGGTAATACACTTCATCACCTCGAAAAGGGTAATCTCCTAAAAGACCATTCTTGGCCTTTCCTCGGAAGAGTTTTTTGCTCAGTTCACGCCCAGACGATTAATGGGAGAATTCTAATTTTATAGCATTTCTTGGACTCGCTCAAATGATAGGAATTTGAAGCGATACACATACAGTGTACATCTGAATGTCCGCTTACTTTGCCCAGCGTAGCAGTGTTGGCTCCCTCTGAGGCGGTTGACCTCCAGTATAGTCTATGGGAGTCCAACTACTGTTGATGGGGCATATATGTGGAACTTATTATTAGGTCATAATCCATTCGTAGCAAACTTGCAATTTGAATAGGTCTTTGTTCCTAAATTGTTGCTAAATTAGATTAGATTAAAGACAATGCAAAAAACGTGTGAAAATTAAAATATCTAAATATCAATGACCTAAACGCAATACTAAGTCTATGTAAGCAAAACTAAGTACCTACTTCGTATTGTTATTGGATTTTTTTAGGTTATCGACGATAAAATAAATTTTATCACAGTTTCTTATAAGTGCTATGTATAACCATTAATTAAAATGGCTGAAACGGCTCTGTTAAGGAATAGTAGAATAAATATAACGTAATTTTTGTAATGACTAGTTACGTTCACAGAAAATATATATTAATTTGGGGTAAAAGAAACATAGTTAACAGGTACCTCCACTAAATGCAGAAAAATAATTGTATTGTGATTAAGCGCCTATAAGAAAATGAATTATTTTATTCAGTAACATCTGCAAAAAGGTAAATTTGTTCCATTCGTTACAATATAATACAGGTATATTGATTATATAACATAATTTTGTTATCAATATTTAGAGGAATCCGCAGCTGAAACATTTTGCTAATAAAAGTTCATCAAATGTATGAACAAAATCTTTGAGGTTATAAGTGAATCTTTAATAACAAAAATGTAAATTAAATTATATTAGAAACCGTGCATTATTTTATTATACTTATTTGAAAACGGTTTCCACAATAATGCAAAGAAGGTATTGATTGAACTTTATCGCTTCTCATGACTTTAAACAACTTCACTTGTATAGCTCTAAGGTTTTTGAAAACATAGAAAATAATTCAGGTTTATTCTTCCCTGTATTTCTCTTGCGCATAGACAATAAAGACAATACATGGTTTTTATTTTAGTCGCTTATACCAGAGTTAATACAAAAAAATATATAAACGATTTTGGTGTTGTCGTAGAAATTTCTAGAAATATGGTCCAATCAAATAGTTTAAACATATATGAAAGCCTGTGCAAGGTTTGACTATCGTAAAGGAGCACTTCTCGTGCTGCTGTGTTCTGGTATTCAAAGGGTGTAATTGGTAACATACACGGCTACGCGAGGTGTCCAAATTCTCAAGAGTAACTATCTATCTGACCTGGACTGCGCCCCTACTGAAGTTGGTTACAAGCACTATGTACCACAGAGACTACTTAGTATCAGGATAAGAATATCAGAACCGCATACTTCTTTACTATTTCATATCATACAAAAAACTTACATAAAGGTAATATTAATTATTTTTAACGAAATAAGAATTTATTAATAAATTCTGTTGTACGTTGTAGAAAACGTTCGACACAGAAATAATTTATTTAAAGTTTTTTAAATAATCAGAAATTTAAAAACTTAAGTTCAAAGTTTTCGTTTACATTGTTGTCGGCTTTCGCAAAAACACTTTAGATCAAAACATATCGGCGGGAATATTGATTCTTAGTAGCTCACATAAGTGTATCTGAAGCGCAAGCTTTACAAGTACCACAATCTTCTAAATGTATGATGATTACGTATTTGAGTGTTCAGAGTATATAGAACGCTATTTAGTTCTCATTACATCATAACAGAAACCGTTCTCGAGGAGCTTTCCTTGTTGCAGTTGCATTTTAATTATACAATGTTAACTCAAACGAAATTTATTACAAAATATATCGTTCACTTCTAAATCGAGTTTGTAAATATAATATTTACCGTTTCAAATACTGGCAAGACTCTTTAATTAGGAAAAAAACTACATCCGTCAACCAGTCGTTCTCTTAATCTGCCTTTCTATATTTTCGTTTTAGGTTTAAATCTAGTATTTGTAAATTTGTCTAGATCGATGACGACCACAAAAGAAGTCAAAGTCTGCAAAAGAAAATTGGGGTTCCATTAGATGCAGATGAGGGTCAACGATAACGGATCTCATTAATTTTCTTGCCATGAATAGAACTACACATATACACGTATTATCTACTTAAGCAATACTTCTTTATAACTTAAAAACATATATGGATATGTTTTTGTGTACATGAATAATAAAACCACCTTTTCAAAAGTTTAAAAGTTGAGGAATGTTAAAGTAGAAGAATTATATATATATTCATAAGCAGGAGGTTTGCACATAGTCGAAAAACATAGCAAGTGGTTAACGAGATAAAAAATTTAGGAGCCTCTAGTCTACATTTTATAATTATAAAACAAAAATGATTATGCGTAATTAGAATATATTTATAAAAACACATAAACGTATTTCAATAAAATAAATTTTCTAACACCAACAAAATCCTTTAACGTGTAAACCTACTTAATCTCCATTAATCTGTAGGTAAAGAAAATAGGTTACCGAGTTGTGTTACTATGAGATTTAGTTACTATAGCCCCATAGCGTGCGGGGGCGCGAATCAGACGCACGTACGCCAAGACTAGTGTTGCCAGGTGCATTTTGCACGGGAGTTTAACCCAAAAATAACCAACAGATGCTATATTTGTAGATCTAACATAAACTGTAAAATAATACATAGTTTAAAGAGAAGTTTAAATACTAAACTAAGATATTCTCAGAAATATATAAACATATCCTGTTGGTAAACGGCGCCTTTCGTAAAAAAATATACTGTATTTATTTGCGTTGGGTTTACGATGTAATGTGCACTACACTTTACGAGCTTTAAAATACTTTTAATCTTATTATGTCAAAATTTCAGATGCGCGAAAATAAAACTAATTGTTACCGAATTGAAAGTTCATGATAGAGTTTTCCACAAATGAAAATAAACCTATGACTTTTCAAATATTTACCGCTATAAGAAGTAAAAGTAACGATTGTTCAAGATTATAATAATTACTCATTATATGCTAAATAATATGTATTTGACAATTACAAACATAAAGCAAAGAATTATTTATCTACTTGGACTAAACTGGAAAGAAAGTTGTCCGTTCCTCAGAAAGCTTTGTTCCGTGTTAATAACAGACACTTAGACTTTTCCCCTGATGCACACACGTTATAAAAGAGGGGCCCTCTCAATTTCCAGATCGCTATGTGTAACACTAACCGAGGTCGTCCACTGTTTATTGTTTTTCAATACTTCACCTGAATTTTACGCGCGGCTCTCTTTGAGATCACCCTCAAATAGCGAAATATTTACGTTAAAACGTCGAATAATAACTCTAAGTCTGTCGACTGGTCATTACTTGCAAATGTGTATAGAACAAAATAGACCAGATTATTTAAGAGAATACGAATTTGAATCGATATATTGAGGTACCTCACTAACTATGTTGTGGTAACCTTGAATTCTGTTACTACATAGAGCAAAATTCTTTTTCACAGATCATTCATAGGTACGGTTAATTTTTTTAATTTACAATGTTCTTTGTTTCGTTCTCTATTACTGTGTTTGTTTACGATACGCTCAAAATATTTAGCCTATTTGTTTTTCGTTTATATCTTACTAGCTGTTCCCGTGGTTCCGCATACGTTTGTTTTTATTTGTGGTTACTGTTATTTGTTATAATAAATATTTGGTTAGGTTATAATATAACGGTATTGAAGTCTATGTGTTGCAGCGACATGTAGTAGCGCTATTTACCAATTTATATATTTACCAACTTTCATGATAACCAGTTAAATATTACTTTGTTATTACCTATGTTAAGTCCTATATTGGAATGACGTGGAAGCTTTATATAAGGTGTATAATTTATTACAGGTAATCCTGCATAACCAGTTATATTTAAATTTTGTTTACTCACTAACATATTACAGATTAATTGCCTGATTAATCATGTGACTAAAAGAAAATGCAATACCAGTATGCCAATTTATTAAATATAGACTTTATAAAAAAGGACGTTCAAATAATTATTCTACTTCATAATTTTAATTCATGTGATTCGCAAGGTAACTGAGAATACAAAAGTAATACTAAGCAGATACACAATATAAAATTTTAATAGCATAAGAATTTCTTAAATAATGTTAAGATAACTTACATAGCCGTCCGCCTCATTTCCTCGATAAATCACTGCATTTAAAAACAACATTCACGTGGGTAAATACTGCATTTATGTGTTGCGCTGGGGTGATCCCACTTTGTTACATTCATTCGTCGCATTATTAGTCGGGCGGTGAATAATAACGTAGCTATTTGCAACGTGACAATGGTGTTTTTGTAGCCGTATTTTATTAATTGTGTTCCCGTCTTTAACCGTGTCAACTATTCCGACGTAATGACTAGGTCAAGGCGTTAATAATTATAAAGATTCGCAACTACTTACTTGATCGAACCATCTCAAGTACAAAATATAAACCTACACTTATTTATACGTTATCATTATCATTACATAGTATAAAACAAATTCCTCTACCGCGTCTGTCTATCTGTTAGCAATAAACTCAAAAACTACTGAACGGATTTTCATGCGGTTTTCACCAGTGGATAAAGTGATACATGAGGATCATTTTGGTATTTAATGATTTTTTTTATAATTAGGGCGAGACAACGTCTGCCGGGTCCGCTAGTTTTAAATAATGTAAAGATACAACATTATACCAGCGTGTATAAGATATTATAACATCCGGATTTTAAGTAAATTTCCAATATACTCCTTCTATATTTTTTCAGTGTATTTATCGTTAATGATCAGTGATCAGTTCTTTATACTAAATCATGATGATATATGTTATGTATGGGAACTGAAGTTTCGTGAAGAAACCATAGCATGATGGTGTAGGGTTATTTCTAAACTTTAAGTTGAATATATCTCACCAAGCATCAGTTTGTGTGTTTCGGCAGCAGTACTTGATAGGCAGTCTCACTCTAACTTGCATCTTAGATATCGTCATTTAAAATCAGACGAGATTAGGGAGAAGCGCTAAAATTATAAAGTATTTTAAAAAATAAAGGCTAAACTGACATTGTGTAATTTTTGTAAATAATGTAGGTACATGTAGAGTACGTAGAGGTACTTTTCTACCACGGTGCAGTGACTGCATTATACCTTATAGTAAGATCTGTACAATCTAATTACTTACTCACTAATTACTGTGATAAACGAGAGATCAGTTCATATCCGGTCATAGCGTTTTTGCCAGCTTAGAAGGTTCTAGGCTTATCGGTATACAATGGTTTAGACCAAAACGCGACAAAATAAACGAAAGTCACTCACGGGGTGATCACTGGCTTTTTTTATGTCAAAAGCAGGCAAACGAAAATGTGGGTCATCTGATGTTAAGTGATCACCACCGTCCATAGACACTAGCAACACCAGGGGAATCGCAAGTGCGTTGCCAGCCTGTGTATGGGGGAGGGGTAGGGAAAGGAGAAAGGGGAAGGGAATGGGGGGAAGGAGGCGGGCCTTTGGCGCTCTCACTGACCGAACGAAACGTAACAATGCAAGCACAGTTACTTCACGTCGGTGTTCTGTGAGAGGGTGGTACTACCACGGGCGAGCCGACCCATTCATGCTGAAACTAGTAATAGCTACAGCGTGGCTCTACCACCTTCAAACTATAGCACTATAGCAGTTATAGTAGCAGTTGCTAATCACGGTAGATGGTGGCCAGAATTCAGTCAGGCACAATTCCCATATCTTATCCACCCGATACTTTTGAATTGAAAACTTCTTTACGCGTATTTTGCATTCATTGCAAATGTTTAACGAGATAGAACCGTCATACTTATGTCGGTGACGCATTGGTTCGTGTATACTCGGCTCCAGTCGTCATCGTTATCGTCGTCACATCACGTTTACTGCCTGACAAGAAGTACATCGTTCCAATAATTATGATTTCTAATGATAAAACAATATTAGATATGTATGCTTTTATATGATCAGTGTAGTAGCTCTTTCTACTAACCACATAATTTAAAATATCTTATAGTCCATTTGTATAATGATGTCCAATAAAGATTAAATGAAATGTTTCGAGCTACACACTTCCGCACATACAGAAACACTTCTACCGTATGGTTATAAGTGCATACTCACTTTTTTTATTATATTCATATTGCGGAGATAGTAATTTAAGGATTTATAACAATTAAAAATTGCGAACTTATTAGATATTTAGTTATATATAGATAATGTCTGAATCAATCTACGCAGACGTACGATTTATTTAGTAGTGTTTTTATACATACAGCTGTATAAGTTTATAATCTGAAAATACACTTCAAAGTTTTAATAAACACTCTTTAGATGTTATAATGGCCGCGTGATTTAAATTCGTTTTACATCATTATCATTGTATCTGTGTGGAAACGGACATTTCTACTCTACGTTAGATTATATAAAAGACTGTGTGAATGAGAAAAAACAGGTGAAACGGTTAGTGATGTGCGGTCTACATTATTTGTGTATTTTCCTAATAACTGTTACTGGATTTAAGTAACACGAATATTTTGTTACTATATTTCATACTGTACTACAGAAAAAAAAGTTATTTTCGTACAGTTAATTTAGAAGAAATCATAGAATGTTTATTCAGAATAATGTAATATCATAATATTATTACTATATTGAAAAATGTCTGAATTAAGTTTAGGATCTTTGCAAATATTTGAATTACTCTGTAAATTAAAGAGCCAATAATAAAATGTATTTTCAATTTTATCACGGTTGTTAATAATATTTTTTACCGGATGCATTGAACATTACAGCTTCGAATATGCCTGTAAAGTATACGAAATATTGAGATAATATAGTGCAAGTTATTTATTAATTAACCTTGTTATTCTTTACTGCACAAATTGGCTATTTATATAATATCTATATCTATCAGTATGATAAAGCAAAATCGCTTTTCGTATTTGTTTGTGCCTTGCTTTCTACTAAATTACTCTACGGATTTCGTTACTGTTTTTACTACCATTTAGGGAATCCCTTTCGGATGGTTTATATGTATAATATTTATATAAAGTAATAATGTATTATATTTATATAAAGTAGATAAGAACGGATGTATTTAATGAGGAGTTTTCGAATTCCAGTATTAGTAACGCTGGCAAATTTTTATAAGATACAAAGCAATCTACTACGGAATTGTACATTTCAAAAATGCGTATAAAAAATTCTTCGTTAGTATATGTCTATTTATTGAGAATACTCTATAGTAATCGACCTTTTACATATTATTAAAAAAAACGTATGTGTGTACTTATGTACGTACGTAAGAAGTTATACTTCTTTAGAAAGAAAAATGTTAAATTGATAACGTTTTAATTAGAGTAACTTTAAAATTAATTTTCCACATATCTGTATACAGAATCAAGTAAGATCCCAAAAGTAGAATAAACTATTTATCAAATAATAATATAATAATAATAATTTATAATCTACACAACTAAACGATTAAACACCGACATTTAACCTCAAATCTACAAATCCACTTTAAAAAGTGTATAAATATTTAAAAAAAAAACTTTTATCAGAAATACTCACAATAAATTAACATTTACCATGATATATAATTTAGAATAAACACGCATATACACATGTATATTTATGTATGAACTTATTTTTGTATCTCCACTGATATAAAGCACGTGTTGTAGATTCATATATATTTAAATAACTGCCTTGAATATACATCAGTTCTCACGGAAACTTGACAGACAATTAGCAACCGACTTCATGGTGTTGCTTTTAGGTGTTGGTGGTTTATTCCCTATATTTTTTTCCAAACGAACCAAAAGAAGTATAATAATTGAAGTATCACTGTTTATCCGCGATGCTATATCGACATACACAATATTCATCCAAATTCAGTTAAACACTTTAGTTACTACGCATACACATGCGTACACGCGATACAGTGACACAAAATCTTACATCACTGCGACAACATTACACGTATCACCTCCACACACGTGGACGCACACACGCTTACACATGCAAGTGGAAGGGTTTTATTTTTTTCCCTTATCAAACTGAAATAGTTTAGAAAATTATCCGATACGAAATATATATAAGAGTTGTTGAGGTATGTATGCTTGGTACACATATATGTTTTAACAACTCATATATGTATTAATAGTTAGTTTAGCCTAGGTTAGCTCAGATAGGTCGCGAATTGCATGTATCAGGCAACAGCCTAAGCCGAGGAGTGCTGTGCACCCTTGAGCGAGTTATCAAATAAAATCGGCTGAGTACCTTAATCGCTCGCCTTAGTAGTCCGGTGAAGCTGTTAAGACCTTGCTAGGTCAATAGCGTAGTCAGTTCGAAAAAAAAAATAACTTTAGTTACTTTGGCCATTTACTATAGAAAAAAATCGCCTTTAAAGCATATAATGTCACTGAATATGTTAGAAAATATCACAGATATATAAACTAGGCGCTATAAAAAACTTCGACTCTGTGAAGATTCTTACTCGTGTGACTTTCATCGAAATGGAACTAAATCGTTTAGCTTTAGACCGTGTACACCACATTAGTACTTTGCCTCCTTGCGAAGCCGAGATGGGTCGCTAATTGTTCTATAAAATGTATATCACAGTAGCCTGGAAATGCACGATTGGTGAGTAACACCCTCTGTTTCTTTCCGAAATACAATGTTACCACTACGATAGCCAACAGCATATTGTTAATATTCCCTACTATTGTGTATAGTGGTGCTATAATAAAATTCGCATGGCGTTCAGTTTTACTCAAGATATTTTTTTCGCTCACCGTCAACTGATTACCAATTAGATTTAAATTGATACAATATGTTAATTCCGAAAAATTCATTAGGACATAATGTCGGACCTGTGACATTGAATTGATATTCCATTGGATTAACAACTCGCCCAACGTGATATGACGATATCTACTGTTACTCTGAAAAACAAAGTTTATTACAACATTTCTTTATACGATTGAAGAACACACAACTGTATAATTTTCAAATGAAATAGAAATTAAATACTGTCATAACAATCTTCTATCCTAACTAATATTATAAATACGAAAATGAGTTTGTTTGTTTGTTACGCCTTCATGCGTTAACTACTCATCCGATCATTGTGGAATTTCGCATACACGTTGCTATAAATACAGAAAAGAACAAAATATAAAAGAATACCGGTATAAAAACACTGTTCCCAAGAGATGGGTTAAATTTACATGATTGCGAACAAAGCCGTGGGCAGAAGCTAGATTAATATAAAATAATATCTATTATCGAGATGGCTTGGAAATTAAATCGTGTATGACCAGTTTATTTTTTTCGGTCACGAACGTTGTAATTTGAGGTATGCATAACTCTTAGTAAAAAGTAGCAAATAATATATATTTGTGGTCCAAAATCTACATGTAATAAAATTATAATAGAGCAATATTAAATATAATTAATTAACCGACCTTGTAATTTAATAAAAACCCGGTTATAAAATACATATTATAATATGCGATATCATAACTAGATACAATAAAAATGTCTAAGTTTCACGGATGACCGCCACGACACTTCCTGTTCCATTGATAGTACGAACAATAAACGTCACAGCAGTTCCTGATATTTGCGTAATTTTCCGTTGGCACCTTAAAATTGTCATTTTACAAATTATATATAGAAGTGTTTTGTCGAACATACTTATCATATAATAAGCTAATCATATCTCTATAAACACATCTTTTACGGGTTAAATTTGGAAGTTATTCTCGATTAAACATAATGCAAACCACAATCTATTTTTTCATAACTGTTTATTATATTTCGTGTTATATTTAACTCAGCATTCTGACTATATTTCCTAAAATAGAGTATTAATACCATCGAGTGGTCTGACCGGTCGAATGTCAATTTGATCTCCGCAGGTTTGAACCCTGCCATATACTACCGAATTTATCAGAATTGGCTTACATTTACTAATTTAAATTGGTAATACTATCGACAGACGGTGAAGGAATACATCGTTAGGAACCTCAGAAATATTCTTGTGGTACGTATGTGGGAAAATATAGAACTGTGGATTTATCGGAGTTTCAGATCGTCAATACGTCGTGGGTTAGGGTGATGATTATGTCCATACCTTTCTTCGGGAAAAGGCCTATTTCCCTGCAGTGGAACTCTTACAGGCTGATGTGATGAAGTTAATGTGAATCATTTTTCTTTGCGACTATTGTAAATAATATGCCCATATGGTATATCTCATTTTCTTTATTTGTTTATTCATACTTGGGGTTTTGGCCACAAATTGCCCATGTCACCGGAGTGATTACCACCAAACTAAAATGAGTACCGTTAATAATCAATAATACAAGTTTTGGTGGTTTTTAATACCAGACATAACCAGCCCGTAGAGCATTCTTGGTTCCCCGGACGTCGGGAAAGCAAAGGTGTCGATACATGAAGCAACAGATCCTAATGAGTAATTAATTTTATCTTCGAGTGCTAACCTTGGAGCTCGATTACGTGTATACCTTGTCATCTATACTAATATTACAAAGGGGTAAAGTTTGTAAGTTTTTGACGTTGTTGGGGGTAATATCTGGATGTACTAAACCGATTTTGAAAATTGTTTTACCAATAGAAACCCACGTTATTTTTGAGAGTAATAGGTTATATATTAACCCGAAAAATGAAGTTTTTTTGTGGTAGTCGTTTTTGCAAAGTAAGTCGGAGAAAAAACGGTCGAACGAAAACGTTTCTTACGAACGCTGCCTTAACGATGAGAGATATATGATTGAGTTCCAGGGAAAAGTTGTAGACCTTGATAATACCTATAAAAAAATCAGCAACAGCATAAGTCTAACTTTTATATTTAAGTCATAAAAAGTAGTTTTTTATAAATGTTTACCGCCCAACGAAGTGGGCATGGGTTGGCTAGTTATATGATAAATATTCTATACTATTACAAATGTCACAATCTAGTGACAATTTCACGTTTATTAATTACTTGTCAATTATTTTACAATTACTTATAATTCCCGTATACAAAATATCATCCAAATCGCTTACATTAGCGTAAATTCTTGTGTACTCTCCAGTTTGCCGGTATCGTTTAACATTGTGAAAAATCACAGACATCGTTATGTTTAAGCAACTCATTGCAAGTGTAACTATTTTCAATTAAAGTTACAGTTATAATAGATACCTGAGCAACGCGGAGATCCTGCGTCATCACTGAAACTTATCAAATGAAGTTCCCTTCGCTCAGTAGTAACATTTTTTTGTAAAAATAAAATCAGAAACAATGTTAAATTTGTTAAGAACAACAAAAAATGCATAATTTCATTCATTATCAAAGGAATAAATAAAAAAAACAAATGGAAAGTAACATTCTACTCAAAATCATCTTTTCTTCTTTTTCAAATTACATAATATTGGCATATATGGCCAGTACGAAATAAAAAATATCTTCTATTATTCTATTATTTACGTTCCTTCAAATATGGCCATGAGTGTAGACACATTACTATTAAGGAACTAAATTACTTAAATATTATACGATAGAATGTTTTATTAAATTATACCATCTTCTACCGTCACAATATTTTTCTGCTATACAATAAAATAATCGAGTCGAGTCGACCCCTATTAAAGAAAATATGATAGATTTACTCAATTTAGTGGTCAACTTACGCTTGACCAACAAACCAACTAGGAAAAAAGGACTTAATGGTTTCTACAACAATTTCCTATATCTTCTATAATTTTGACTTTCCCCTTACAGTCCCAGTAAAAAACAGTGAATATCTCAATAAATTAAATAATTTATTTTAATTTTAAAGTCAAACTGTGCTAGGTTAATAATAAAATGATTCCAGAGAAATGTAAAATTTTATAAATAAAATTATCATCATCACAACCAATAAATAAAATCCATTCGTTACCAAAATAATTTGATTTTCCGTACAAAATATAATTTCGATTCACAGTCAGTAAGCTCGCTGATAATGTTAGTCGTCTTGACGTTCATTTAAAATGTTTATTTCTCAATTTGCATAATGAAGTCGGACTCTGCACAGACTGCTCGGGGACTCTCAGCTACGAGACGAGGATTCTTGTTAATAATTTACCTAACATTCTTTTGGACACTTATAAAATATACGAACACAGAAAGATTCATGTTATTTTTTTATAGTTACCGTTACATAACTTTTACTTTTAATATTTGACGAGTTGTGATAATAATTACTTTGGAATAAAAATATTTATCCACATTTTGATCATAATGTTTGTTTAAAAGTTAAGTTTTTTATAACGTACTTATGTGTAGCCGACTACTAGTTACAAACTATACTAATATTATAAAGCCGAAGAGTTTGTTACGCGTTAATCTAAGAAACTACTGGTTCGATTTGAAAAGTTTGAAAAGATTCAGTGTTAGATAGCTCATTAATCGAGGAAGGCTATATATTATATATCATCAAGCTAAGACCAATAAGAGCGGAGCACCAATGAAGAATGTTTCAAAATCAGGGTTAACGTACGTATTATATAAAAATATTTTCACCTTCTACGTAAACGAAATCGCGAGGTAAAGGTATTAGCGTTAGCCCAAAGTAACTATTCCACGCGGACGAAGTCGCGGGCAGAAGCTAGTAAAATATGATTATTTAACTTTCTAACTTTTCACTGAAAAGGTGATGCGGTCTCTCAGTACCTATTTTGATTATACTAATTTTGAAACTGACTGATATATTTATGATTAGTAAATACCTGCGTCATCGTCCGCGTGAATTTAACACAAAAACATGTCCAGAGAAAACTGGGCATTGTTTCCTTAGTTTATTATATCTGCAAACGACTTTTCTTGTTGTAACATAAACGCAGCCTATGTTATTCCTTATAACCTCAGTTATTTGCCAGTGAAAGTCCTGTCAAAATTAGTCCAACCGTTTCGGAGGTTAACGGGAACTAATAGACAAATAGACAGACGAAATATTTAAAAAGGAGTTTTTTTTATTTTATTTATTTATGACAAAAGAAATGTACATATATTTAAATAGTAGGATTCTGTTCAGGAAACCGCTATAGGTCCAAATATACTGTCGCGTCCATTTTGTAAAAAGCTGTTATTCTGAAATTACAAACACATACCTACTTTAGTTTTATTTATTTGTATAGGTAGTTAAGTTACTGTTTACTCTAATCGTCATGGAAGCCTATAATTTAAATAGAGCAGCGTATGATTTCATCGGTGCGATAATTATAATTATTTTACATCGAGTTGCACCCGATACATGTAATCGAATATAGGTAAGTGATCCTAGGGCGGCGACAGTGCAAGGCCAAATGTGGGCTGCGTGCACGACAGCGCCGGGGGATAATTCTCGTCTGCTCACTGCAATATTATGTCACTATTAGATATATTATTTATTTTTCTTTTAGTAAACTTATCACTATATATTACGAAACGAAATCCTCTGCCACATCTGCCGAGCCCACTAATATTTAAATAATGTATCGAAATGCTTTGATTTTAACCAAGATAAAAACAGTTCTATCACATATTACATATAAATATACGTGAAATACTCAGTTAACAAACTCTTACCTAACATGACCTTTACAAATACAGTTCTCAGTTCTATTATATCGTAAACCAATAATATTTGGTTTACGATATAAGTTTCAAATTAAACGAATCATTATAACGTGTAACTTATTGCGTATCATTTGACATACGCATATAAATCGATATTTAATGTAATCGATATTTATATAATAAAAACACTTCACTTAAAGTGAACGTAAAGTAAATATTTTTAAAACCTTTACCTCATTTATACTTGATGGAAACTTGTGACGTTGAAATTGTAATATGAATACCTAACAAATATGTCCGAATATCATAACGTTGTATATATCTATCTATACATATAATAAAATGGAAGTGTCTATATTTAATATCAAAATTTTTTTTTTTACTGATTGTTATTATGATACACGCTACTGATAATAAAAATGCAATTTTTAAAATTTTTGTCGGTCTGTCTGTTTGTTCCGGGTAATATCCGAAACGGCTGGACCAATTTTGACGAGAATTTCACTAGCAGATAGCTGAAATTACAGCGGGTTACTTAGATTATTTAATTTAAATTAACTGTTAACCGTGGCTTCGCCCGCAGTGCTATCTCCAAAACGGTTAGACCGGTCTTCACGAGACGTTCATTGGCAGATAGCCGACTTTACAAAAAATAATTTAGGCGATTTTAGTTTATACTAGCTGTTAACTGTGGCTTCGTCCACAGTGCTTTCTCCAAAACAGCTGGACCGATTTTCACGGAACTTTCACTTGTAGAAAGCGGACCTTATAAAAAGCAATTTATTTTAATTTAAACTAGCTGTTAACCGTGGCTTCGCCCGCTGTTCTATCACCAAAACGGTTAGACCAATTTCACGGGACTTTAACTGGTAGATAGCGAATCTTATAAAAAGTAATTGAGGTTATTTTATTTTAGACTAGCTGTTACCCACGACTTTGTCTGCGTGAAATTTAGCAAGATTTCAACTCATTCTTTATTTTTAATTAGAGAAATACTTATCAGCTTATTGTTTACAATTCAACATTATAATTATTAATAACTTTAATGATATAGGGGTCTTCCTAATAAGATCTTAGATTATAAACGTATTACGTAAAGAGTTCCATAATACAATTTCTTGCGGAACAGACAAGCGTTTAATTTTTTGTATAGTCACAAAATTTTAATTATAATGGCAATGTATATTAAATGTAATGGAAATGTAAGTCTTTATAATAATATTTTAAGATATTGTTTCATTAGTTCCTTATACAGTGTAAGTAAGTACCGAGGTAGTTATATTGTGGGTTAAGGTTCCAAATATGTTGCTGATGATAAACCTCATTTGGCAGACTGTTAATATTTATATATCTAATGTATACGCTACATGTTACTGTAAGTGGCGTGCATGTCGTACTTATAATTGCTTTTAAAGAGCATTTCTATAATTGTTCATAGTCTCACAATTTTATAATTCTTTAATACGAATAAAAAAACCGAGTGTGGAGTTGCGGGTAGAGCTAGTCTGTTATAAAAATATACAGGTATTCTCGATTAATATAATTAGCACTACGTTATGGAATTTTAGTAAACACTAGCTTCTGCTCGCGACTTCGTCCGCGTGAAATAGTTACTTTGGGTTAACGCTAATACCTTTACGTAATTTCGCTAAATTACTTAATAACGCTAATTTCGTTTACGTAGAAGGTGAAAATATTTTTAAATAATACGTACGTTAACTCCGATTTTGAAACATTCTTCATTGGTACTCCGCTCCTATTGGTCTTAGCGTGATAATATATAATATATAGCCTTCCTCCATAAATGAGCTATGCAGTAGCTGAATCTTTTCAAACTTTTCAAATCGAACCAGTAGTTCCTGAGATTAGTGCGTTTAAGCAAACAAACTCTTCGGCTTTATAACATTAGTATAGATTGTAACTAGTAGTCGGCTACACATAAGTACGTTATAAAAAACTTAACTTTTAAACAAACTTTATGATCAAAATATGGATAAATATTTTTATTCCAAAGTAATTATTATCACAACACGTCAAATATTAAGTAAAAGTTATGTAACGATAACTATAAAGAAAAATAATCTTTCTGCGTTCGTATATTTTAGAAGTGTCCAAAAGGAAAACGTACTTTAACCCCGATTTTGAAACATTCTTTATTGGTGCTGCGTTCCTATTGGTCATAGCGTAATAGTATTGTAGCCTATAGTCTTCATCGATTAATGAGCTATCTAACACTTAAGGAATTTTTCAAGTCGGACCGGTAGTTACTGAGATTAGCACGTTCAAGCAAACAAACTCTTCAGGTTTATAATATTACTATACATAAGTATATATGTGCATAAATTTATCAAACGTTCTGTAATAATCATGACTCACACTTCAAAATTCTTATAAAAGTTTGCTTTCGAAAATGAAATGAGGAAGATCGTATTATCTTCCTATTTTTTTTCCTGCGAATTCTGTTCAATAATTTATAATGAATAATGTAATCTTAAGATTTATCCATATTAGGATAAAGCAGGAATAAAATAGGTTTATTCGAAATTTTCACACTCGCTATATCGGTATAGGCGATCATTCGAAACAGAATCGTTTCGATATAATAATATCGAATTGTACAGAATAAAAGTCCTGGCGCCTTCTTTCATTGCAAATTGAAGTACGTGAAAGAATTACAATTAAAAGTATCAAGAATTAGATTTATGTATGTGAATAGTTAAATGTATTAAATATAAATAATTAGAAATGTATTAAATTGTAAGAAAATATTGCACTAAATATACTTTGTAACTTTAACTAGTCTTTTTTTTGTTGTTTAAAGATTGTAAAAATGTAAATAGGTGGTAGAGCCACGCTAAAGCTATTACTGGTTTCGGCATGAATGTCTCGGCTCGCTCGGGGTAGTACCATCCTCTCATAGATAACCGACGTGAAGTAACAGTGCTTGCATTTTTGCGTTTCGTTCGGTCTTTGAGAGCGCCGGACGCCCACTTCCCCTCCCCTTTTCTCTCTCCTCTCCCCCTCCCTCCCAGTCACCCCAAATGCTGGCAACACACTTGCGACTCCCCTGATGTTGTTAGTGTCTATGGACGGTGATGATCACTTAACATCAGGTGACCTACCTGTTCGTTTGCCTCCTATGAAATAATAAAAAAAAAGAAAAACTATAATAGCGAATTGCAAATAACATTTATGGAATCTGCAACTGAATTATCGATGATTTTTTGCATTAATATAACAACAATGTCGATGATATGTGGCTTATAAAAAATTCGCGTTTGCTAGAAGAACCGGTGAGACCGCATACCACGCGGGCGCTCGCGGCAAGGCCTCGCCGGCACCTGCGCTGAGCGGGGTATGCACGCGCACACGCGTCTACTTCGCGGCCGTACTCGCTTCCGCCCAATGCGCTTTCACATTTTGTACTCAAAATATAAGTTCGTGACATTATAATTTACATTAAATGCAGTCCATATTCACTCACTCCTTCTCCTTGTTTAAATCGGTATAAGCTTTTATAATGTGTCATTTAAAAGAAATAACCGACTGAAGTTGTCTCATAATACGTATAACTCATAACAAAACGCAATGTTGTGAAATAATATTTCAAATACAATTTATATAAAAAAAAAAAACTATTCAAAATTGGAAAACTCCTTTATAAATAATATTTTCGAAATAGACGCCGATGTAGGTCAAAAATATATTTAAAAGTACATTTATAGACATGATTTTTATCTTTAAGGTAACAGTAGACTAGAATCGGGTTCGTATGGACCTTTACCACTGATTCTTACATATTGTTATTTAATATCGCATATTGTTTATTTATTTATTTTTCACAAATAAACATATGATCCATAACAACTACTGAATATTACGCTGTAATTAAGAAAAGTACACGAAACTAATCATTTTGTTAATATTATAATGCGTTTAGTACGTATAAGAATATATAACAGAACATAATTATAATGATTGTTTTCTTGCTCTAGAACTACCTCTTTGTGATCAATAATAAATGAGACCGTTCGAAATCTTTCTAATCAGGTTACATAAAAGTGTCGTTATATATTGAAAATGTTAATAGTTGATCCAGTTCTGTGGTATGTCGCAATTTATCTATCATATCTGTCCACTAATAGGTGGATGTTAAATTATATTCACGAATAATTTATAAGTACAGGCCAATGTTATGGTTTTGGAATGTGAGATGTGCAGTCAGCACGTACATAATTCGTGTCTAGATAAATGGACATGGCTCATTAAAATAAGCGGTGCGCGGTAGCAACGAGATGCTATCAAGAGGCTACTAGTTGGTATATAACATGTAATAACATAAGTTTTATCGCAACTCGTAACAATTCAAACTTTTAAATAGATAGCCTATAGTAGCATTACAAAGAAGTATCGTTTGTGACTGTGCTTATAGGAAATAATCTAGGATTACTGATTCAACTTCTAAAATTATTGAATAACGTACGTGTAGTAGTAACTCGCAGGTGATTGTTAGTATAATGTATAATCATGTTCGTAAATTTTCAAATAAAAGAGGATATTTAACCTATTTTGCATTAAACTGACAGATAAGATTGATAAATCATAAAAAAAATTTCCATCAACAACGAGACGACATCCCGTGGTCGTTATATGGCACGCGACAAAAAAGTCCATTAGGTAAGCAAATGTATATTTTAATGCAGAATAAGCGATAAATCTCGCTATGGGCTTTCGAATTCCGCACAAGTCATCCGACGAGGTGAGATCGGCTGGGAAATACCACTATAAACTGTTCGTATGTACGAGTATTTACACTTACTTACATACGTACCGATGTCATGTTGACACACACACACGTTGACACATACGTACGCTGTGTATTAAAACAATCATTATTTTTAATGATAAATAAGTAATCGTAAATCCTGTTTGTAAATTGAAAATACAAGTAAAAGAATGATGTAGGTGATTAATAATGGAATGCTAGGAGTATTGCTGGAATCTCGGTGTACCGAAGACGGTGGTGCTTGAGGTTCCGCATTGAGAGTTTTTGTGCTACATGGGGGCTCACACCACGCCTCACTATTGCAACTACGACAATATATATCCATAGTAAAAAAGTGCGTTTTTTAATCTATATTTTTTTAAACCAGAACACGAACGCGATAATTGAGTGTATTGAACTTTACCCCCACCCCACTTGAAACGTTTATTATGTTAAAATATTATAAAAGAAAATTATTTATTATGGGCTCAATTAAAAACAATATGTTTAAAAATATATGCTCCAATACATACGTACTATTGTTCAATAAAAGCGAGACAAATAATAACCTATTGGATATAACAAATAGGTAAAGATTTTTATTCAGGCTACTTACACCAGTATCTGCGGTCTATTAGTCATGGTTATTTTCTCAACCGTGCGTGCTTGTGTACTGCACATTGCATTGAATTGCAGAGGGTCTTGTTTCGTGCAGAAAGAAAAGTAATACGGAAACTTGAAATTCTCTCAAATGATCAGGAAGTAAGCGATTGAAAGAAAAATTCGAAATGGGCCAAATATTTTTTGAAATTCCATTAATTTATCTATTTAGATTTTATAGGAAACATTATTAAACAAAGGCGAATTAAAACGTCATAAATAAGTTTGAGAAAAAGCATTAGAAATCATATCAGAACAGACCATGGTGTGTTGTAATATAAATTACCGCAAGTTTGAAATTACCTGCCCATGTCGAAAATTGGGGTGGAAAATAATCATGTACGTTCCCTCAATAAAACTTCATTGCTCAATAGTGAGATATTTATGAGTAATTTAGATAACTCACTCGTATATTCAAAAACAATTATACACGATTTGACCTCTCTTAAAACTTTCTTACATAAAAGTAACAGACCGTAAATATGAAGATACCGATGGCGAAATTGGCCTGTTTACTTTTTTATTTAGCGATGAATTAAGATTGTATTTTTGATAATTACTTTTATTAGGCTGTGAAGGAGAATTAATCTTATAAATGAAAGCTTTCCATTTACAGTTGTGAAAATTTCAATAAATGGTTTTTATCAACTCCTGAAGATAAATATGGTTTCATTGATAATTTAAGAGCTGATAAAAATGGCGCAATATGTTTTATCTCAATAAAAAGATATATTTTAGTTCCGATAATATATTTATAGACCGGTAAGGAATTTATATATAACGATGCATATAGGGCATATAGTATGCATAAATAACAAAAGAAATACTAATACATATCACAACATAATAGCATTTAATATATAACAACACCATAAGATAATCATCTTTTTATCAAATACACCCTTAGATATCATGTAAACGAATGTGAGATATGTATTACTTTCGTATGCGGTTTCATATAAAGCATTATTAATAAATTAACTATAAGGTACACGAGTGAATCTACTAATGATAGTGACTATCTAATACAAGTACATTTGTAATTTAAATGTGGTACAATATTAACACAAATACCATCGTACATATAGCAGTATACCGGCTGTCACAACTGTCTTTACCCTACTCTTTTTGAGATATGAGTATTCAATTATTTTTGACAGCATTCTTTTCCAGTTTGACACAATTTTAATAAGTAAATTTCGCTATACACAGCGTCACATCGTTTTTTATGAATATATATTAAATACATTATTCAGACTACATTGTTACACTCTAACAATAACTAGTTCTTACCTTCACATAACGATGCGAGATAAAAACGTCACGTATTTGTTTTTAAAATTTACACATACTGCTTTATACTTACAATAACGGAGATTATTTTATGAGGTATCAATTGAAATTGTGAGTTGCACCTGTCAAGGATATTAAAATTATTTCTCTTCACTCGACTGTATTAAAGTAATATCTATTTGTATCGAATAATTAATACTCACTTGTATTTTAAATGATTTATTATCATTCTCTTACCCTTATTTCACCTAAATAGGGTTGGCACAACATGTATTCCTGTTCCACTTTTCTCTGTCAAATGTCATCTTAGTATTCACACTTTTTATTCACACAGTTTCTCGCATAATATATCCATACAATTTTCGGTTTACCTCTACTCTTATATCCGTCCACTTTCATATTTAAAACTGTTCTAGTTACATGGCTTTCGTCTCTCCTCATGGCATATTACTCTTGAAATTCTATGTCATTTCAAGCGAAATGATTACAAAATATATATTACAGCGGACTGGTTAGTCACCAGCAATATTTTTACAGGATAATCTTCGATTCACGTTCTAAATCAATTTAAAAAAAAGTGCTTAATATTTGACCTAATTATCTCGAGAAACACAAAAATTATATTGAATCCATTACGCGGCTTTGTTAAAATACGCAGCATGACGGCGTCATTGGCGGTCGGCTCGTCTTCAGTGAAGCGTGAAAGAACAAACAACAAAGGATAATTTTTAGATATGTGCCGATTATGACTTTGGCCGAGGAACCGGATTTTTGTAAAAAAATATCGTTGTGTAAAGATATTACTGTTATTGTTCATTAAAGTCAAAAAGCTCAATTAAAAATTAAACATGTTAAAAAATACACTCGTGTATGGATGAAGCAGTTAATATTTAGGATTTTTCGACAATTTTTTTTACTGTGCATCATGTACGTGCAATCTTATTTCAATATTACCTAGCTTATTAATAAAAAAAATACGTGCGTGTATCAGTGTACACACGTAAGAAGTGAAACTTCTTTATGACATCATTTTTCGAAAAATGATCTACTATATTTACAACTTTACAGAAAAAAAAACGGAATCTGATCATTGTGAGCGCACCTTTAGAAAAAAAAAACGGAATCTGATCATTGTGAGCGCACCTTTAGAAATAAACATGGCGCGTAACGGAAAAATGTACAGAAATTAAGATGGCGCATAACCGAAAAACGTTACATACGTTTTTACATGCTCTAAAATTCCTCCCTACGTCGATAAAGAAGTTTCACTTGAAAAAGAAATAATTATAAATGTTTAATTGAGATACTACTTTTGATTTATAATTGTCATAGATATCTTTTCTTTACAAGCAAGTAATTTTAAAAACTGATTATCAAAAGAAAGGTTGCTTTGCTTAACGTTTCATAATGTGTAGGACTAATTATATAATAAAAAGATCAATAAACAATCAAGGTTTTATTCAATGCAATTCCCCCTACATACTTCTTATTGATGAATACATAACAAGGAAGAAGCCGGATACTAGGCGCTCTTTGCCGAATAGTCGCCACATTTCTAATAATTATTTGAAGTTTAAGAAAAGGAGCTAGTGTCTGTATTATTATCCAAGGTTATTAACTACGGGTTTCCCTGTTGCAGGTTACGGCACCGGTCATTACACCTAGATGTGTTTCGTTTTTATCCATATTTTGGAAAGTCTTGGAACAAACTTTAACAAAGGTTCTCTTTGTTGTGAATTAGTATTTGTTTTGCTATTATTATTTTATATGTTATTTATGACCAAGAAGTGTTATATCCTAGATTACTGCGAGTATTTAACCTATCACCTGGTATAAGTATATTACCTAGAAAATGAATAGTTGTATTGAATTTATTCATACGAAAATAACTTTCTCAGCCATATCTTACTTGCGATACAGCTAACCCTATCAATTTTTAAAATGAATGTCAATTTTATTGACCCGATTTCTTTGTCAATATTTTATTCATAATAATTTTGTAATTACCACTTAGCGTAATAGCCCTTTTACGGGTTTTAAGTTACTTCTATAAAAAAATTATCATGAATGCTTAGCTTCTATAGAAAAGCGTAATAATGTTATATATACTGAATACTCGGTGAATTTTTTCTCTGTCTCTGAGTTTCTCGTCAAAAACGGTTCAGCTATTTCGAAGAGGGAGAAATAACAGATACATCATTTTTTTTTATGTATAGATTTATTCGTTTCATTGTTAACATTCATTAATATTATCAGTAAAGGAATAATGAAACTATGACTTTAATTAAAAACAGTTGTAACTTTTTATGTAATTTCATATTAAACTTAACGACTTGTTTAATTTTTATGGTATTTTTGTCACTAACTTAATAAACAGTAGCTTATCAAGAACGATACAACGACACGGTCATGAATTCTCAGAAAAGAATGTACGATAATTAAATTACTGGTTATTGTTTAGGTGTGAACTGGTCGCACGCGCGAGTTAGAATTATTATTCTAAACTTGGTGCGTGATAAATTGATTTGGTTACAGTGGTTACCGTGTACACATACAAATGCACCGTAAGTAAATCCGAGATAGGTATAATTACGATAGTCTTTTTCTTCACACCTTTTATACATTTACATTTTGGAAATGCAAGCCTTAGTTGTAGTATACGTTATTACGTTTAGCGAATTATTTTGCATGCTAAAACATGTTCACCTTTTACGGGACAATTTGATTTCGGTCAAGACAATATGTATATCTATACTAATATTATAAAGAGGTAAAGTTTGTGAGGTTGTGGGGGGTAATATCTGGTTCTACTGAACAGATTTCGAAAATTTACCAATAGAAAGCCACGTTTTTTGTGAGTGTCATAGGCCAATATTAACCCGAAAAACGAAAAGACATTTTTGTGGTTTAAGAACGCCGCCTTAACGGTGAGAGATATATGATAGAGTTCTAAAGAAAAGTTGTAGAGATTGATAATGCCTACAAAAAAGTGAGCGACAGCAGATGTCTAACCTTTATATTAAAGTCACAAAAAGTAGTTTTTTATAATACAAAAGTATTTTAAATCGTTAAGTGATGTTTATTGGTCATAATATCAGCAACAATGATTAATTCTTATCAAAATACGTAGCACTCAGTACTAACGAATCACACTCATAATTTCATCACAAATAAAAATGTGTACCGCCCAACGAAGTGGGCACGAGTCAGCTGGTTATTTATAAACTAGCGAATATTGGCGACTTGGTCTGCGTTGTTTATTATCTCAATAATGTATTTAATATACAGACGAATAAAAAAATTGAAAGCAAAAATATACTTTGCCTAGAAAATTTCTTTGTAATTAATGTTACTGGTGACGCCGTTGCGATGTCGACGTCACCGTAGGGCGCGGGGGTTTCTATGCTAATTTAAGTGGACTGTATTTGCGGGGGTGCTATATTTGATATTCAACTATTGCGATCAGCTACGACTAGGGAGACAAGGGTAGGAAGGAAACTTGGCACATACCTCGCGGCGCTGCAGCTTCCATGTGGCTAGCCGGCTAGGTGATTCTCGTTTCTCTCCACTGGGTCTTCTCCCACACAACACTTATTGTTTATAATGTATGTCGGCTAGAAAGGTGGCGTGATTTGATCACAATAATGCGGGAATTTCAAATATATTTAAAGTGGCGCAACCAGTTACCTTTTTTTTCTTTTATCGCCAAAAAGAAACATCGCTGAACGCATTATAAAAGTCGTATTGTTTTCTCAAACGTTAATAATTCTATATAAAAGGAATATAATATGATCATTTTTTGATTAGGACCGTGTCTTAAAAAAAAAGATATATTCAGTAGTTCTTACGTGATGCGCAAAAAATGGTAGACCTCTATTTTTTTTAATATAATAGCAGCAAACGAACAGGGGGGTCACCTGATTTCAAGTGATCACCACCGTCCATAGACACTTGCAACATCAAGAGAGTTGTAAATGCCTTGCCAGCAGGTATTTGGAGGAGGAAGGGGAGAAGGAAGAGGAGAGAGAGGAGGCGCTCTCGACCGAATGAAACGCAACAATGCAAGCACTGTTACTTCACGTCGGTTTTCTGTGAGAGGGTGGTAGTACCCTGGGAGAGCCGACCAATTCATGCTGAAACCAGTAATAGCTTCAGCGTGACTCTACCACCTACTAATTTATTTATTCGTAAAGAATCATCAACAAGAACATAATATGAATATGTATAACATACATGAAAGTTGTTAGAATTATTTATGTTACTTATTACTGTCGATGACAGCATTCTTAAAGACTAAGATACGATTGTGTCAAATAAAAAGAAACAGGAAAATAAAATAGAATTATTATTATTAAATAACTTAATAAATTATGAGTGACTAACAAGAACGACAATAGTTAGTGCACTATATCTATATGATAAAAAAATATAGAAAAAGGCCAAGGAGACGAAGTGTTATACCGTTAAAAAATATATTTTATCTACATACATAATCCTATTAATATTATAAACGAGAAAATTTCTGATTTTTTAACTTTATAATAATGTGGCTTATATATTAAAACAACACATAGGCTATAACTTGTAAAGATATATTGAAACTGGATAAAATATTACGGTAAATATCATGCAAGTTAAAAACAATCCGAGAAGAAATCTGTGTGCTACTTCTGCGCGTGTTACATAAACCGTAAGTGTACACATAGATGAATGGTGTCAACATTTATAAAAATTCGTGCAAATTGGTGTACTAATGCAAGTGAAGTCGCGGGCGGCCGCTTGTATATACATATAAAAATAAACTATATCTGAGATAATATCCAACATGCCTAAACTGATTGATATTGACGACACTTTTATTAAAAGTTAGAGAATTTTTAAGAATATTTATTATGTGTGCTGTTCTGTGCTACATATTTATTACGCTAAAGACTTACATATTACATAGGGACTATGCAGTAATGACAAAATTTACCAGAGATAAATTAAAATTGATATTAGGATTGTAGGATTTAAATAGTATTAAGAAACTTATCATTAAATACGGAAAAATCAATTCATGATTAAACCGGATAAAACGCGTAATTCCCGTGACAAAATAAAACATTTTCGCGAGTACATATTCAAAAGTAATAAGGTAGTAAAATATATATTATAATTCATCCCTGTAATAATTTCATATACTATAAAAATGTGGAAGCAAGTCCAGACGTATCTACGAATTTTAATCTTACCATTTAATAAAAAACGATCTTAATAATACCTACTATTATAAGGATTTTTAGATATGTATCAATTAAATATTTAAATAAGTGTAGATTAATCGACAATTTAAAATATCATTAGTATCATTGCGGAGGAACACCCAGTCCTTTCAAGACAATAAACATTATCTATCTATATATATATAAGAGATTCCCACCTATATATTGACTCATCACGATATCTCTGGAACCATAAGGCGTAGTGACTTGAAATATGGTAGGAATATTCCTTTCGCCGAGTAGAGGTCAGCTAAGAACGGATTTTACGAAATTCCACCCACAAGGGGGGGGGGGGGGGGTAATCAGGGCGGGACAACCTCAGCCGGGCCCGCTAGTTAGATATAAACATGACATAATGTTCTTAAACATCGATTAGAGTTAAAAATAAATAGATAAATATATACATTTAGTACGTTTATTGTATAATATATGCATGTTAAAAAACTATCTGCTTATTGGATAATAATGTATAAAATATTACCATTATTCAATAAATCTAATGAAATACTAAGTGTATCATTTAACTACACGATAATATGATTTGATAGCACGTGTTGATTGCTCAGAAACTAGTAAATTAATAGGCCAAACACGACCGTACATTTGGTATTTGACATAAATCAAGGAGGGCATACCGCTGATATATAATATAACCTTCAACTTGTATAGACATTGACTCCGGTTTTATGATACATTCAAATAAATTTACGAGAGATAATTCAATTTAAACTATTGCACAATATGTTATTTACCTTACATATACAGCGAAAACAGCTACTCCAGTCTTGCTCAAGTCTAGCGTCCTGAAGTCCTACAGGCTCGCCCTCATTAGAACACGGTGCGCGTTGTCCTTCTGAAATGAAAAATAAGAAGTTATAAATAAACTGTACCAATTATCTATTAATTAAGCAAAATTAAATTCGATTACAAACAAACGCGTAGGAATTATTGCGTGCATACAATAAATGCACGATTTCAGTTTAATAATAAAGATTTAATAGCCGTCGAACCAACAGCAAATAGAACCGACTTATTTCATATTACCGATTCCCTTAAATTATATAAAATCTATAATACCTAATATTATAAAAATCAACAGAATATTTGTTTCATGGTTTGTTTAAAAAAAGTAATCGATATCCGCTATTTTTTTTTTTTTCGAACTGACCACGTTATTCTCCTGATACGCCTTTACAGCCTTATCGGACTACACACCGCTAGTCAGATTCTTTTTGCATTTTATAGTACACTAACTACAGCCTGTCTGCTTCGTTGGGCCTTAAAAAAGGCAAAGGGTCAATCGAATCGAAAAAATAAGTAACCTAATACCATCTAAGAAGAATTCTGTATCGAACGGTCACAGTCCTACGCCGATACATTCAGTAGTTTTGACCTGATTAAGCCTTAAAGAAATGTATTTTCATTATATAGAATTATTCAGGAAGTTATATATGCTGTCAAATATCTTGCTACTACAATTAGGATATATGCTGTCAAATATCTTGCTACTACAATTAGGAGCGAAGCAATCGTCATAAGAATAATAATTATACTAGCGGCCCCGGCAGACGTTGTCCCGCCCTGATTATAAAAAAAATCCTTGACAAATTGTATACCAAAACGTTCCTCATGGATCACTTTATCCACTGGCGAAAACCGCTTGAAAATCCGTTCAGTAGTTTTTGAGTTTATCGCGAACAGACAGACAGCCAGAAAGACGCTGTAGGGGACTTTGTTTTATACTATGTAATGATGATGGCTAAGCGAGAAAGATATAAGTTATAATGCACATGGCCCTGTGGCGTGACACGGAATGTCGAGGACCGATTGTGAGTCGGCCGTCTAAGAAGAACCGATTATTACTAATAATGGCCGAACTGTGAATGACTATGCAAGCGAGATACTAAACCGCGTGACTCAGTAGCATGGTCATCTCCATACGTAATAGGTCGTGATTTATACATAATTGTTAAGATCACCTAACTGATTGAGTAATTCAAAATTATAAAAAATAAATTGTAGTGAAACCGTGAGACATAGCTAGTTTTATTATAAAATTCAACATGGTTTGTCATCAATGATTCAGAAAAGTTTGTTCTAAAAGTAGAGAACTTTTTTAGTAAGTTATTTTTTAGTAAGAATATAATGAAAAGCATTTTATTACTTTGCGCATATTTTGCGCTTTATAATTCTTATTTTTGTATCCAATTTCACAAAGCAACTACCCGCTAGTTTATTAGACCTTATCCTGCTTTGATAATAAAAAAAAATTCTAAAATTCAACCGCAGTGCCACCTACCGGTCCAATTGTGAATCTAAAACATTCTTGAATTCAACTAAACACACACGAAAAAAAGGGTGTGTGTACTTATGTACACGCGTTAGAAGTTATACTTCTTTGGTGTAACAAGATAAAAATCTTTTCAAAAATTTTATCTTTCGCCTTATTCTACGTTTGTAGGAAAAACGACACTAACAATAGAAAAAAAGTATTTAATACATTGAAAGTTATAATACAAAGAAATACAAAGAAACAAAATGTTGACTATAGCTAACTTCAGGGTGTCGGTTTTTCGTGACAGTGTGCGCGCGCATCGTAAATATTTACTATCATCATTTTTCCCGAATGCGCCAAAAGAAGTAGAACTTCAATAATTCGTCGAAATCTGTCCAAACTTTTAGGAGGACTTCAGTCACACGGACAGAAGAGTTATATATAATAGGTCTTTACCTATGAAATTGCCGTTCTGCAGTACTGACCATTTCAAATCAAAATAATTTTTGTTTGGCTAAGAATTCTAATTTCAAATTAATTATATTTTAAAAACATGGAATTTTTTTTCCAAAAGTAGTCATTTGTTTATTGATTAGTGTTACATTTTCATCGCATTTCAATCTTTTTTGTCATCATGGATACGTTAAAAATACGAGTAATTATGGAATATGAGTACCGTCGTGGCAGCAACGCGGCACAAGCGGCCCACAACATCAACGACGTTTACGGAGCTAACAATACAAACCAACGCACCACCTGTTATTGGTTTGCTCGCTTCCGTTCTGGGAATTTCGACCTGAAAAATGAACCTCGGGGTCGTCCGAAGACTTTGGTCGACAATGACAAATTAAAGGCGATTGTGGAAGCTGATGATACACAATCTACGGCTGAATTAGCAGCAGCTTTCGACGTTGGCGTCAAAACAATATTGGTCCATTTGCGTCAAATTGGCAAGGTAAAAAAGCTTGACAAATGGGTGCCCCACGAACTCAATGATCGCCAGCGCGAAGTACGCGTCGAGACGTGCCTTGCACTGCTCAACAGACACACAAATGAAGGAATTTTGAAACGCATTGTTACCTGCGATGAAAAATGGATCCTGTTTAATAACCGCAAGCGCTCAGCAAGTTAGTTGGATCCTGGTTCAGCACCTAAACAATTCCCTAAACGAAAACTTACTCCTAGAAAAGTGATGGTCACTGTTTGGTGGTCTAGCGCCGGTGTGATTCATCACAGCTTCTTACCAAACGGGGTGAGCATTACTGCAGATGTGTACTCTGAAGAACTGAACACAATGATGGAGAAGCTGGCACATCTCCAACCAGCATTGGTCAATCGCTCGTCTCCGCTGCTCCTGCACGACAACGCGCGACCTCATACTGCACAGCAGACGGTCTCCAAGTTGCAAGGACTGGGGTTGGAAGTTCTCCGTCATCCACCCTACTCACCAGACCTTGCGCCTACAGACTACTATTTTTTCCAGAATTTGGATAAGTCCTTGGCGGGAAAAAAATTCAATACCCGAGAGGCAGTACAAAATGCCTTTGAAGAATTTGTTGCCTCCCGTCCAGCTGATTTCTTTAAGAAGGGCATCAATAAACTGCCACTGCGTTGGCAAAGATGCATTGATTGCATGGGTGATTACTTCGATTAATACAAATAAAAAATACATGAAAAAAATTCGTTTAAATTTTTTCATACAAAACGGCAATTTCATAGGTAAAGACCTAATATAAAGATATACTATACGAGCTAGATACTTGAGAGGATCAAAATATATAACTTTTGCATCCAACTATAGGATATACCAACTATATTTTATAGCAAATGTGATTGTTCTTGCACGTTGTAGCTGTAAACGATCCTCTGAATGTCCACGTGAAACATGAAGGCGGTTGCGTTCCGTGCAACATGCGTGGGAAACTAAACTCCTATATTATTCACAAATGCACCGTTCGCCGGTTCTGAACTACAAACATTTTAAACGGGTTTAACGTCAAATAAATTAATGATATTGCCAAAGAATATAAATGAAGAGTTAGATGAATCGACGGATCGACGCAATCAACGTTGTCGTCCTTCGTCACGCTGAATTCCTATATAATTGGTGAGCTATTAATGAAAATACCACTTTTAAAATTGCTTTCTGAATACCAGGCAATTATTTAAATTTTTAGTACTTTAGACTTTTACCCTCATTCCGTCGCAAAAGTGTTTATGAAAATTTTGATATTATTTACTTATACATAATTATATTAATGACACATAATAACAGTTTAGATCATCGACTTCAATTTAATATAATAATGATAATCTTTGTGTTTCATTATAAATTTAAATATGTATTTTCTTAAAGACCTAGTCTAAGTTATTTTAGTGTTGTTTAAGTTTTAAACAGATGGCATGATCGAGTTGCTTCTCAGCGTTGATATCGTGGCCGTTTGATCACATTTTACCTTGATTTAGATCTACGGATCCGCATTCTTATTACGTAGCCATTTCGGGCGCCACTAGCACCGGTCACAGTGCTCCGGCCCGTGTAAATATTTTTGTAGGTAATTAATATGTGCTCGTCTGCGAGAACATTCTTCTCCGTTTACGTACACCATTATGTAAGTAAATATCGTGTTTTATTGCCTAGACAATTGATCTTGTCGATATCTCATAACTTATGAATTATTTATTTTATAAACGAGCTGGTAGACGCGACTTCGTCGTCTTCAAAATGATTTTGTTATTGCATGGGAACCACGTGTTTTTCATTTTGTTATTTTTTACGTGTTAAATTTTATCATTACTGTTTAGCCCCTATGAGAAAGCGGAATGATATGTACTATAGTTAATATTATGAAAGTCTAGACCACTCAGTGTTGTCAAAATTGGTTGGCCTGTTGCGGTAATTAACCCGTACAAGCAACAGATGTTTCTGTTTCATTTTCATACTAGCTAATACCGGCAACTTCGTCTGTGTTATTATATTTTATGTACATAGGAAAAAACACAAGCATTAAACCGCTTGCCCCACTTTTACATGGCAAGAAAACACACATGGCTGAATGCGTATGGGTTATTAACATCGTAGTTTCTTAAAACTTTAATAACTGTATATTAAATGAAGATATCGTTATAATCGTGATTTTAAATAAGGATCAAGTGTCTAAGGCAGTGGTACTCAACCTCAACCTAGAAATATTTAGGTATTAAATAAAAAAAACGTAATTTCAAATTAACAACGTATTAATGTAGTGAAAAATGGTTGGTAAAACAAGCTTGGTATAACCGTTATATCATAAGGAACGCATTGCGGTCGGGTTATCTGGGATCTATTTTATTTACTCTGCGTGCTCATAGTTTTTCTGATGGGCACGAAATTTAAAATAATTGAAAATAAAGTATAATCAGGTGGGCCAACTACAAAGATCCGGCGGGCCACAGGTTGAGTATGGCTGGTCAAAGAAGTAAAACTAAAAAAAATGCTTGAAATCAATCCAGTAGGTTATAAGTGAAGCGCGCCCATCCGCGGACCACTATCGTTTTATTTATATATAATAATAATATAATATCATTTTATTTTATATGGATTAAGGTAAATAATTGCTCAAACAGTAAAGTAACAATAAATTATCGATTTCTATAGAAAATGCTAAATTTATGTTATCTAATCTTCTATATCCACTCTTTAGACAAAATATATTTACACTCAAAATCACATAGTAACTAGTAGATTTCAAGGCTAACGTATTTATAAATATTCCGCTGAATTGTAAATTAACCAATTAGGTAACTCAAATTGTCGGAAAATTTAATTGAAGAAAAAAATCTAATTTATTACATTCACATTAATCTTAAGTTTAGACGTAAATATGCGTTTCAAATGATGCGACATATGTTTCACTGCCTATCTGGTTTAGAGGTCAAAGCGATTGCTTATTATACTAATAAGGCCGCGGCGATCAACAGTTCGATTACCTATTCGGGAATCCTTCATTTCTCGAGCTGATTATGATACATGTGAAAAATATTCATGGCTCGAGTGACGTAACACAGATCATAAACAAGCTTAGTGCAATGGTAGTGAATATTATTCGAGGCGAGAGTAAACGATCCCAGCGGACTTTTGATGGCAGAAGTTTTACAATTACTAATTCTATGCTTTTTTTATGTTATAGGAGGTAAACCAATAGGTGGGTCACCTGATGTTAAGTGAGCACCACCGTCCATAGACACTAAAAACGCCAAGGGAGTTGAAAGTGAGTTGCCAGCCTGTGTTTGGGGGAAAGGGTGGCGGGGAGGGGTGGTGGCTCTCCGGCGCTCCCTTCTTTTTTTTCGAGCTGATTACGCTGTTGACCTAGCAAGGCTAACAGCTTCACCGGACTACTAAGGGGAGCGCTTAAGGCATTGAGCCGATTTTATTTCGATTAGGGGGGCCTAATCTGGTGTGCGGGAGCGAAATTTACCGCCAGGTCCTCCGGCGCTCTCACTGACCGAACGAAACGCAACAATGCAAGCACTGTTACTTCACGTCGGTTTTCTATGAGAGGATGGTACTACACCGGGCGAGCCGACCCATTCATGCTGAAATCAGTAGTAGCTTCAGCGTAGCTCTACCACCTATGAAAACGTGGTTTTTTATATCTACACATTATATATTAACTGTTTTCTTTAATTACTTTTACTAGCAGACCGCGCCGGTTGCGCGCGGTTGTACTAACTAACACAAGATATAAAACCAAATTTTTCCTTTACATTCTGTTATGACCATTTACGTAACTGAATGACAGTCTATCAATTCTGTCAATATTTCTGAGGACTTATATGGAGATCCTTTACCTACCAAATTTTTCACTTTACCGTACGATTTTTAAAACACTTTCTTTCAATTTATACATTATATATATTTGTTCGTTAACTATTTGAATATCACGGTAGAAGCAATGCTTGATTTTACAACTGTCAGTTTTTATTATATTCAAAACTACTTTTTTATACCTTTTACATGAGTGACATTAAAGTGTTTTGTTTATGATGATGTGTTTACTATACTTTGTCACTAGATGGCGTTGCACCACTCAACTTCTGTACTATACCAGTGATCGTTATGAAAATTGGTATATATAGGATATTCGAATTATGCATAAATATTTTCACAACATTCATTTTGATATAATTGAACTATTCAGTACAGAAAAAAAAAAATTAAACAAAATATAACACGCGTGTAGCACTGTAGTAGAGACCGGACACACCCATTATAAACTAACTTTATATATATGAAAAAAAATTGTGCGTGTACTTATGTACACGCGTTAGAAGTTATACATATTTGGCGGAACAAGATAAAAATCTTTTTAATTTTTTTATCTTTCGCCTTATTCTACGTTTGTAGAAAAAACGACACTAACAATAGAAAAAATGTAATACATTGAAAGTTTTAATACAAAAAAATACAAAGAAACAAAATGTTGACTATAGCTAACTTCAAGGTGTCGGTTTTTCGTGACGGTGTGCGCGCACATCGTAAAAACTTACTCTCATCATTTTTCCCTAACGCGCCAAAAGAAGTATAACTTCAAAAAATATCGGTTTTATATTACAGATATTTAGCATACAACTATTGTCCTGCTTTTCGTGAACATAAAGGCGACTTATATCTAAAGTAAATAAATCCATTGTCCGCTCTAACAAAACTTGAGAGGGTATTACTTGAAAATTGATTGCTCAAGAATTTCAAAAACGGAATCAATGACACTCATTGTAACATATTTTAGTCACGCTCAACCTTACTACTAACATCAAAAGAGTGTAACCTAGATAAGGATACGTAGATAAGCAATTTAATTGAGCATCAATGTCAACAGGCAATGGTTCAGTATTAATTCACACTGAACTTGACCTCCACAACACAGCTGCTTGACACTAGTGATGACACTTATATAAAACTCGCTTCCTTATTAACTGGCCTGTTGATTTTAGTGTTTTTGTTATTATTAGTTATTGCTTTGTTTTCGTAAGTTTCAAATATTATTCACTCAATCTATTCGGATCGTTTTCGGATCGGATTATTTATTATAGAAAAGCATAACAGAAAGATGATCTTCGTATTTCACTTAAACTACAATTGAAGGATGGCTTCATTTATCCTAACTTTTACTCAAGGTTTCGCTCGCGTAAATAAGGTTTCATTTACCATCAGATATACAGTAGGTACATTTTTTCTGGGTTATGGGTACCTGATGTCCTTTTCTGTTCTACTGATAACGTATTTGCCAAATTTAGATATGATCCGTTGAATAATTAAGACATCACTAGTAAACTCACATTCGCATTTGTATTATTTTTTATTATAGAACGACAAAGGTCATGCACTATGCATGATGATAAGCACAGTACAATCCAAAAACAACGATGACCACCGAGAGACAAGCCATCTATCGCCGTTCGCCGTTGTCATGCCAGCCTTCGTAAATGTTTCTTCCCGTCACGCTTGAAGGACTGCATGTTCTAGCAATGAAGGAACACGCCAGAGGAGAGATTCTTGAACAGCTTCACGGTACGACAAAAATAAGATATTGCGAACTTTTTAGTTCGTGCCCAGGTAGGATTTACCCTAAAACTGTGGTTCCGAAATTCAGCGCACTAGGTTCAGTTATAAAAGGGGAAGGAGGGTATTCACTTGAATAGATAATATAAAAATATCAATAATATTATAGTATACATATATGGATTAAATTAAAAACGATTATATTATGTTATTACCAACGAACAACGAAAAAATGTAGGAATACAGTAAAGTAGATTAAAGACAGAGTATATATGTTTCATTTTATTAACAATAAGTTCACTCCTTGACCTCAGCTTTATCTAATAGAAAGTTACGATAATCGAAAACATAGTACGGTTCACGGAAATTGTATTGAATATTCAGCTATCATTAAATTACAGAATACAGATTAAGTGGTCTACATTCCTCATGATTATTTACGGTTTATTTACCCTTACATCTGCAGACTTCGTGACGTTAAGTAGTTATTACCGAAACCTGAGCTTATATTTTATCCAGTAACTCTACTGAAGCGACGACGCGCTACTGATAAACGTACTTGAAGTAGTAATCGTTTAGTGATTAGCGTTCTCGGACACCGTGTCGATCGACGTAGGTTCCTTTCCTTGCGAATGAGCCAGAGCTTACGATAAAGGAAGTGACGAAACTATAGTAGGGTGGCACAGCTTGGTCGGAGCCTGCATACCTAGCCACCACCCTCAAATTGAAAGTATGTCGCTAAGCACCTCTAGGTGTGTTACAGCAACGGCGCTTAAAAAGTAATCCACATTAACATCAAGTGAACTTGTGATCGAACGCTAAAAACCCATGGAGTGTAAAACAAAATCAATTGTTTTTAGATTTGAGCTTCAGTATTCTTCCTTTTTTTTATGTAAAAGCAGGCAAACGAACATGTGAGTCACCTGATGTTAAGTGATCACCACCGTCCATAGACACTTAGCAACACCAGGGGAGTTGCAAGTGCGTTGCCAGCCTGTTTATAGGAGAGGGGTAGGGAAAGGAGAAAGGGGAAGGGAAAGGGGGAAAGGAGGTGGGCCTCCGGCGCTCTCACTGACCGAACGAAACGCAACAATGCAAGCACTGTTACTTCACGTCGGTGTTCTGTGAGAGGGTGGTACTACCCCGGGCGAACCGACCCATTCATGCTGAAACTAGTAATAGCTACTTCCATAATATATAGGTATATTATAAACTAGATACTGCCCCCGACTTCGTCCGCGTGGAATAGTTACTTTGACCTAGCGCTAACACGCAGCGAAAGCTCTCAAAAGGGAGAAAGAACCCCGATATTGAAACATTCTTCAATGATGCTCCGCTCCTATTGGTCTTAGTGTGATGATATATAGCGATAAATGAGCTATCTAACACTGAAAGAAGTTTTCTATTTTATCGGACTTGTTGTATCAGCTTTAAAGCGTCAAAAATATACTCACATCTATACATTAAAAATTTAAGTGACCTTCGTAATATGTATTTAAAATTATATCAATAATTAATTTCTTAACTGCAATAATTTTGTTTTTGATGTATTATTCCACACGAGTATTAAATTTTTCGACCATATTACAGTTTATTTCTGTATTGATTACAATTTTAATATTTCAAATTTATAGCACCAAAACGAATAAATGTAAGTTTTGGTTTGTAAATACTTTATATATTATCTAAATGAAAATTGTAATAATAATCACAAAATACATATAGATCAAATCGTAGTATCTATTGCTTGTTTGGGCTAATGATTTTGGCAAGACTTTTACAGACAGATCTTTTTAAAGTATCCTTGAGGCTCCATGCTATTACGCTTTTTCACAGAGACTAAGCTGTGTAGATAAAAATGGACAGAGGTAACTTAAAATTAATAAATAGGGATTAAGTAGTAATGACTAAAACAATTAATAAGATAACCCATGATCAATCTAAATTAAGCTCCTAGTAAACAACAAAACTATTTTCACGAGACCCAAGTCAGAGAAATCACTTAGCAATTATATAGAAGCCTGTTAGTCGTTATTTTTAATTTTATACATTTTGCATGTGTTTGGAACTCCATCAAGACATAATTCTTTAAGAGACACACTGCGGGGCTATATGCCTTTTCCTAAGGAATGTATGGACATAATCACCACGTCAGCCCACGACGTATTGGCGATTTCAAACTCCGAAAAATCTATGATTCTATGTTTTCTCCTACACGGTGGTTCAACAAGAATACTTCTAAGGTTTTCTAAAAAATTTTCCTTCAAAGTCAGCCGATAGAGTTACCAATTTAAATTAGTAAATGTACGCGAACACCGAAAGGCGCCGGGATTCGAACCTACGAAGCTACGGGCATCGAAATAACATTCCACTGGTCATATCACTCGACTATTATGACTTGGAATGGCAATGGTTTTTGATATGGAACACCATATCAAAAACATATGATATTCAAAGAACTATGTACCTGTTCAGAAAAGTAAAATGAATATGTGATTCATATGGGAACTCGCTTCGAAGACATGGTTTCACAATTGAAGAATTGCTGTTTAGTACCTACAACTCTGGTTGCACAATCGTAAGTGTTGAAACCCGTTCATTGTAAATTGTCTACTACGTGTCAAAGTTAACAGAAACGCAGTAAAAGTCACAAGCGATAGAATAACATTGTGATATACATTAAGTATTTTCAATAGACATTGTTTTATTAGTTTTAAGTATATACCTTTAATTTATGTTTAATAATCTTAAAAACAAAACTTATCCCCTTAAAATCTGAAGGCAATCATGTTCATATACCAATAATGAATGAAGCCGTTTTATTATTTTTGCAATAACCGTTATTATTAAGAGTTGTCAGTTATTCTGCTACAGGTCAGATGCTCTCTTTTACACATCTATTAGTTGTCTAAATGTTGGCTAATGCTAACTGGTTGCGCCGCTTTATATATATTTGAAATTCCCGCATTGTTGTGATCAGATCACGCCACTTTGAAGCCCGACAACGCGACGGCGTCACCACTAACGTTACAATAGCTACTGACCGACTGCTATAATTATCAACAATAATAATAAAGCAGAATAATTATATCATCAATAATTTGTTATAGAGTGCGTAGAAATAGTGCATTATATTTTTTGTAAACAAATACCTACCTACTACAAATATATTAAAGTAACTTATGAAACAATGAAAATATTACCAATATGATCTACATTAGATCAATAAAATAATTCTTCATTACATAGTATAAAACGAAGTCCCCCACCGCGTCTGTCTGTCTGTTTGCGATAAACTCAAAACCTACTGATAAAGTGGTACATGGGGAAGATTTAGGTATTTAGTCATTTTCTTTTATTATCACGGCGGGACAGCGTCCGCCGGACCCGCTAGTAAATACATATAATTCAAAATTACATTTTTAATTTTTGTTTTGTTTTTATATCTTTCTATACAGTTTACACTTTGTATCGTTGTACAGATATTTTTCGCACTACATTTAAAAATTATGAGGTTACGGCGTATAAATTTATGCTCTCTTTGTTATTACTTTATCTTTGTTAGTGAATTATTGAATTATGTTTTTAATTGCTGTTTGAATATATTACTAGAGGGACAATACAATTTGTATCAATTTTAAAAAGAGAGAAGAGATTACTGTTAAGTCCTCAATAACAATGTAAATAAATAAACATGAGAAAACAATTCCAAACACATCCATTTAATTATAAAGTAAGCACATCTTGTATTCCGGTAATTAAACAGCTGATATAATTACATAATAGATATTTACCACCCAGAAACAAAACTGATAATTATGCTTATCACATAGAAGCCAGTCATGTGCGGGAATCGAACCTGTGATCTTTCCGATGAATAGTAAGACTTACTACCATTGCGGCACGAGGCTTGTGAATATTAGCTCAACGATTTTTCATTGACCACGCGTCATTGTTAAATATGGTAGAGTTGGGATATGGTTTTTTCTAAGCCCGTCTGCCTAACAGTATACCTATAAATGTGTTCCAGCAGCTGTACTTAAAGATTGGAAACTATGTTAACATATATTTTTCATTATAATTAATCGTATGCCTAAATAGAATATCCATCTTTTATTATATTCACTTGATTGATTACTCTATTGTCCCTGCGAGCTTCAGTTTATGTGGAAAAGTGCGGCGGCCAATAATTTATTCTTCTTTAGCACTACCCGGAAAGCACGTGCAGGGGAATGAGAGGTACACTTCTTGTGGATGCGAGTATTATCAGCCCACCCACTTAAATATAATTTGGATATAGACTTATGACATAACATATGAACATACTAATGAAGGCGGAGTTTGCGGAAACTGAGTCGTTAGCGATGATGGTGACTAGCACAAATAAGCATGCGGCGGCGTATGTGGTGCGGCGCGGGCTCCGCATGGTCGCGGCTACTCGCGGCGCCTGCGCCCGTCGTGCCGCTTCCCTCGCATCACACCCTCGCGCCACACCGCATGCGCGCAATTCCTGAAACAATGCAAAACTTTTCTATACTCACTGCTCAACTTATTTCGTAACTTTCTTTTCAATCTACGTTCAATCGATCGGTGAAGTGATTGCAAAACACTTAAGAATTGATAAAAATGCTGCGGTGACACTCTTGGTCAAAGATACACTGTGTTATTTATAAACGTAACCTACTGAAAAGAACATTATAGTGGAAGTTACTTTGCACTTCCACCTGGAATTGATTGACCACTACTACGTTTTACTGCAACAAAAAGCGTTTTTTTACTAAAACAACACAGTAAGACGTAGTAGTGGTCAACCAATTCCAGGTGGAAGTGCAAAGTAACGTCCACTATAATATTTAATGATGAATTTCCGCAAAGTATCACCTTCTTCAATCAAAACATTATTGAAAAGAGTTACTATTTATACTAATTCGTCATCCAGTCTGATGCTAATGTTTTACAACTGCATAAAATCACAGTTTGTTCGAGAGAGTTTAGCACAATTAGGCTATACATAGCTGAAATGCTTTCAAAGTATATTCAACACGCTTTGTGCATCAAAAGTTTTGTAGCACGCTTTTTAACGGATACGCGATTAAAATAGTAATATATAGTTTGACAAACATTGGTATATTTATCTGAATATATTCATTAACTCAGTGCACTATCTTATAAATCACTTATATTGCTTTAAATAAAGCCATCACAAAAGAAATATTAAATTATAAATTGAAATTAACGGCAATTACTTTTAGCCACAAGGTCTTCTCACAAAAAATGTATGTAATAAAGTATATAGTATTCTTCTCTGGTAACAACTGTTTGACATGATGCTGATATGTATCGTGGTGATTGAGTGGTTTAATCGCATGGTATTTCAATTCGATGTCAACAGATTCCAACACCGGCACGTACCAAGGAATATTTGGAAATGCGCGTACATTTACTTATATAAACTGATAACATTATCGACAGACGGTGCAGAAAAATACCATGAGGAAATCCAAGCCTGAGAAAGGTTCTTGTAATACCATCGTATGTGGGAAAATATAGAATTGTGGATTTTACGGAGTTTGAGATCGCTAATAAACCGCGTCGTGAGCTGGCGTGGTGATGATGCCCATACCTTCGTCGAAAAACGTTAAAGGCTGACGTGATGATATGATTTGTCATGTAAGACTATAATTAGTTTTAAATCAATGAAAACTGTTGCTGAGAACATTAAAGTTTAAATTCCTATTTAAGACTTTTTAAGCTTCCCCGTTGTTGAAACATGTGATACATATTATGTACTGTACGAAGTAATTGAACTAATTAATGTGTATTGTACAGTTATATGTGAACCAATATCTATATATGAAAAAACGTAACATTTGCAAACTGACAAAATATATATATCAACCTAATAGAATATGTTTATATTTACATTACGTCAGAACGCTACTCACTGATGTTACACGTGATCGATATTTATGATATTTAATTAAACGCAATAAAGATACGATCGATACTAGTACTTCATTCTACGATATCTGTTGTTATGGATAGACATAACTAAACGTTTGTTTCCAATAATACATTGAAACAAATACTCAATAAAAAAGTATAAAATTATTCCTATCATAATTATACTAGTTGGTATCCTCCCACTTCGCTGTGCATTAAATAAACTTTTAATTTAAAAAAAATGACTAAAGATCAAAGGAATCCAAAAGATAGAAAGGAACCATCTACGAAATATTTCGCATCGAATATTCATAGTTCTATGCCGATAGGTTCCGTAGTTTTGACGTGATGGGGTTTCAAAGAAACTATAATTTCAATATATGTCTATACATTTATGTATATAGATAACTACTCAGTTATCAGGATCGCTAGCAAAAGACACCAACTTTTGTAAAACATAAAATGAATGTCCCAAGGTATCCAGTTAAAAGCGTTACCTCATCTGTTTTCCCTTTACGCTATATTTAGACGCATTAGGTTGTTAATTACTGTATGGAACCAACGATTACTTAAACAAGCACGTATATATAATTATACAGAGAAGCGTAAATTAATTATTCAAAACTAATCAGCGATTTTATAATGACCCCGAGAATAATGGAGGATCGATTCTACAGTTTGTAGAACGGTGGACTGATGTCCTTAACGCATTTTTTACAGCATTCCGCTCGTACATTGACCTCGAGTACTCGGACGTATGGTATTTGTTCTTTAATAATATACATCGAAGCAAAAAGTGGATCGTATCACGATCATTTACACAGGTACAACAGGAATCAAGAGTATTTCGCCCATAATCGCACAAGAAACAACTATTACAGTCAAAATATATAATTATTTTAGCTAAATTAACACCAACTCTTTCAGCCCGCTGAAAAACAAAGTATTAGAAAGGCCTTATATAACTGGCCGTATATAATTCTTAATTTGTCAGTATTAAAAAAGTATTTTATAACCAACCAGTACGCGATATATTTAGATAAAAACGAGGAAATATCAATAGCAGGATGATGGCATGAAACACTATGGACAGCTCGTAATGTAGTAGTGATACGATTCGATATATCGTATTTAGAACACAGCTGGTGCTAAAACAGTGGTGGCGAATTTAAAGAACATGTGTGACAGATGATGGATATGAAATTTTTCTGGCACGTTATCGAAGTTCAAATTGTTTTCTCAATTTAAAACCAACATTACAAAAATAATAACTACTACATAATATTATAAAACAAAGTCCTCCACCGCGTCTGTCCGTCTGTTCGCGATAAGCTCAATAACTGCTGAGTGGCTTTTCTTGCGGTCAAAAATGACAAGCCGGCTGGGAGCATTTATTGAAAACGCTGCCTAATCCCATTAAGATATAATAAAATGACGCAGACGAAGTCGCGGGAATAAGCTAGTTATCTAAATAAATAAAAATCAATCGACAAATGTATGTAAATACTCAGGGCGGCTGCACTTATTTGGCTGATACTTTTTTTTATGTTTGTAATTAATTAATAAAATGAAATAATAAAAAAAAATATTTTTAAAAAATCGCACGGATATGTGGAAATGTTGGGTTAAAAATCTCCTTACAAAAAGTGAGTGAATCAGTGAGACATAAGACAGGTAAGTCTTCAAAACTAATCACATAATTAACAGATCGACGTTCAGTTACCATGTTTTTTCATTAATAGCCTGTAGGGAAAGATTTTGTATTATTTTCTTTGTTAGTACACCTGTGCGAAGCCGGGATGGGTAGCTAATATAATATATCTTTAATTGAAATAATTTTACCTGCGTACGGTCTAACTTCTAATAAAATAGATTTCCATATATCCATTGATGAAAATATAACATCACTTGAAATGACAATACAAGAGCAATAATCTCATTAATAATAGTTATATGTATATTATTATATATTATTATTTTGCGATGTTTTGTTGTTATATTTTTGATTTGAATCTATTTAATTCAGCAGAATTCAATATAAAACAAAAAATCTCAACAATTCAGTTTTTACTGTTTATCACTTACTGAGAATTCCATGCACACCAGAAAAGATACTATAATTATAACATTTGGTACGCGTGTATGAAAATGTTCGCCACTTGTTTTCATAGTTTTTTTTCTCGAACTGATTACGCTATTGACCGAGCAAAGTCTTAACAGCTTCACCGGACTACTAAGGCGAGCGCTTAAGGCACTCAGCCAATTTTATTTGACAACTAGCTCAAGGGTGCACGGCACACCTCGGCTTGGACTGTTGCCTGACTCATGCAATTCGCGACCTATCTTTTTTTTTTTTTTTTTCCCCCCAGGGTTATCAGAAAACCCCACGTGTACCAAGACTTCTTGGGGGGGAAGGGATGTTAACTAATCAACCTTTAACCGCCCCCACTCCACCTATTGAGCTAACCTAAGCTAAGCTACATATTCATACTTATATGAGTTATTGAAATATATATGTGTACCAAGCTCAGATACCTCTACAACTCTTATATGTATTTTGTGTCGGATAATTTTTTCTAAACTATTTCAGTTTGATAAGGGATAAAAATAAAACCCTTCCCCTTTCATGTGTAAGCGGGTATGCGTGCACGTGTGTGGAGGTGATATGTGTAATGTTGTTGCAGTGATGTAAGATTTTGTGTCACTGAATCGCGCGGACAGCGTACTCAAGGGCTCCACGCCGAGGGAACGGATCTAGGCTTGAGCCGTTGCTGAGGGGGACCTAGTCTGGTGAATTGTTTTCATAGTATTTACAGCTCATCCATTAGTAAGGTTTAATGATTTTTGTTTGCATATACCTAAGTATGGTATTAAATTGTTTTTTTAACAGAACAACTGGAACCTCTGTAAATACATACTACTACGTATTTCTTATAACACGCCGATGACAAAAATCTTGAATTAGTACATAAAATGTTAACAACATCGTTGTGTTTTTTTCTTACTTCTAAAGACTTTATACCTCAATAAATAACGTACTATTAGTCTCTTTATAGCGGAATAAAAAGTTTTTTAGATGCAATATAATATCATAAACACTTCTTATTTCTATTAATAGCTAACTGATATCTGCGACTTTGCCTGCGTTATTTATTGTCTTAGAAATCTATTTTATATTGACATAAAAAAAAGCAATTTACTTTGCTTTCAAAATTTCTCTGTAAACAATGTTATCCGCTTACTACCCCTCGCTTGAGCATGCGCACCACACCGCTTGCTCCACTTAACCACGACGAGAAAACACACGTCACTGGACGCGTAGTGGTTATAAAATCGTAGTTTTGTTTTTAAACTTTAATAACTTAATATTAAATAAAGTTACCGTAATAATTTGTAATTAATAAGGACTTACTGTCCATGGAATAAAATTTATTAAATATATCTTCCAGTAGTGTTCGCGTGATGCGCCCATTGCCACGCTATTGACCTGACAAGTATTTACAGCTTCACCGGACTACTACAGCCACACATCCCTATTATTTTATTTACATAGATATAAAATCTATTGTTGTTAATCATTTCATAGATTGTAAAAACTATAGTTTAGTATATTCTAAAAAACTATGTACCTATCAAGAATAAGCTTGAAAGTCGAAATTCCACTCGGACTCTATTACCAATTAAGACAGTTCCGGTTCCAGATCCTCTTTGGTAATGCGTTTAGTTAGTTACACGACAAAAAAAAACATAAAAAACGTAATTGAATCGCTTAACATATTATTTTTATTGAATCCAAATTAACTATGGTATTTAAATTAAATAAAGAGCATGTGTTTGTTAAAATTTCTATTATCTATTCTACACATATTACAATTTAAGATAGAAAGAGGTTTTGGATTTTTTGGCGGGATCTTGGATGCGCGTGCGTCGCAATCTTCTCGCTCCTGCTTTGATTGCAGGTGCGGGGAAACCGTACCAGGGTTGAACCCTCTGACGGTGGCTATTGGTTCGACACCCTCTCTAGGGGTGCGTCTGTAGCGGAGGCCTGATGGCTTCCTTCAGGTTGTCGGGTGCATCTTTATTACTCGCTCTCTGAGGCGTGAGTGAGCGTGCGTTCTTGGAATGCGATGTAGTGTAGTCTTTATATATTATCCACAATCTTGTGTTATTTGGCTCTATATTGTGTAATGTTGGTGGTGCTTTACGTAATATAGTTTGGTTATTGTGCACGAGTGAAGTGGATCGGAAATAATACCACGGGGCATGGATTCTGACTTGCCACAAAAACTCCCAGGAAAGTTCTAACAAGATGGCCACCATCTTGTTAGTTCATTGAAATGATATCAAGAAACTTGCAATATCGTTACTCACTTGACTATGGTAGTAATAGTCTACTAGAAGAGTGGTTGCCAAAAATAATATAGAAGAAAGAGCACTGGCTTAATTATTGTTCCCACCGGCAATGTCTTCAAGATTTCAAACATCTAGGAATCTATGTTTATATAGTTTTGTCTACTACATTCATCATCAGCCTATAAGAGACCCACTGCAGGGCCATAGGCCTTTTCCCGAAAGAAGGTGTGGGCATAATCACCATGCCAGCCCACTTTTTATTGGTGATTTCAAACTTTGAGAAATCCAGTTTTATGTTTTCCCATATATAGTAGTACTACAATAACATTTCTCAATTTCAGGTTTCCTCACGATGTTTTCCTTCACCGTCAACGGATAGTGTTACCAATTTAAATTAGTAAATGTACGCGAACTCCGAAAAATTCGTTGGTACATGCCGGGGCTCGAACCTGCGGACATCGAAATCATATTCCACCGGTCAAACCACTAGGGCACCACGACTTTTTTCATCCACATCCACTACATTGCGGTACTATAAGAACATTAGATGTAATTTTTTGCAATTAGTTAGAAAATGTGTATATCTAAATTTACATTGAATGATTTTTATACCAACGACATTGTTTCATAGTTCGTATCACCATTTGATTTGAAGCACCTAGTTCTATTAACCCATATTTTAAGCAAGACGCTGCGTCCAATCAGGATCTCATTTACTCTAATGCCTGCGTCACTTATGAGGAGCAATCATCATCATCATTACCCTTATCCCACCTAAGTAGGGTCGGCACAGCATGTTTTCTTTTTCCACTCTCTCCTGTCAAATGTCATCTCGGTATTCACACCTTTTACGCCCATATCATTTTTCACACAGCCCATCCATACCGTTTTCAGTCTTCCTCTACTCGTATATCAGTCCACAATCATACTCAACACTCTTCTAGTTACATGGTTTTCATCTCTCCTCATGACATGCCCATACCATGCTAACCTATTACTCCTCAACTTCTCTGTCACTGGTGCTATTTTCAAACTTCCTCTGATATACTCATTCTCATACTTAATTTTATCCATTCTAGTCTCACCACACATCCACCTTAACATTCGCATCTCTGCCACACGTAATTTTCTCTCATCCGTCTCTTACGTAGCCCAGCACTCAGATGCATACAGCATGACTGGTCATATCATAGTTACTTATGAGGAGATATATGTACAAAAATAAACTGATGAGTTTGATATATTTATTCAACAAATAATGAAATGGTGATCAATGATATTATAACTAACAAAGTGTAGATATACATGATATTTTGACAAAAGAAATGACACGATAACGCACACATACGTAAAGTAATATTGTAACGCCACACTGTCTTAGATAAAATGTGGAAGTAAGATCTGTAAGATGGCATATTCTCAATATCGGTGGTGAAAAAGAAACAGTTATATTTTGCTTAGATACGGGCGGATTGACGGGGCAGCCATTGAAATTAAGCTAGCTAGCCAAGGTTTAACAAGACGCTGTCAAAGCGCTTATGACGTATCTACAGCTTTTTAGTTATAACATCATTATTGATGGTAATATATAATAGCTGCAATCCAGGAAAATAACAATCGAGTATAATAATATACTTCGAAGAGTGACGTAATAAATAATCCATGTCACAATGATTTCAAAGAAAAGATAAATTATGGATTTACAATAAAATAGGAGTGGCGTAGACGATACTCGATCGTTATTCAGTAGTAACGGTGACAACTCTGCAATTGTTTCATTTTTTATCCAACATGTTTAGAATCGAGAGAATACCACTCAAACAATGGACCCCATAAATATTGGACTTGATACCAACATAACAATATAAAAAGATTGGGCGCCTTTAACGTTATCACCGCAGTAATAAGTCAACAATAACTGTCCATAGGATTTTTTAGCTTAGTCTGTCATGTAGTGACTTTTATACAATACTAGCGTCTGCACGCGACTTCGTCCGCGTGGAATAGAACTTTGGGCTAACGCTAAGCCCCTAATATGCAACGGAAGCTCTCAAAAGGAAAAAAAAACACCCCGATTTTGAAACACTCTTCATTGGTACTTCGTACCTATTGGTCTTAGCGTGAGATATTAGGCTATACTTAGGACTGATGAACTAGGTAAATAAGTGGTTACCAAATCTGGCAAACAAAAATTGAAACTGTAAAAGAATGATTGAGAAAGAAATTGGGAAAAAACTAATATGACACATTTCTGTGCAACCAATCAACATGAATCGTTTGAAAAACTAAAAGTAGCACTCACCCGGATGCAATCTAGGCTACTACGATACAAAATACAAAACGCATGTAATAGCGGACGCCAGCCCAGCAGGCATCGGTGTCCTATTAATGGATTCAGATGAACTGCGAATATTTGCATATGGGAATAAGACACGACGGATTGCGAAAGGGGTTACACTCAGACGGAGAAAGAGGCTCTAATTTGATCGGTAGAACACTTTCAATATTTTTTTCTTGGCAAAGAATGTGATCTAATCACGGATTATAAACCTCTAGAAATATTATTTCAAAAGATCATTATCTGAAAGTCTACGGAAAAAAGTGGAACGAGTCTGTTAGAAGTTATAAAAATTTCGAAGAGCTGCACTCTAGTGGGTTTATCAAATACTTCAAGCTGCTCAAAGAGAGTGGAGACAAAAGAAAAGGCGCTACTGAAAGGGAAATGAAAGCCTTCCTCGATAAATAACTTATCTAAACCTGAAAGTATTTTTCAAATCGGATCAGTAATACCTGAGATTGGCGCGTTCAACCGCACAAACAAACCCTCCAGCTTTATCGTATTAGTATAGATTTATAATCTTGTGTTATTTGACTCTATATTCTGTACTATTGGTAGCATTTTACGTAATATAGTTCGGTTATTGTGCACAAGTGAAGAGGATGGAAAATAATACCGCGAAGCAAGAATTCTGAGATGCTACGAAATCTCCCTGGAAAGTCTCCCTTCCCTAACAAGGGGGTAACCATCTTGTTAGAACGTTATCAATATCACAAGATGCTTGGAATGTTATTAACTATTCGATGATGGCAGTAATAATCTAAAAGTCGAAAAAAATCTATGTGAATTCACTTATGCTGATATTTATATAATGCTAGACAATAGAATAAATATTAATGATTACAAATCTAGTTCTAATAGTAATATAACATAAGAACTTACTAACTTTTAATTGTTCACACATAACTCGTATCGCTCTCATGGAAAGAATCACAATAAAGTATCGACTAATCGCATAGAATATATGAAAGCGACTGACTGAAAATCTAAAAAGTTACCTTCCACGAACAAGTGACTTGTAAACCAATACAAAGGAGCAATCCTGGAAATCCGTGCTAAGCATTCGATTGTATTTCGTTACATGTACGTCCATTATTATTTATAAAACGAAGTTTCTTTGAAAATATTGAGTAACTCGTCAGATAACTGTTTCGCAAAAAGAACTGTTATCGTTAAATGTAGCAAAAAAAAAATATGATATCGTATCATTCCTAACGTTATACCAATTACTTGATATTTTAAAACTAAAACGTGGAACCGGGGCAACATATGGCTGTCGAATTTTTAAAAGAGATACCTACTCTCATGTTGTAAAGGAAATTGTTAATAATTGTAATTCCACATCGATGTTAATGGCTCCGTGATATTTCTTCAATCACAGGCCTAATTGCATGTAAAATTCATGAGACCAGTTTTACCAGAGAATATATGTCTAATTAAATTTTTATCTTTTTTCCGAGCTTGTAGCCCGTCACTTCTAACATTATACAGATCGTGACTCAATCATAAGCGAGTTAAGGAATTCTCTGTTAATACCAATTAGAATTCTACTATTATGTAGAAAAAATATTTTATTATTTTAAGCAACAAAAATTTTGATACTAACTTTGCGGTGAGTGATTATCGGAGAATTTGTTAAAGTTGTATTAAAATCACTGAACACTTACTGTAAGACAGCATTAAAACACAAATTTAAACCGGATCTATACAATCAATACTACCCGCAATACGCTCTCATTGGTTACATAACTGAATGTCGGGACATTTCCAGGATGATGCCGGTTTTCTTGATTTGTGCTCCAATTCTGTACTGATATTATACCCGAGGGAAATGGTACTTGGAGATCGATACTAAGAAATCGTAATTAAGATTTTTTTATTGAAATACTCGACACAAATTCTGATATAGAGTGTTGTGCTGCCTTAAAAGTAAAAAGACTAGTGTTTTTATATTTTTCCATACCTTGCATCAGTTACCATCATATTTTGTAATTTAGGTAGTATTATGCGCACAATAATTAGATTATACATGTTAAAACATGAAATACAATGGCTTTATACATGTAACGTGTACAAATGTAACGTTTACTATTTCGTTTTTTGTGAAAGAAATTCTTAGTCTTAAAATAAGTAATTTATTTACTTTTTAATAATTTTGTAGAAATATCTGTGTCTCTTTGCTTAAACACGCATCACTACAAAAGTACTGCGTTCACGATAAATAGTAAACTATAAAGCATATCCTCGACTAACATTTAGTCTTGGTTTCATTAAAATCGGTTGACTCTGTCAAAAGTTATTGTAATTTTAATGACGACGCGACTTAAGTACGAGTGAAAAATAGATAAGTAAATGGACTTAATACATTTGGTTGATTTTATTAGTCACTGTCATTATTTCATTACATAGTATAAAGCAAAGTCCCCTACCGCGTCTGTTTGTCTGTTCGCGATAAACTCAAAAACTACTGAACGGATTTTCATACGATTTTCACCGGTGGATAGAGTGATTGATGAGGAACGTTTTAGTATATAATTTGTCAAGGAATTTTTCATAATCAGGGCGTCTGCCGGGCCCCCTAGTTTTTTTATATTAGGTTCCACGCGAACGGAGTCGCGAGTACAACTATTTTATATATAGATGAAGCTCTGTTAAAAATCACGCAAGAGTTGCAACTTTAGACAGGTGTTCGTATTAATGCTAGAGATACTAGCAACTATCTCCTAAAGGTTTTAGGTGCGCACTTGATTGATCATACTATTTGATCACAGATATAGGTATATTGTTTATTATTTGCAACTTAGTAGTATTTCACATGACAGTTTATTTGCCAATAAAGTGAATTAAAAATAACAACGTATAAAGTGGGTTTTATGTTGTGTTCAAATATTTCTAAAAGGGTTGAATAAGGAGTCACTATTTTTATTTAGCTACGTTCATTACGTTGAACATGTCTTAATGACTAGACTTTGAAAATAGGATAACTATACACTGTTTCTAAGCCAGCCTGGCTATCATCCTAAAGTTGAAAATCTGACGCCAAGCACCTATAACTGAGTCCAACTTTATGTTTAGTGTGTCTTCCATGTTACAGCACATCGTCACTCAATATCATGTAAGATTGTGTCAAACACTAAAACTTATAAAATTAAACAGTTAACAATAATTAGATCCATAGAAGTAGAACACAGAACAAAAGTAAACGCTTATACGACGTTTATTGACTAAGAAACCTTTCGGTTTTATTAATATCTAAGAAAAATGGCCTAGAGACATTACTACCATTATTTTTATATTTGACGGTTAATATTCAAATAAACACGAATAAAGAAATTAGTTTGATCATTAAAACGAGAAGTTCTCATGATTATAAACTTATAAATAGTTATTAGCTTTGTTTATGCATTAATTCTTTCTTGCCTTTTTATGCCTTAACGAAAACAGCTAGTTTAAAGCCCAAATAAAAATCGGCTGAGTACCTTAAGCGCTCGCCTTAGTAGTCCGGTGAAGCTGTTAAGACCTTGCTAGGTCAATAGCGTAGTCAGTTCGAGAAAAAAAATCTAGTTTAAACAATACAAAACGTTTTAACCTTAGCATCTCATTCACCAATTATCATAATTTCATAAAAACGTTTCTGACATAATACGTTGAATATGCAGCATTATACATACATATTTACAGTTCGAGACAAACTTTTAGACCGCTCTGAATATAGATGGGCTGAATACAAATTCAGGTATAAATACGTATTATATTTTGTGTACAACATCAAGATAACTTACGGATAAATAAATGTCAATTTTAAATGCTTATAACAATATCTTAATTTTGTTTTGTATGTAATTCTTGACTATATTATACTTGTGCCAGCCACGCCTTAATACAGAGCGGTCAAAAAGATTGACAAGGACTCTATGTCCGTTGTCCAGATTATCTGACATTTATTTTCTAATTTCTGATGTGATCAGAAATTCTCTATATTCTCACTCTCTTCTCTATCTTCTTATTCTCTATGAATTGCAGTCAGTCTAAGCAGATACAGAATTTATTCCCTATTTATAGAAGTCTAACACTCGTATTCTCATATACAAAAAAGACAACTTCCCAAGTGCTTATATTTTGTGACACAGAACTTATACGCTTTGAAGTATAAAGACATGGAATGATGTAAATAGCTTCATTAGTCTACTAGCAACCGAATACGGGTTTGTACATAGTATTGAAAATATAAAAATGTATTAAATACAACACAGTCTATAGCCATCAAATAATTCGAATATCATTTTCTATATATGAAAAAAACTTTAGAATCAAAAGCTTCAGATTAAGCTCATACAAACATACTTATTTTTGCAAATAATATCTCTTTATGACATCAAAAACACAACAAAAAGAATATACTTTTAACATTTTTTTGAATTTCAATAGGTATGTCCATTCTTTCTAAGCTTTTTACTTATTTATTTCCGTCTAAAGAACAGCCTCCACATTCCAATAAATAAATACACAATACTTTTTAGGTAAAAAAAGGAAATAATTCTCCTAAAGCACACTATGGGTAAGTGGAGCATTTCTAGGCAAAAGCTTTTTTTCCTCGATGTTTAGAAATGAATCCAATATAAACTATACTTAACATCCATGACTTTTCATCATAAGTATTTCAATAACTCTCGGACATTGTAAGCTCATGCATGCATTTAGAAAGCCGCTATTAAAATCTGGCGTAGTATAGGGCCGGCATTGGTGCGAGTGTGTGAAGACGGGTGGCACTGCGGACGCCGTGCAGCCTCACCTACTTTCACAGAGGTACCATCGGAGGAGCGGCTACTTGCGCGGCTGGCACGGTGCGGTGAGGAGAGAGAGGGGAGGAGGTTGCATGCGTGACAAGGTCGCCGTGAGGCAAACCACTCGTCGACAGAATTTCTTCGGCTCAGAAACACGCGCATACCAGTCCGGGAGCGGAACGCGGTCGCAATAAAAACGCCAGATATATTTCACGCGTGCGCAACATTATCTTGTCGCTCTCAGCTCGTATTACTTAATGCTCTGAGGCTAACTGTACAAGCGGATGGAAACAAGATCAGGTTTTTTCTGAGCAAGTTCATCGCTCGGTACATCTCTAGAGCTCAGATAAAAGGGAGTTCGCGACCATCGTAGTTGCCAAGGAAAACATTGCATTACATGTAATGTTGCATTCTTATACGTAAATTGAATGTAAGAGCCATGACAGTGGCTATTTATATCACGTTTTTTATAACCTACTTATAAATTAAACCAACTATATACAATGACAATGAAAATATTTAAATTAAGTATTTGAATTTTAAGCATTTTGTTGATTTTATATGTGCTTGCAGTTAACTTTTAATAAATATAATCTCTTTATTACTTGCATATATTAAAACATTTACACATATTTACATGTATGAAACATTATATTGTAAAATTAATATACCAAATTATATTCTGCGCTCATAAAAATGGTATCAACTTGTGCAGTCATGTTAATGGATTTTACTATATTATTTGTATATCGTATATTGCTGCACGTTTCGTTATATCAAACAATGAGCTAATAAAATAACCATGTCTTTTATCTCAAAACAAAATTTCTTTCACTACAAAATCATCAAGCAAAATTACAAAAGAAACATGAAGCAATTAAACTTTTTGCAAGAAACATGTTTGCATGTTATATTACTGTGCGGTTTTAAAGTATTTAAAAGAAATAATTTGGAACCAGTGTCTGTGGTATATTAAAAACGTTCAAACAATAAAGCAATTATATTGAAATTATCTTTATACCACAGCATCGAGATTTATCTTCAGCTAATATTGAATGTGAATCCGTAATCACCTTTTGTTTGCAGATGTAAGATAAATTTGGATAATTCTAACTGCGAACGAGTACCTATTTCCTTGAGAAACTGTGTATGATATCTTTGTTTCATCGGATTTACATTGTTTCAACTCTAGGAATGAAGCAAGAAGTGCATAAAACTCACTGGCGAAATATTGAAGATTTCATTGTAGTGTAAAAACAATGAATACCGTTGATTGGCTGGGTAAAGTCTTGGTCGGGCGGCTAATTGAATTAACAGGCTCGAACACAGCATATCCATTAAGTCTCTGTAAACATGTACGATGTGTTGACGCTAACTCTGTATCGTTCGTGAGACTTTGGAAATACTAACTAACCAACGCTATACTTTATTGAACTTAATGAAATAACAATAATTTTACGTATTAATTATGGGTCTTCTATCATCATATTTATGTAAAACATTCATTAGGTAAGTTTATAAATATGGGAGTATTATAAAACGGATATAATCTTTAAAATACTGGTAGAAGCTATGTAAAAAATCTGATGTCACTCGCGTGGAAATGTACCTCTCATTCCTCTGCACGTGGTGCTAAAGAGTAACAAATTTTTGGCCGCCGCACTCTTCCACATTTTTTTATATAATAAGAAGCAAACGAACAGGCTGGTCATCTGGTGTTAATTGAACTTCACTAACTTAACATAAATTGAACTTCGCAGCGATAAATAGAGTTAAATAGAGTTCAATTAATCGAGAATTAAATTAAAAATGGGTACTCTATTAAGCCAAACGATTAAATAAAAGATATAGTATAACAGGTTTAATAAAAAATATAGACCTAATAGGTACTATTATTTATTTTATTATTTACTAGCTGTACCCGCGACTTCGTCCGCGTGGAACTTAATGCAGAAAGCGGTTTTTCGCTTACTGTCTCTTAGATATTGTTTATATCTTATATAAAATCCTGTTTTTGTAAGATATTGAGTGCTTGAAACTTATCAACTCTTTTCCCGTACTTAACTCGAGCCGTCATTCAAATCACAGTAACTTTTGATAGAGTGGACCGATGGTAATGAAACAAAGACTAAAGGTTATTCCAGGATATCATTTTGAGATTTTATAGTGAAAGCAGTTATTTAGCAGTGATGTGTGTCCAAACAAACAGACAAACAAGTAGACAGACATTTCTAAAAAGGGTTGAAATGTATTTTCTTACTTATTCCTAGACACCGCTAACATTTCTTTTCCCAAAAATCTAAAAGTACAGACACGTTAGATTTACGTTCTTATTATATATTACGTTACGTACGTACGTACGTTACGTATTACGTTCTTATTATAATACTACTTAGATGGTGATCACTACTTAGCACTCGTGAAAATGGTTCTGTTTAGTGGAAAGTACGAGTTTTATCTGAATTCATTGTGAGCTGTTTTTATTTTCTAAGCTAGCTGTTCGTGTCGGCTTCGCTGGGGTGTACTGACGAAGAAAATAAGACCAAATCTTCTCTCTATATTGCGACCACGTATTGGAATAAAATGACAAATAAACAACTGAACATCGATCTGTCTATTCAATCAATATTTTTGAGAACCTCTCTGTTGCCTTCCGTTTCACTCACTTTTTTCATTACTTCTACATTTTTCACTCTTCCTACGATTTTTCAAACCTTTCATACCAACCTTGTCCTGACAATTAGGAACATAGCAACACAAGAATTAGCCAAATATGTACAACCGTTCTGAAGTGAGACGCTTATAGACATTCGACATTGATTTTTATTTATATATTTAATATTATTTAATATAATTATATTAAATAATAATATAATTATCTCATTACTATGTACTTATTTTTTTAAAACCTTGTTACCGATTTTAAGTTATCTCTGCTAAATTTTACCTTTACAGCTTTGCTGACATGGAAAATCATAACGATATATAGGAAATCTATCTTTCATCAAAATCGGTTAAGCTGTTCCGGAGATAAACCTGGATAAATATTTCAATTTTATTCCTCCTCAGTCCAGTTGCCTAATCTCGTAATGGAATACTTCATATCACAAATCCAGAAAGCAATATCTTGGAATATTTTCAACGGGAATGACGTCATCCTCACTGATGGCCTCCTAATGTCTCTTCAACGGACGCTGGAGTCCCTCCATCTAGCCTTAGAAAATGCGGGGAGAAAACGATATATGCGCTGTGTTTTTTTGCCAAAACCAACGCCTAACACATCCTACACTTTCGAGGCAAAATGGTTGCCAATTTTAATTACTTAATGAGAATGCTTAGATGGTCAGGCGGAATCACATTACTGGGCAAACTGCTGAACCAGTATATCTGGAAAACACGCCTCTGATGATACGGCCATATCATAAGGAAGCAGGGTGATCACATGATCCAAAAAGTGCTAGATTATAAGCCAGGACCGAAATAACCTGGATGACCTGTTATCAGAAAAGATATAAAGAACAATAACATAGACCCAACGACGACCCAGAATAGAAGTTTCTGAACGCGACAGATTAGGAGAGCTGACCAAATAAAAATGGTATAAGGCCGGAAGAAAAAAAACTACTTTTCCTGATTTTAATGCCGTAGGTTAAGTGTTTATGGACTTTAAAACGACACCAGAAATTTCGCCCTGAAGTGAGTCACTATGACTGGTAATGAAAAAAAATTTTTACTACATGTAATTGATATCATTATAATATAATATACTATCTTTAGTAGTTAAGGGTTGAAGTAGTTTTAGCTCATGTATTAGTGTGATTGTAGCCCAATGATGAAGTGTAGTTTAAAATTGAAAAAAACATTGATACTTATTTCGATTTTATACAGGTTTATTGAATTATTTATCTACGTAAAGTTTTGACTAACGAGTAGTCAGTACAAATGTAAAGTAGGATCTTTTGTGGTTGTGAGACAGCCAAGAAATATAGAAATCAGATCGGTTTTGAAATGAACAATGTATGTATGGTATGTTTAGTTAAGATTACAAATTAAAAAAAGTGGGTGTGTACTTATGTACACGCGTTAGAAGTTACACTTCTTTGGCGTAACAAGAGAAAAATCTTTTCAAAAATTTTATCTTTCGCCTTATTCTACGTTTGTTGAAAAATCGTCACTAACAATAGAAAAAAGGTATTTAATACATTGAAAGTTTTAATACAAAGAAATACAAACAACAAATACAAAGAAACAAAATGTTGACTATAGCTAACTTCAGGGTGTCGGTTTTTCGTGACGATGTGCGCGCGCATCGTAATAACTTCGGTGTGTCGGTTTTTCGTGATGGTGTGCGCGCGCATCGTAAAAATTTACTCTTTTCATTTTTTCCCAACGCACCAAATGAAGTATAACTTCAAAAAATGAGAACTTTTTTAGTCAACCTTTAGATTGATTATATAACGAATGTACACGGGGAAATTCAACAACAAAAGCCAGTATTAACTTACCTCAAAACGTGCTAGTAAATATTTTTCATGTATACATGGTTCAAATAATTTCTGCAAAAATGTTACTGGTTTTTCCGTTGGATAAAGTATGATAGGATTGTACAAAATAAGAGTATATCAAACAAAATAAACATTAACCGGTTTATAATGACAATAATTTGCTTTCAAGACCGTACCCGATTGATACAACACGGAGTTCTGCATTTAAATCATTACATAGTATAAAACAAAGTCCCCTACCGCGTCCGTTTGTCTGTCTGTTCGCAAAAAACTCAAAAACTACTGAACGGATTTGTATGCGGTTTTCACCAGTGGATAAAGTGATTCTTGAGGAAGGTTTTAGTATAGAATTTGTCAAGGATTTTTGTATAATCAGGGCGGCACAACGTCTGCCGGGCCCGCTAGGAAGATATATAGTAATTTTAGTTATTCGCGAATAGACACACAACTATATATATAATAGATAGATATATAATAGAAATCCACGGAATTTATTACGTGTCTTATCTACGTTTAAAATCGGCATCGATTTTATATTGTAATTATACCGTTTCCGCTAAGTCTTTTGGGTAAAACGTAATGATAAGCGTAGATATTTCCTCGAGTTTAATATATTTGCGGTTTTATTATATCAAAATATTAATTAGTAATTATTTTTTATTTATTTATTAATATAGTATACTGCCATCAATGATCAAATCGTCGCCAAGCACCGTTGTATGTTTCAGCCTCTACAATCGAGAGACAGTCAATCCCTTTCGGTTTAGGGTGTTGCTATGTTTTGCCATATAATTATTTAACATGAGGTAAGATTGTGGTTAAAAACAATAAAAAAAACTAGTTTAATAAAAAAAATTAAATATTGCGAGACTTAATATTAAATCGAGAATTAATTGTGTACATAATAAAATAACAAATCGGCAAATAAATATGATTTTGCAGTGAACGTTTTAACCTCAAGATAAGTACCGATTAATATTAGTAATTATTTATTAAAAATAATACTTTAATTATTGTTTTCATGATATTTCTTTACGTAAACCAATTATCTTATTACAAAATGCAACATCAATCTTACGTGCATACTGAGAATGTAACTGAGCAGTGCTACCTCGAACCAAGCGTTTAGAAATTAAAATAAGGTTCATAAGATGGTCGGGCGGTCAAGTGGAAACAGCAGGCTGGGGGTGTGTTACGCTACGCCACGCCCTCTCACCTTCCCACGCCTACGCAAACGTAGTCACCTGACTTCGAAATAAATACTATCAATACCGTTTAGTATAACATATAATCGTATCTCTTCATTTCAAAACGATGAGTCATCAACAGTGGAGCTTCCTCTCTTTTTATTGTCAATAGCTGACCCGTGCAACTTCGTCTGCACCAAATCGGTTATTACTGGTTTCAATTATATTTTTAAACGCAAATAATCTTAAAAAACCTAAAACCCTATTGCAGCGTTATCCAGTACTTCCAATCGTGAATCCAAACTATCCAGGGACTCACTCAAACATATACCCAGTTGGTATGTGAGAAATCTTTTAAAAAAAGCCTAGAATCTGTTCGCAGCATTACCTAAAGTAGTGTCATCAAAGTGACGATCAAAACTAACTTACATATATTGCCGATAAATGTCTTCCCAGTACCCCTTGTAACTTCATCACGTAACATACTGTAAAAGTTGAACTTTATCTACATTAAATTTCCATTTTATTTTAGTTGTTTGTTTTATAAGAATTTGTAAAGTAACGTGAAATCTCATTCAATTTTAATTTGTCACATTTATTTTACTTTTCACATACAAACCACCTTTTTTACTAATACTAACTTGGGATAATAACCTTTCTAACAGTGAAAATTTTTAAATCGCCAGAGAGTACCAACATTCCTCGAAAACAAAACTTTACCACTCATTATAATATTAGTATAAAACAACATAGAACTGCAAACAGTAGTCCGGTGAAGCTGTTAAGACCTTCTAGGTCAATAGCGTGGTCAATTCAGAAAAAAAAAAAACTGCAACACCTCAACTGATTTATTTTAACTTAGATTCACAAATCTGAACCCAACTCTTCAAGACTCAACAACATTTAAAAACTATTTTATGAAATATCGAAACAACACACGACTATAGAACTCTAGTTAGATTCATCTTCTACAATGCAATGTAACTATTATCTAGGTTATGTTTTAGGAAAAAATCTTGTCACCTTTGTTTAGCAAACATTTTTTATACAAAAAAAAATGAACAACATAAAGTGACAGTTTCGTTTACACATATTTTTTTCATATAGGTTAAAATACGAAAAAATGCAAAGCCGTAGCTCAGTTAAACGACTGGACATTATATGTCCGCCGGAGCCGACGGTTCGAATCCGGGCGATCTTTTTTTTTGTATTTTTTTTAAATACTTAGGGAAATATACTTATCGTTTTAGCAATCTGTCTGCTATATATAGCACAATAAAATTACCAAAATCCGCAAAAAATTCATTAACTACAAATTTTTGACTTTCGTCCGTTATCCTGAAATCCCTTCTTTTATAGATAAAAAACAGATGACCTTGTAATATTAGTTATCACTGTGCCAAATTTCGTCAAAATTGGTTCAGTACTTTCAGAGTGGTCGTGTTCAAAGGGACAGACAAACAGGCAGATCCTGAAATCCCTTCGTTTTATGAGATAAAAAGTATTCTAGATGTAACCTTGTAATATTAGTTATCACTGTACCAAGTTTCGTCAAAATCGGTTCAGTACTTTCAGAGTGATGCGTGTTCACAGGGACAGACAGACAGACAGACAGACAGACAGACAGACAGACAGACAAAAATTGTAAAAAGATTATTTTTGGCTTCTATATCGATAACAAAGTCTACCCCGATAAAAATTTTCAAAAAATATTTAATGTACAGATTTGACCTTGCTACAGTTTTATTATAGTATAGATAATTTTGCTCTATTTGATTTGTGTTGACTTTTTTCTGACTATTTCGTTTTCATTTATTTTATTTATCATTCTGTTAATTATATTAACGAGTGCTATGGAGCTGATGTGGCAATAGAAACCCAAAAATAAATAAAAAAATCTAATTAATTACTTATGTGGTAACGGAACGTAATAAATTCATAAATATTTAAAACTATATCAGTAACAATACGGGGAATTGAAGCAGGAAAACTGTCGGGAATATATTATGAGTATTTACGTCATTAAAGAGTAAAGCCGAATCATAGTAAAATGAATTACCATTAAAAACCTCTACGTAGTACTACGTATACGCGCATGGTTAATTCTACCGAATTGATGACGTATCCACTTGCAGTGTGTACATAGGTAAAAGTTACAACAGTACCATTAACATATCACAGATGGCGCGCGATCCATTTCATATAATTAAGAGCAGGAGTGATCAAACGGTCGGTCGATGTATTTTTACGTGGGTAGTACAAAGCCTCCGGATTTTTTTTCGAACTGACTACGCTATTGACCTAGTAAAGTCTTAACAGCTTCACCGGACTACGAAAGCCTACGGATAGTTATTCATGAAAGGTAGCTAACCTTTCTAAAAACCAAACAAGATATAATATATTTTCTATACATATAATAAGAATGTAAATCTAACGTGTCTTAGATTTTTGTGAAAAAAAATTATTGCAGGTGTCTTGGAACAAGTAATATAATTACATTTCAATCCTTTTTAGAGATGTCTGTCCGTCCTTTTTTTTTACTCAAACTGACTACGCTATTGACCTAGCAGGGTCTTAACACCTTCACCGGACCACGTCTCTCCGTCCGCTTACTGCTAAAATCACTGTTACAAAAGTCAGTGCTACAATCACTGCCAAAGTACTGTGTTCACGATAAAACTTCAAACAAGAAAATCATAAAGCATATCCTCGAGTAATATTTAGTCTTGGTTTAATTAAAATCGGTTCACTCTATCAAAAGTTATTGTAATTTTAATAACGACGCAACTTAAGTACGAGAGAAAAGTAGATAAGTAAATGGATTAATATATTCAGGTGATTTTATTAGTCACTGTTTTTTTTTTATATTACGTTCCACGCAGTCGGAGTCGCGGGCACGGTTATTATGTAATAAATCTATAATGAAACCATTAAAAAGAGTAATCTGACCGGAATACTCATAACCAATAATATTTATAAGTTATAACCAAGTAAACACAATCAGAAAAAAAAAATTACTCTGTTCCACGCACTAATTCGAAAGCATAATTATATTACATAAATTTCTGTGTTCAAGTTTAGTTATCACTATTAAAGTTAATTCAATACTTATTTATTAGAGAAATTAAAATGTTGGTCCATGGCACGGATGAGTGACCCGCATAAGGCCATGCTTCCTCGCACAGCCCTTAGAAAGCGTTATATTTTGACTGGTAATATTCCACAGGCTAATTTTACTCGGAGCGTATTAACTTTATTCTTGGAAATGGATATTAAAATTTTTATCATTCAATGTTTGCGTTATTAAAACATTAATTTCTTACACGTGGCCAACACAGCATTTTTAAATAGTAACTAAACAGTTGTAAAAAAGTCGCTCATCCCTGATCTATAGTGAATTTAATACACTCACTTCAATACATTCGCATGTCTAACTATTTCATCTGTATGTATGTGCCGATGATACAAACATTATATCTAAATCAATTTCTTTCTTAAATTAAAATATAATAAAAATATAATCTAAAAATAATTCGTCGGAAATGATAAAGACACTTTCCTTTGAATAGAGGATTAGAACAATGAGACAGACAATTTAGGTTTGCACTATCCATTTTTCTTTAACGAAATTTTAATTAAAACTAATAAAATCAGATGCGAGCGGAGCCAAGGGTACGACTAGTATGTGTCATATTAGTCCTTGACAATTTATTGTGACGTCAAATATCTGTTTACTGTATTATCGCGGACCACGTATCCGTTACCAAATAAATATAGGAAAAATGATAAACACGTATTCGTTCAATGCAAGAAGTCATTACCTTCAACGCGATTTATTATAACTATATAGGTGCAAATATCTGATGAGTTTAATGACGAATGGAAAATAATCTCGAAGAACAATAGGGTGAGTTATCAGATGAATTATTAATAGAGTTAATGAGGCGCGGGCTGCGCGGTCGCGATAGCGGGGTGAACGTTGCGACCTCGTAACAACGATAGTGCCCACGCAGCCTGATTGTCGCCAACAACCCGAAACAAACTGTTTAACCTTACCAAATTACAACAGTAGCGCTAAACACAAAGTTATACGATTTAAAATTCAATGACAATTCATTAACAAACGCCACGCTAACGTGGTAGGGCTTTACATGCACTATAATTCTTTTATCAAATTGTTTAGTCAACTAATAAATGTAAACACGTGTAGTTTTACGCACGATTACACTTTGTTTGAATTATAACAATGAGTTGTGAATGAGGTATATAATTATTAGAAGTATCGTTTTTTTTATTGTAATAAAAATTAGGTACTTGTGTTGCGTTATATTTGCGTTTGATAATATTTTGTGTACTGGTATGTTTATGATTTCCAGTTTGTAATTTAGTTATACAGAGTTTTAGTAAAATAGAATGTTATTTCAATTCATTTTCTTAAATATTTGTTATATTACCAGCGGATCTGGCGGACGTTATCCGGCCCTGATAATAAAAACAACCTTGACAAATTATATACCTAAATCTTTCTTGCTGAAAACCGTATGAAAATCTGTTCAGTAGTTTTTGAGTTTATCGCAAACAGACAGACGTGGCAGAGTACTTTATTTTATAATATGTACTGATTTATAGAAAAAGTATTTTGCCATAGTACCCATATACAAATCAATTTTGTTATTATCAGGAGTAAATAATTGATTACATTTGTTAAATTCTAAATTGTAAACTATTAAATATAGTCACATAATGAAAGAAAACAGTTTATATACGTAAATCTAGTACCTACCGTAATTCATTTACAGTTAGTTATGTCTAAACAAGATAAAGATTACTCGAATTCCTAAAATGTAAAACTGTAATATATAATTATCAATTAATTTTAATGGAACTAAATATAAATTCATTCGTACCGCAATTCATAGAAATATGTTGTTTGTCAATGGAATAGGCACCCAATTATAATTATCGCAATATAAAATGTATATACGTAAATCATAATACATATTTGGTTTATGAAGATGGATTGAGTACGACCGACTCTGTACTGAATACATTGATAAGGAGAATCGTCGGCTATTCATTCAAACTCTAATTAAAATTAATGAATGGCTACTGAGCAACATATTAATTATATTTTATAACCTAGGTATTTTCCGTAAACGGAGTTATAAGTAACGAGTGTGATTAATACTTATATTTATTGTTTTTAACATTTATAGAGATTTATCACATTCATCGATCACTCATTCAATGCGATCGCTTCGTGGCGCAGGATTTCTGTAATACGAGGAGTTCTTGATTTCAAGTCCTACACAAGATTTAATACTTTATATCTATTTATGCATAATAACAACTATTTGTCTATCGTACATATAGAGTATTGCGAGAGTAAGCCTTATCTTTTTTGCCCCTGAACCAAACAATCTTCTATATAAATAAAAAATCAATTACCGAAAATACGCGCATTATTTCAAAACGGTTACTCTTATTTGCTAATTTTTTTTTTAATTATCAGGTTAAGGTTGTTATGACTGGAAATGTTTGAAAAATTGTATGTAAAAGTGAACATTTTGAATTAAAAAAAGTAAGCGACCAGTTTCTTACATTGTTCTAATTTACTTACTGACTTTGACTCATACCATAAAACATGCGACATTTTCTCAACTAAACGAAATCATTTCAAAACAGCGATAGAGATATCAGTCTGTTCACAAAATACAGTTATAATTGTTTCAGTATTTCTTTTTTTTTCTCTCTCTCTTTCTGTTTCAATTTCCTTGTTTTTGTATTATTATATTATGTTGTAGGTATATTATGTATGTTAAATTTTGAAATATGTAAAATAGTTTAATATTTAATTTATCGTTAGAGCACGCCGTGGTTGTCTCTAAATATGACTACATTTATAATATATCACAATAGTCCTACTTTTTATATACTTATTAGTGTATTGTCATGTTGACGATCCTAAAATAATTAAATAAATAAATAAAAACTGCAGATTTTTTTTCCTTGGGATGGAAAAATAAAAAATATTTTTTTTTTTACTTTATAAATCCATACTATATATATTATGGTGGAAATTATTTAATCGCCATTGTATTAAATTACATGCTCGTACTACGAAGACAGGATTTGGTCTCATTTTTTTCTTTAGTACACTCATGCGAAGCTCTCTAAAAACTCACTAAAAACCATAGTGCAAGAAAATGAAATGTGTAACCAATATTCAGGTTGACGACCTTTTGATATTTTTAATTGTTACCCACCCCTACAGCCAATGACGTGATTTAACAATGTCTAAAATCTAGAATGTAACACCCTATTAAAAACCCACGAATGAGCTGTCTCATTTTCTTTCACGCCATAAATGCTCCTATATACTTATTTTAATTTAGTAAGTTTCCATCTGAAGCCTATGTGTATACATAGAATGAAAGAACCGCCTAATTACTCTACTGTTTGTCTATTGTACCTATATTATTGGTCTGGAATTCAGATATAAAGAATACTGATAACTATCAACAAACTTATCTTTTTTTCATTTTTGAGGTGGGTGAAGTATAATTAGTACATTAAAAGAAAATTTCTGTACTGGGCTTGTCAATTTTTGAACAATATGCATAACAAAAAGACACATAATTACTATACAATTCACGGATACAGAAATAGAGGTAGGCTAAAAACAAAATGAAAAGACGAACTGGAATCAAGAGCAGGTAGGAACTGGATAGACATACTGGATTGACGTAGCTTTCTCTGGAGGAGGCCTTTACTCGAAGAGTGGTCTACGAAAAATAATCTTACAAAATTGTATGTTAATAATAACAATAAACTAACAATAGAGCCACGCTGAAGCTATTACTGGTTTCAGCATGAATGGGTCGGCTCTCCCGGGGTAGTACCACCCTCTCATAGAAAACCGACGTGAAGTAACAGTGCTTGCATTGTTGCGTTTCGTTCGGCTAGTGAGAGCGCTGAGGACCCACCTCCCCTCCCTTTCCACTTTCCCCTTCCCCTTCCCTTCCTCCTCCCTCCCCCACACAGGCTGGCAACGCAGTTGTGACTCCCCTGGTGTTGCAAGTATCTATGGACGGTGGTGATCACTTACATCAGGTGACCCACCTGTTCATTTGTCTCCTATGATATAAAAAAAAAAAAAAAAGAACAAATAGGCTTTTTATTATTTTATTTTTTTATCGTAGCTCAGCAAAGTGACTGTACTGTGCCTGATGGTGAGCACAGTATAATCCAAAAACAACGGCGACTACCGAGAGACACACTATCCCTCATCCCTCACCGGTCGCCGCTGTCATGCCGCCTTGCATAAATGTCTCTTCACGTTACGCTTGAAGGACCCCATATTATAGGAAGGAGGGCCGGGAGGGAGGTGCCGGGAGATTGTTCCATAGCTTCACGATACGGCAGAGATAAGAAGTCGCGAACTTTTTAGTTCGTGCCCAGATAGGATTTACCGTAAAACTATGGCTCCGAAGCCCAGCGCGCGTGATTCGGGTATGAAAAGGAGAGGAAGGGATTAAATTATTTATTATTGATATATTATTATTATTTTATTTTATTTATTATTGATATATGTAAGTTTTCCGCGATACTTTTTGAAGTTATGCTTCGTTTGGCGCGTTAAGGAAAAATGATGAGAGTAAATTTTTACGATGCGCGCGCACACCGTCACGAAAAACCGACACCCTGAAGTTAGCTATAGTCAACATTTTGTTTCTTTGTATTTGTTGATTGTATTTCTTTGTATTAAAACTTTCAATGTATTAAATACCTTTTTTCTATTGTTAGTGTCGTTTTTTCTACAAACGTAGAATAAGGCGGAAGACAACATTTTTGAAAAGATTTTTTATTCAAGAGACAAGTCCCTATTAAAGTTCAAAAACCGAAGGTAAGCTCAGTAAAAAAATATATTAATAACATACCAATAAAATAAACCTATTCGAATAGACTATAATCAACTGAAATCAAATCTATAACAAAAATCAATGTTTCAATGTGTTTGGTTGACATATCGTGTTTACGACCTAGCATTTTATCAAAGTAAAATAGAACGGGGTCTGATGACCATTGTATTTATATAACACATATCTCTCGTCCCTATTACTTATTTCACAATTATCAATTTACCATTTTAATCGAAACGAAAACAAAACATATTTTTTACAGTAGGATGGCAAGACGACATCAATCTACCTGAACGAAACGAACGAACGAAAAACGAGAGTAAACCCCTAGAAATCTACAATCCATTGTCAGACACCAGTCAATTCATTTCCCATTCAAATGTCAAATGTCTTTTCCCATTATGTATAACGGAACCGCTTCCTGATTAAGTATTTCGTAACAGCACAGCGATAAAAGAATTGACTATCTGTTTCAAAAATCTGTTATGAAACAACAAATATCTGTTTCAAAACAGCAAATTTAGATCAGTCATAACCTAGCCTTACCAAAGTAACAACAATTCTATGTTATCTGTAAGGCACAGTATTCATATTTATCTTATTGATTTTAACTAATGATAATGAGTTAAATCTTGTGGAAGGCGGAATCCGCAGTCCTATATTATAAGATTATATTATTCATAAACAATAAATTTCCTGCCAATGGAAATTTGTAAAAGTATAGCATGAAATGGAATATCTACATTTAACTAGGCTTTACTTTCTATGTAATTTAGGTTTCAAGAGCTTATGAAAGTACTTTGCCTCTGAATAGTACTAATATTAAAAAATCCAAAGTGTGTTTGTTTCTTTTCTATCGAACCGACCATCATGAATTTTTCGATTGTCGTCAGAGGTATAGTAAAAGACTTAGAGCACCTTTTATCTAGAAAATAGTACTGCTCCGTAAATGGAGCATACTTACACGAGCGAAGACACAAACAAAATCTAGTACGTAATAATAGAATCTTCTTATGACAAGTCTGTAGATAAAAGTTCACATTTTTCTATACAATAGGTATAATAGATAATGAACGTGTCACTTTAAAGAGTATTTGACCATTTCTATGCCATAAGTAGGGAACACACTGGCCAGAAAACTGGAAAATAGGTTCATATTACATTTGATTTGGGTTCAGATGGAGTTAACCGAGTAACTATGGCTTCAAAGCCCAGCGCGCGTAATTATGTTACGGAAGGTCAAATGAGAAAGTAGGACGATAAGTTCAGATAATGATACAGACGGCAGGACATAGCATGATCAGTTCCTCAAAATACTTGCGATGATAGAGACGGTAGGACAAACTTAGAGAAGCAAAATTCCTAAGCTACTTGAGAAACTCGTGTTCTTGGAAACACCTGCATCACCCACAATGGTGACAGTCAGTTCAAAGGATCGAGATGGTATTTTTAGAAATCGTCCAAGGTGATACACCCGACAAGGAAAGTTCGAATGTATTTTTGAAATTTTTTACAAACTAGCCGCACATCTAGCTTCGCACGGGTATTGACGAAGTAAATCACACCAAACGTTCACTCTACAGTGCGATCAATAAAAAAATGACAATTGAACATCAATTTTAAGTCAATATTTTTGAAGATCTCTCCACTGTCTTCTGTGTCACTCACTTTTTATGTAGAAATTTTTTACCCCAATCTTTCATTTTTCAATACGATTTTTCATACATTTTATTCATACAAACCTGACAGTTACAAACACACTAAAAAAAGAATTAGCCAAATAGGTTCAAGTCAAATCAAAAATCTTTTTTGTTTTGTTGTCTCATAGGAGGCAAACGAACAGGTGGATCACCTGATGTTAAGTGATCATCACCGTACATAGACACTTACAACACCAGGGGAGTCACAAGTGCGTTGCCAGCCTGTGTTTCGGAGAGGGGGGTAATAAGGGGAGAGAGGGAAGGGGAGGTGGGCCTCCGGCGCTCTCACTGACCGAACGAAAAGCAACAATGCAAGCACTGTTACTTCACATCGGTTTTCTGTGGGTCGGGTGATAGTACCCCGGGTGACTCGACCCATTCATGCTGAAACCATTAATAGCTTCAGCGTGGCTCTATCACTTACTAACTTTATTCAATTTAGGCCCTAATAAGGCACTTATGAACGCCACAACTACCACCGGTTTGTAAAACAACCCAGTTATCAAGAATAACCGGCAAGAAACTCGATAGGGTATATCTTTTTATATCTATACATTCCCAATACGTTACAATCGTTTTTAGTGGATACACAGAGACATTTTCACACACAGACGTATTCCAGACACATATTTATCCACTCTATAATAGCCTTTTGATACCAAAACCCGCTTGATGTGGCTCTTAAATCGTAATATGCTTTGGGACTTTGGTGTAAAACCTAACACTGTTACCTAAATACTATTTCTGGTTTTACTAAGTCTGAAACATGGGACGACCAGTTTGTTACAGTTTCTATTTAGTAATACATACATTCGGCAATTGATTTTTATTTATACGGGTTACACATATATAAACAAATTTGGTGCCCACGTCAACTGTCAAAGTTGTTAAAATTAATTAAAAAAACTATTTAAGCCAACTTTTCCAATGTTATTTTATTTTATTTTTATTTATAATTTAAATATTCCCTTTTTTATTATTATTCATGTCAACAAAGTCATTCTGATTTTTTCCGTAAGTTTTAAATATGTATTAAGTCAATTAAGACAAATGTCGAAAAATTATATGATAAGCCAAAGGAAAGTATTACTATTACTGAAAACATATCTCTTTACACAGACAACGATATAATATTATCATACAGTTTCTAGATAATGCTTAAGTACGTAATCGTACGAAATTCCAATTAATATCTCATATTTCTAATCTTAGCCTATCATCAACAAATCGCAATGTTTTATTTAGAAAAAAGGCGTTTTTTTTTCTTATTATACTAGCCCACATTAAAGTACCTTTTGGCTTATTCCTCGGGAACAGTACTTTTTTCTCTATTAAAGGTACCTTATGGCCACTTTCGTACCGCTGACAATCTTACCTGATCTATACTAATATTATAAAGAATTTGTGAGTTTCTGACGTTGTAAGGGGTAAACTCAGGAACTACTAGTCCGATTTGAATAATTCTTTCAGTGTTATATAGCTTATCTATCGATGAAGGTAATAGGCTATATACCATCACGCTAAGACTAATAGGAGCGGCACACCAATGAATAATGTATCAAAATCGGTTTTTTTATTCTCTTCAGAGCTTCCGCTACGTGTTAGCGTTAGCCCAAAGTAACTGTTATACGCGGACGAAGTCACGGGCATAGGCTAGTACTAAATAATTTCACAGAAGATGAACCCTCAAATGTAATAACTGGAACATACATATGTGTGCTAAGCTATTTTTAAATTAAGGGTTAGGGGCTGTTCAAGTATTACGTAAGCAGATTTTTTGTAATTTCCGACAGCCCCCTCCCCCTTGTCAGCAAAAGTAAGCAATGCTCTTACCCCCCCCCCCTATGCTTACGTAAACATTTACCTAAATCTGTTCCGGTATAATAAATAAATATTGCTGACGTAATCACTACCTGGACCCCCATCCCCTATGTCATCAAAAAATAAGAAAATGAAGAACCGCCCCCCCATTGGTGCTTACGTAATACTTGTATGGCCCCTTAAAAAAATTTAGGGTTAAGGGAATTAGAAAAACCCCAACCACCATGTGACGGTATCATCATTTTTTTTTCCATCAGTGATAGTTCCGGCTTATTGCAGGGATTCAAACCCACATTGATTGGTGCGATGCCGAGGTGTCTACCACTCTGTGTCTATTCTACTACTTAACCATCTCGTCTTTAACAAAAATATATAATAAAATTTTTTTTTTTCCTTCGAGTTTTTTTCTTTCCTTGATTGGGTTTTTTTTTTTTTTTTTTTTTTTTTTTTTTTTTTTTTTTTTTTTTTTTTTTTTTTTTTCTTTGTCTTTCCTTTTTTATAGTTCTTATTTGTTCCTTTTTTTTTTAATTTTTTTTTTTTTTTAGATATTTTTTCTTGTTTTTAATAGTATATATTTAAATTTTTTTTTTAAAATTTTGAGTAGTAGTGATAAGTTTTTATATGTTATTAAATCCGCGCTATTTGTAGTTTATAAAGCACATTTTTTTTTTTTAGTTTTTAGATTATAGGTGGTAGAAGCTGACGCTATTACTGGTTTCAGCATGAATGGGTCTGCTCGCCCGGGGTAGTACCACCCTCTCATAGAAAACCTACCTGAATTAACAGTGCTTGCATTGTTGCGTTTCGGTCAGTGAGCGCGCCGGAGGCCCACTTGCCCTCCCATCCCAACCCTCTCCTCGTCCCCTACCCCAAACATAGGCTGGCAATGCATTAGCAACTCCCATGGTGTTGCAAGTGTCTATGGACGGTGGTGATCACTGTTAAGTGATCAGGTGACCCACCTGTTCGTTTGACACTTATTATATAAAAAAAAAGAAAAAGATATTTCATTTTACATTGATTTGCTTGAAAACTATTTGCTATTTTGAAAAAGTTCTTATACCTTCTTTGTTCCATTTTCAAAATTACATAAAAGTACTTTATAACGCTATAAACAGAAACAACGATAGTTTCGCCTGAGATTAATTTAATGTAATTAATCAGTGTTATCGGTGATTATACGAACCGTGATTATGTATTTACGGAGATTATCTCCAACGATCTAAAATTCAAATTGACAAATTGTATCTTTTCATAGTATTAGATTATAAAGGAACAGGTGTTACACTGAACTTGATATTATTGTAATATACAGTACATGCATTGTTATTACATACTATTGATATAGAGAATTGTATTGAAAATATCGCTGGTAGTAGCAAATGAAGTTACAGTTGACAGTTTCCGCATACGTTATACAGAAAGAGACAATTAATTAATCTATTAATTAACGAGTTTAACAAACTGTTTATCAAATTGATGCGACGACAGTTATAGTGATATCGCGACGAACGATGTATATTCGTAAAGTATTCGGTCGCGGAAGCTGTCGAGATCAATAATATTATAATTAAAAAGCCGTAGTAGATACGTTGTAAGGGCTTCGACAGCGTCTTGTTAAAAACTAACTAGCTTATTTTTGACGGCTGCCCCAGTGCCCCGTCCATCCGCCCGTATCTAAGCAACATATAACTATTTCTTTTTAACCATCGATATTGACAATATGCCATCTTACTTCCACGTTTTATCTAAGATAGTGTGACTATACAATATTACTTTACGTATGTGTGCGTTATCGTGCCATTTGTTTTGTCAAATTATTATGTATGTAACGTATCTTTTAGTTATAATAACATTGGTCGAGACGAAATCATAGTACGTTGATTTTGTAGTGTTCTGCAGTGCACTATGAACATACATGTGTTTCTTCTCTCATCAGATCATCATCATTAGCCTGCAAGAGACCCACTGCAGGGCAATAGACCTCTTCCCAAAGGAAGGTGTGGCCATAATCACCACGTCAACCCACGACGTATAAATGATTTCAAACTCCGAGAAATCCACGGTTCTATATTTTCCCACATATTACAAGAACATGTCTCAGGTTCAGAGGTTTCCTCAATTTGTTTTCCTTCACCGTCAGCCGATAATGTTACCAATTTAATTAAGTAAATGTACGCAAGCTCCGAAAAATTCGTTAGTACATACCGGGCTTCGAATTTACGGACATTAAATTAATATTCCACCAGCCAAACCGCTCGACCACCACGACTTATAATATTAATTATGTTACCAAATAAGCAACAATCGATGTGCACCCCCAACTGAGGTTTAGTGCGTAGAATATTTGCCACATCTTCAGTTACCTTGAAGTGAACTTGTGGTGAAATGAATCACAGAAGAAAAATTTACAAAAAAAAATTATTTTAAATCTTAACTCATTTCAGGCCTATTTTTGTCACTTCTGTTTTGGAGGCACGCTAATTTTCGAAAGTTGTAAGTAAGTGCATAATTGTTTGTATCTCAATAAGTGCAAAAACCTTGTTATTTTGGGTACTTGTGGCATATAATAGTAAGATACTGGTTTAAAAATTTCAGAACAAAAACCGACTTATGGCAATTTTCGGTATTTTAGAATTTCCCCTTAAGGGCACTGCGCGCCCCGCGTACCCCCACAAAAAAAGTTTGTTTATTTATTATGCTTTCACGTCTTAGCTACATATCGGTTATCATGAATTTTGCATACACATACCACGGGTACAGACAAAATTACCTTTCATTAAAAAAAAATGTACTTCTCCCGAGGGATACATTATTATTAATACGAGCGAAGCCGAGGGCAAAAGTCAGTAGCAAATAAATTCAATAAACATGAACAATCTACATTTCATCGAATTGTTCATTAGTAAATTAGGTAGCACAGATAACATAAAGGTATTCGCAACCATTATACAGGTGCTAGGCGCCGTCATCAATCAAACGAGCCCTATCAGTAATGGCCGATGATAATGACATAGCACTTACTTTTAATTAATGTCTAAGTATTTTTAAGTAAATTCGTGGTGATCAAACGATTTGACTGATATAATGTCAATTTATGTTTGCAAGTTCGAACCGCGGCACGTACCTACGAACTCATTTTTCGGAATCTGCGTCCACATATTTATCTAAATCATTAACACTATCTGCTGACGGTGAAAAGAACATCGTGAGGAAACCCAAGCCTGAGAAATGTTCTTCTAGTATGTATGTGGGAAAATATAGAACTGTGGACATATCTGCGTTTAAAATCGCCAATACAGCGTAGGATGGCATGACGATTATATTATTCGCGAAGAGGACGTGTGATGGCATGACGATTATACCCACACCTTTATTCGCGAAGAGCACTATAACCCTGCAGTAAAGTCTCTTGCAGGCTGATGATGAAGCATTTTTAAAACTCGGTTTAAATCAGAGTTAAACATTTTCATTTGATTACTAAATATATTGAAGCACGTGTTTAATATTAATCAATGACAATGAATAACAACGACAATTGATAAAATAGCACTACGTTTTTTTTTTAACTTTATTTATGGCAACCAATCTTAAAGATTATTACTGCCATTGTCGAGTAGTTAATAGTATTACAAGTTCTTCTTCCATTCCATTTTTGGCAACAAGTCTTCTTGTAAACTATTATTGCCATTGTCAAGTGAGGTCGATACTTACAAGTTTCTTGATATCATTTCAATGAACTAACAAGTTGGTGGCCATCTTGTTAGAACTTTCCATGGAGTTTTTGTGGCATCTCAGAATTCATGCTCCGTGGTATTATTTTCCATTCACATCACATATGCACAATAAACAAACTATATTACATAAGATACCACCAATTTTACACAATATAGAGTCAAGTAACACACGATTATGAATAAAAAATAAAATCCACTACATGACAGACCAAGATCCCGCCAAAAAACCTAGCATTACGTTGAATTTATTTTTAGATCTCATATTTACAGATGCAATAGTGAATAATGATTTACCGCCTCCTTTGTCTTTCGTCCAAAAAGGTATGTTATAGTGAGGACTAATATTTAGGAGATATGAATCAAGGAATCAATGGGAAAGGAAAGAAATGGGAACGAATGATTCAGGAGGGACCTACGTCACAAAGATTGGCTAATATATAGAAGGTAAATAAGAATTATCAAAATAAAGAAATGTGGTGATAAAAAGTAATTGAAATAAGAGTTTGTAGATTTAAAAGTTGATAGCGTCTTCCAATGAAAAATAAACATCTTGAAATCATAGCATGGTGCTAGGGTTCTTTCTAAGTCCGCCGCTCGCTAGCTACCAAGTGGAAAGTCTGTCGTCAAGCACCCGTTGGTGTGTTCCGGCAGTTGCTCTTGAGAGCCAGCTTCCTCTTGGTTTTATCGTGTTTATCACCTTAGACCGCGTCGCCATTTAACACCAGATAAAATTGTGGTCAAACGCTAAATCCTATAAAGTATTAAGAAAGAAGTAACAGGAAAATTTTAACACAAAATAAAACCGAGATCTAAAAAATCTAGCTATGCTAAAGAGACACCAGAAGGGATTTGTTCATAGTTAGGTATGAACCTAGTTTACATTGTCATAAACCTCAATAGCTCAATCATTATTCGATTATATTTTAAATTTTCCGATAAAATGTAGCGTCCAATGCAAATGAATCGAGACACTTTTGAAAACATCCCATTTCTAATGAAAAAAGCATATTTCAAATCGGTTCATAAATGACAAAGTTTTGAGATAACATACATTAAAAAGAAATACGACCGAATTAAAAATCTCCTTTATGAAGTCGGTCAATAATGATGTTAAAATGAGCATTCATGTTAATTGTTATTACGGCGTAAAGATGTGTATTTACAATATAGTCAGTGCTTTTATTGTGGGGGCACGCAATGCCCTCAAAAGGGAATTTCGAAAATATCGAAAATATTCCATAAAACTGGAAAATATGGAAGATTTTGAAAAACAAAAAGAAATTAATAAGTCAGAGTTATCCAAATAAATAATCTAATCAATCTTTCTTGAACAGTTACCGCGTCGCACAGTGGTTTGTCTCCATAGTAGAGGTCGTAAAATAAAACTATGGACATATAGGTAATTTTCGAAAATTACCGTGCCCCCAAAAAAGAAGTAACAGAAAAAGGACTGAATATAGCTATTATACCGTTTTATACTTTGATTATTTGTACTGTATATATTTAGTCACCCTCTAAATACCCTGTTACAAATCAATGTTTATTTTAAGTTCAAACGTATACGCCTGAAATTGAACTGAATGACGTAATGCGCGTAGGAGTCAGTAAATATAATTTTGCTTGCTCCAACTATATCCATAAATTTCGCGATTGTGTTTGCGAAAACCTCCCTAAACACCCACGATGACATAAAATCTTATGTACACAAAGCTATATCAATATCTCATAAGAAACACGTAGACTATCATAGTACCGCTGCTTTTACATATTTCTAGTGTGACGTCAGGATTGAGATTGTAGACCTGATAGTTGTTGGAACAATAACTTTGTAATGCTTTGTAAGCATAGTGGCCACTTACGTCACAATAACACGTTTAATCGGATTATTTTATTCAACACATTCGTGATACTAAATTAGGACAAATTTAAAGATGTAATACCTTATGTTATAATGATTATAGAACCGTGTTATTTTGTGAAGTCACATTTTGAAATCTAAGGCGAGAACATAGTCTTGAAACGCGTGGCATTGTGTCGACACCCTACTTGCACCGTGCACAAAACACGCTACCAAGTTTATTAGTTTTGCTAATACCACTGTCAGTAGAAATAGAAAAATGAGTTCTCATTTAAACATGGATTCTAAACCAAAGGTGTTATTCTATGTATGAAATCAAGAAAAAACTTCTATCTTAATTATGGTGAAAAATAATTAACTTAATTAATTAAAGTTCCGTGCATTGTTTCTCATTTTACTATTCTCTATTTTTATAAATAAAAAATTAGCACATTTGGTATTTATAAAGACTAATTAATTAGTGTTCCAAGTATTTTACGTGTTTTATTATCCCTGCATTGTGGATAAACTCATGTCATACAAAAAAGGATAACAATAAATCGTTCTGCTGGCATTTTTGTGAGCAAATTTCTAAATCTGCAAAAAAATGTACACAATAAACCAAAAAATTCGAATCACTGACGTAGCGTATTGTCTGTGATAGCTGTTTCCAGAGTTGACTCACCTAACAGAAACTTCCAAATTCGGAACTCACTTCTTGATTTTCCCTGACTAAAAACGAACATAACTAACTAAGGTCTGTTCAAATAAGAAAAGAAATCGGTTAGCTGAGGCGTTATTATTATCCTCTTTTCAAAGCCCACCCAATATGCCCTCGCAATCGGTGGGGAGCTACCCATACTTTGGGAAATGCTGGTCTATACTGCATTTCAACGGCAAATTGGGTGCCGCTGCCGGCCGAGAGAGAGCGTCTCGTCGTGTCACGTGTATATAGTGTATTTTTGATAATAGAAATTTATACAATTTCTACTTTTTCACTAGGTATTAATAAATCTCTAAATACGAGCATTACATACCGAAATATTTATATAATTTATTTTACACACTGATAATTAAAACAGTAGCAATGTATGACTAAGTAAAATTAAAAAAAGAAAAGTGTGTGTGTGTATTTATGTACACGCGTTAGAAGTTATACTTCTTTGGCGTAACAAGATAAAAATCTTGTCAAAAAATTTATCTTTCGACTTATTCTACGTTTGTAGAAAGAACGACACTAACGATAGAAAAAAGGTATTTAATACATTGAATTTTTTAATACAAAGAAATACAAACAACAAATACAAAGAAACAAAATGTTGACTATAGCTAACTTCATGGTGTCGGTTTTTCGAGACGGTGTGCGCGCGCATCGTAAAAATTTACCCTCATAATTTTTCCCTAACGCGCCAAAAGAAGTATAACTTCAACAATATACCCGTCTGCGTAATTACTAAAACTTTTGAGTTGTTCAATTGAGTAGTACTCGATAAAAAACTTATTTTCATCTCTCCTCTTAACTTTTATTCATATATGTCATACTTAAATGTTATGTAGTATTAATACTCTTTCCCTTCTACAATAACACGAATTCAACGATATTCATGTGTTAAAATCTATTAAACTGATTAGAGTACAAAGCGCGCCAAAAAGATATACGGACATATAATAAATACACTCGAAGAATATTGTTCTCCATCTGTGCAGTCTGGTAAAAAGACTTAACGCTATATATAAAACATAAGTGACAGTGACTTAATAATACATTTGAAGAACAAACAATATAATTATAGAAATATTTCCAAATTCATAATAACTGAAGTTTAACTTTTGGCGCGTTAGGGAAAAATGATGAGAGTAAATTTTTACGATGCGCGCGCACACCATCACGAAAAACCGACACCCTGAAGTTAGCTATAGTCAACATTTTGTTTCTTTGTATTTGTTATTTGTATTTCTTTGTATTAAAACTTCCAATGTATTAAATACCTTTTTTCTATTGTTATTGTTAGTGTTGTTTTTTCTGCAAACGTAGAATAAGGCGAAAGATAAAATTTTTGAAAAGATTTTTATCTTGTTACGCCAAAGAAGTATAACTTCTAACGCGTATACATAACTACACACACACTTTTTTTCTATCTATTACATTATAAAATATTCATTTTCTTTGTTTCTGTCACATAAAAGCTTAACATAAAAAAAACAATAGTATAATATAAACACTAGAAAATTTACCCAAAAATAAACTTTCCGTTGCACGCTAGTAGCTCCAGTTTTAAACTGATTGCGAAAAACTAATTTGTCTAATAAGTGATCGACATCAATACAACGGTTGCTGTACACTTTCGTACTACTATGTAGCGATAATAATCAAGTAGCTATTAACATATATATAAGAAAATAATTCTCTTCATTGTTTCCGTGTAAGAATACGATAAATGCTAAATTCTTTCAATGATTACACGTGATTATAGATAATTACGTACGCGAAGAGAATAGTTATTTGATGACGCGTGTATATTTTTATTGATAAGCTTTACTTCGTTGTTGTTTGTTGTGCAAAATGTTAATAATACCCTAATTTCCTTTGACAATATACGTTTATGATGTTGAAATCACGAGGAATAGATTTTGTAACAATGTAACTTCATATCATTTGCAATTATTAAGTACTATTTATGTATTAACGAATTCACTCAAGTCAACATAAATGCGTGCGAAACTTGTGACAAATTAATTAAAGCATTTTTGGAGGTAAACGCTCTCGGTAATGAGGTATTATCACCAAGTGATTCAACAAACATACGTTTCATAATGATATATCAGTATGGTTTACCGGAATGTGAATAAAACATTGCAAATATAAAATATTTCATTCTAAATAACAAATGTCTCTTCAATGAAGTTCCCATATGTCAATGTATTTTGTACTTTATACTAAATGTACCAATTGTGGATGTTCTTCTTAATTGTGTAACAAACTTTTCATTTTTCTGGATGCAAAATTGAATAGAAATTCGAAAAATAGAAATTATCCACTTCTTTGCATTAAATTTTCATTCTCTTTAGATTTTCAATAGGCATCCTTACTAATATTATAAATCCGAAACATCTTGTTACAGGTACAAAATAGAACATGAGTACCTTACATCCTGAAAAAAATAACTGTTTCCTATCCCAGGTCAAATCTACATTAACACGAGCGAAGACAAAAGTTAGTAGAACATATTAACCATTGATTATAAATTGTAAATACCGATTTCCATTTGTTCCATTCTTTGACAACGATAATAATTATATGGTTTCACTACTTCAAGAGGCGACATGGAGAAGGCTGACTAGAGAAGCGAGAATTGGCTTACGAACTATAGAACTAATTATGAAAATCAAATCGGAAGAGTAAATATACCAGTGGTCTGTCTTAACAATGAGAGAGTCTATTCAAAAGAATACTTCAATTTGTATAATGATATCCTTCTTGACGTATCCGTCAATGGTGAACCTTGTTAGTTTCGGGCACGAGAGCGAATGTGGCTTGCGAAATCAAATTTTGTTTTGAAGGAAACGTATACAAGACGCAGTTTTCAAAAGACCACTTCAGATTTGTATAATATACAGTCGATCACCGATTAATCAGTCTAGCTACCGACGTGACTAATCTTCCTTGTTGCAGTTGGATGAACAACGTTTACATATTTCAAATACAACGTTTATAGTGAGTGTCTCTAAAACGTCTATTTTAAGACACAGAAGCCCAACAGATCTATCTGTTTATCATCACGCAGAGCCCTTATAATATTAAGATCGAAAGCAACTCCTGTACATAAAGACCTATTTCGTTCTCAACGCGTATATCAATCTATTCAAATAGCTACGACTATATTCAGAGATTTAGATGACTGACTGCTGTGTTTAACTTTTTAATTAATTACTACTTAACATTTATTGAACACGGATTGGACAAGAATAGTAATTAAAATTAGTAATTACCTAGACGTTGAGGTTCACTGTAGCTGGGAACGATTGTATATATAAATATTTTTATAGCCTTGTCTATACATAAATACAAAGATGATGAAATAATGCATTTATGATATAAAACAGGGAAACCCAGTGCTTTGTCTTTGATGAAGATGTACCGTTTTAATGTTGACTACATTGTAACGATACACAAAGCCAACGATTCGTTTCCTTAGTTATGTTGGCACTGTTTTTTTTTTGTTATTTAGCGACGATGTAATTAACGCGGATGATAAATGTACGTCCACCAGATTTGATGCACTTTTTATAAGTAGCTTACGGAACTCCTTTAGTACTGTTTTATTTTTATTACTTCTTTATTATTATTTAATGGATACAGTCGAAAAATTACTGTAATTAATAAGAGATACATCAACGGTTGCTGTGGTCATACTGGTTCCCTTTCTATACAAATGTTTTACCATAGTCACATAAAACAAAACAAAAATCTCAAACCAAAATACTCTTTTGTTTATATTAAAATTTTTATCATAGTGATATATGTTTTAAATTATGTAAATAAAATATTTATTATATACAAGTAAAAATTTCAGTATATTTTTTTGATATCAGCAACTTCGTCGGCGTTGTTTATTATTTTGACGATATATTTGTGTCAGGTGAAAAAAAAATATAAAAATACGAAAACAATAACATACTTTACTTATAAAACTCCTATCGCATATTACAGTGCTTACAAAATCGTAGTTTCTTGAAATTTTAATTATTTTCTATTAAATGAAGATATCGCAATATTTGTTTTATATACGAATCAAGTGTCTAAGAATTAAAACTTAAAAAAAACTGAAATCTATGTAATAGCTTCTGCGTAATGCGCACACAATGTTATACTTCTATCATTTTATTTATGCTTATCTATCCCTATGTATAGGCAAGATAACTTGGAATCATTTATATTTAAACTTATTAGCCACATGCACTCATTTCAACTATTAATAGACTAAAAAACGATTTGAAGAACATTTTCGAGTTTCCTACAAGAATATCCACTCTAAATCGCACCAACGCCAGTATAGACGGGAAATGCCTGTCTGGATGATCGTTGACTCACAATATCTTTCACTGAAATGATGAAACATAAACTAGTCATAGTAATATTGACTAGTTTCAGTTGACGTAAATAATACGTAACTAGATTATGAAATAGAATGGTACATAATGTTTTCAGTTAAGAATTAATAAACAAATAAATCATCATTATAGACCGAATTCACACTAAGTTAATTGATATAAGGTGCTTAACTTTTCGTTTTAAATAATTAACAAAATTTCTGGGAAGGGAATCTTTTAAGTCCAGCGGCACGCCACTACTTATCGGATCTGTTTGATGATTAATTATTCATAGCTTAATTATTTTATTACTTAATTGCAGAAACCCGCCCGTTTCGCTGTACATTAAAATAAAATGGCAGATTCAATGGAATCCAAAAACTAAGTAGACTAGAAACATGAACAAATCCATAGGGCATTGAGCCGACACGTTCAGTAGTTTTGACATTATAAAGCCATAAATAAAGTATATTTTCATTATATATTAGCTAACCCGGCAGACGTTGTCCCGCCTTAATATTAAAAAAAAAACTTTGACAAATTATATACCAAGATGTTCCTCATGAATCGCCTTATCTACTGGTGTGAACCGTATGAAAATTTGTTCAGTAGTTTTGCAGTTTATCGCGAGCAGACAGACAGACGTGGCAGAGGACTTTGTTTTATACTATGTAATGATAAACATTTATTTTGAAATGGCTTTATCTGTGACTTCGTCTACCTGTTTTTCTATAGATTAAGGATGAAAAGTAACCAAATGTAGTTCTCTAGTTCCCATACTATTTCCTTCGTAAATTTCGTTGCTATAGATTTTATTCATCGGGAGGTAGACTTAGTTCCGCAATGTGGATTCTCCAAAAACACTTATTAAGTTGCATGTTTATGTGTTATATACATAACGTTTTCTTTTTTAATGTTTTAAATGAATTTATACTTTTTAGTCACATTAAGTATTTTTTTACCTCATATATATAGTTTATTTGAGGTTCAATAACGTCGAAACTACTGAAGCTATTGAAACAGGACTACGGCCATTCGATGCGGAATTTTCTGTAAATGGTTCTAGGCTAATTTTTTTTTAATTTGAGTGACCCTTTGCCTTTTTTCTGCCCAACAAAGCGGGAAGGAGTCAGCTAGTTCAATATAGATCAGAAGTTAAGTTTAGAAGACAGCTGTTATCAAGGGACGATATTGTTAAAAATAAGTACTAAAAAGAGTAAATAGGTAAAAGTCATCCTCTTTTCAAAATAAATTTTGCAGACTAAATATAATTCATGTATATATTTTTACTCCGGCGGCACCGGTTTTGACTAGGTCGTACTGACAGAAAGAGAACTCTTCAGAATATTATCTAGGCTTCATAACATCACGTTTTTCAATAGGGTCTAAGCAGTAAAGATAACATTTAACAGATGTTATTTAAAATGAGCAATAGGCAACGAACAGATAAATAATAATGTAATAATTACAGTAATATAAAAATTAAGACTGAATCCAGATAAAACACGTAATTCCTTTAAAACAACAAACCCATTTTTACTAGAAAGCGAAGTCGCGGGCATCAGCTAGTCACTTATAAATACACATATATCAACAAACGTGTATTATCTATGTACTTAAAAAATAACTATGATTTGTTATTACATTTCTGTGATTGGTTCTATAATGTTTAATTTAATATTGTGAATATTTCAGTTACATTCTGATATAATATTTATCGTTATTATAGCTGCATAACCATTAGAATATTTTACTTCAACTAAAATTATGGTATATTTCTGTTTAAGAATTAATCATTTGTAAGTTATGTTATTGTATAACTATCAACGACATAGAATAATTAATAACTTAATCTATTTTAATATCAAATCAAATAAATGTTTCTCTAATTGAATTAAGTTTTGAGTCTGTAAAAGTGATTAATATGGTTTATTATAATTTTATTTATCTTGATGGCTTTCTAAATTTATTCGACTGGTATGATAAGTGGCATTCACATAACCGAGGCATATGTGTTCCGTATACTTGTAACTTGTAGTGGATGAATATCATATTAGGGTTACAACATCATCAACTGGTTTATACTTATTGCTAAAGTTGTTTTGTTCGTGGGAAATATAAAGATACGATAGTTTCAGATTGTAATTATTACATTGCATGAATTCAAATAAATAATTATGTATCATTGACAGTTTCTTCGCGCACAAAAAGTTGTTTGATAAAATAAGGAAAAATGCTCGTCGATTCGCTATTTATTTTAAGCCTAACCGAATATGTATGTAATGTGTTTGAAGAATCGAACATTATTTAACTTGTCCCAACATAACGAGGTTACATCAACTTGAGTACGTACTTGCTTACATACTGTCCATCTAGCTTTAACTTGTTTCGTTGCTATGTAAGTAACTTTCTAATACAACATACAAAATTATAGTACTTTGTATTTATATATGCGATATAACATGTAGATATATATTACAAATAATTACTATGACAAATAACGTACCTTAAAATTCAGATCGTTGAGTCCACAACCGTTGTAAAATAATATTGAATACACTCGCGATGCACTAAGAACTCGGTAAAACGAAAAAATAGCACCTTTAAAAAAAATGTAAACATAGGAGGTGGCGAAACTCACGTGTGTGGCACGGTTAGCGATGTAAAGGGGTGTAATTTTTTTTTTAATGATAGGTAATAGTTTTGATTAGGGATGCGATATTTGTGGTTATAGAGCGATTCGGGTGTATCGAGAGTGCGTTGTTAGTCGCACGGTCGGACACGCAGGCTGGCGGCGGCGAGGCAGCGCGTGCACTGAGTGTCGAGCTGTAGCCGGTGGCGCGTCGCTGCCGGCCGCCGCGAGACTCTGCCCCGCGCGTGCGTCGTACCGGACCAGTTCCGAGCAGCCTCCCGCGCGTCAACCAGCCTGCATCGCAGCCAAGATTATTGCCAAGCCGTCACTCGGCCGCTGCTCTCACTTCACTCATAAAAATCACAATACTTCTCTAGTTAGTCATCATTTTCAACTCCGCAATTAAGAATATTCAGGAATACAAAACAATGACAGGTTCTATTCTTCATCCAAGCGATTTATTTTTTATACTTTATAGGATACTAGAGTTTGACCACAATTTCATTTGATGAGTGTAGGTAGTATATAGGTGGTAGAGCCACGCTGAAGCTCTTACTGGTTTCAGCATGAATGGGTTGGCTCGCCCGGGGTACTACCACCATCTCATAGAAAACCGACGTGAAGTAACAGTCCTTGCACGTTTGCGTTTCGTTCGGTCAGTGAGAGCGTCGGAGGCCCACCTCCCCTCCCCACCCCTCCCCTCTCCTCTCCCTCTCCTTCCCCTTTCCCCCAAAGCCTGGCAACGCACTTGCGACTCCTTGTTAGTGTCTATGGACGGTGATGATCACTTAACATCAGGTGACTGTTCGTTCGCGTCTTATGACATAAAAAAAGGTGATTACGTGGTTTAGGATTATAAATACGCCAAACCTGGAGGGGACTGGCTCTCAAGTGCAGCTGTCAGAACACGCCAACAGCTGCTTGGCGACAGATTTTGAACTTGAGAGTGGTAACTAACTAGGCGGACTTAGAAGAAACCCTACCTCCATGCTATAGTTTCATCACTATATTTTCCTTCAGCGGAAGCTCGGACTCAGTTGCAAGGATTCCAACCTACGGTCACCGACGCTGTGTCTGAACACGCTATCAACTAAGTCATCATCGCTTCTAGTTCTTAGCTTCGAATTCCAAAAGGAGTCGGAACTTTCAATAAAGGACAACAACATAATGAAAGCATAAATTCGTGGTTAGGTATTTTTCAAATTCCCGCCTTGTTAGCTACTAGCCCTAAGTTAATAAATCTGTCTCCAACCCCCAACCGAAATGTTCTGGCAGCTGTACTTGCCAGTCCGTCCATTTCTAGGTTTAGTGTATTACCGTTTTAGGCCACATCTTCTTTTATATCATGTGAACTTGTGGCCAAAACCTATCATCATTACATAGTATAAAATAAAGTCCCCTACCGCGTCTGTCTGTCTGTCTGTTCGCGATAAACTCAAAAACTACTGAACGGATTTTCATGCAGTTTTCACCAGTGGATAAAGTGATTAATGAGGAACGTTTTTGTATATAATTTGTCAAGGATTTATTTTTAATCAGGGCGGGACTACGTCTGCCGGACCCGCTAGTAAAGTATAAAAATCATATGGATATCTTAATGAATTGTAATGACAGCTAAAATTCATATTTGAAATAAAACTAGATTTGAAACCCAATTGTTTGAGCATACAGATCTGTACTCGGTGAAATATTGTTAATTGGAGAATAACAACTAGCCAGAATAGCACTAGATGATACTCTAATATGGTACTATGGTTTCATTATAAAATTATTCTTCAGCGAGCAACTGTTAATGCAAACTCACCTCCATCGATATCGCCACCACGGACCTAAAGACCCAAATGTATTTAGTATTAAACCTCAGAAGAAGAAGAGTAAGAATCTCACTAAAAGATTTTTAATCTATTAAGAGCTAAATATGACAGCACAGTAAAACATATTCTTAGTAAAATGCTACTGTTTTGATAGCGTACGATTCTCAGTAATTAAGCTTTCAGGATAGAAAACAAATTAACATAAATCATGTAATATTATTGAAAGAAAGAAAGATATTCAATACAATACAACATAACAAAACAAAAGTAGGCACGTAAATATCCAGCTAAGTATATGCTAAAGTGTCATATAAAGCACTCAGCGTAGATTTTCAGCTGGAACCACTGGATTCCAGGCAAACCACGGCACTTAAGAAATAAAATATCAATAAAGAAACACTATATTTCATACTGTGTGATTTATAATAAATTTAGGATAGTAGGAATCTGGACCCTCTTAGCGGGCGTCTCCTCATTACACAGATTTGACAGATGAGAGGTGACAGCTGGTGTGTATAAGGACGGAGCCCAGTAGCCACCTTTCGTCTTTGGATGCGTTGGAGGTATAGCTATTTGAAGCACAGCCAGAAGGTGAGCTCAGTTTAACATAGTTGCCTTAAGCAAAGTGCATCTTCATTTCAATTCTATCCACTCTTTTACACCACTTAACTTTGGTGGAAATGTAAATAATTACGTAACGTTTTTTTTTATTTTATTTAAGAGTGGAAAATTCTACATTGGATACCCCCGCGCTGGCTGGGGACAGCACGAGGATTATGCCGAACTCTTAGCGGCTAGGAGCACTCTGCCTACTTGCGCGATTGTGAACCAGAGCGCAGTCTCACGATTAGCATACTCCACCATTCTGGACACACGCTTGGGTCCTCCGTAGATGGATGGGACGGGACCCTCGTCTTCGAGAGGGAGACCATTCCTCTCTCTCGTGCCTCATGCCGAAGCTGCGGCAAATCGTGCTTCTCCTACGTGAACACTTTTTTGCGACGACAGACGCCCTCGCATCTATGGAGATTACCTAGGGAGGTCTCTAGTGGTAGATGCTTTAACCACTACGGTTTCTGCGGCGGATTCTTCTTCGGCGGACAATCGGAGCATCGGCAGCCCTCTCACGCTTTCTTTCCGCGTGAAAGCGTCCTCTCACAGAAGGAGGATGCCCTCTCTACGCCGACCATGGAGTGACAATTTCGGAACTCAGCTTTAACCTAACTCACCTCTTGACTTCTTCGCACACCTTTGGTGTAAAGGTGTACTTATACTGCTGAACGCAAACGTGACTAGGATTTTTTAGTACCCGCCTGGTTAATTATCGTTAACCTCTAGTTGAAAACTGTCCCCAAATAACCGTAGTTGTATTTCGGCAACAGACCTTGAGAGTCATTTCTCTATAGGCTTAGCATATCCATCATTGGTTACAACGCCACTTAACATCAAGTAAGATTGTGGTCAAACGCCAATAAACAAACCATATAAAGTAACAAGTATAAAAGTCTTGGACTAATATTCGGAATAAGTATTAACTGCCGTCGCATATAAAATGCTATATAAATTACGCCGTTGCTTACGTTCGCAGCACAAAACGAAATCCTCAATTTGTCACATACAAAAATGCTATCTTTTGATTTGATTTTGAAAGCTTTTGCTTGCATACGAAAGTTTTACGGTATCATTATAATTTCCTGTTTGCAATGACTACGAGAAGACATATCACATATACCTATAAGCTAGTAGCTTCTGCCCGCGAATTCGTCCGTGTGGAATAGTTACTTTGGGCTAACGCTAACTTCAACTAGCAACTTCGTTTACGTAGAAGGTGAAAATATTTTTAAGTAATACGTACCTTAACCGCGATAATAGTATAGAAGTATAGATTATCATTATGTGATAGGCGCATCTCACTATACGTGTTTCTAATATATGTGATATACATCGGCGAACCCGACTGTTCAACACTCGTTTATTAAATGTAATTCCCATGTGGTCGTACTAAATGCACAAAATACCCGCAGTCGACAGGTGACACAGCTCTTTTATGTTCCATGCATCGAACTAACTATAGGGCAAATACTTTGAGTAGGTACAAAATTACCACGCATAATAAAAAGTTCAGCAACGTATTATTTATCAATAAAATACACTATAAAAATAATATACCTAAAAAGTATTTCAGAAACCAAATAAACTATACCTAATTAATAAATAAATATTAGCAACTATAAAGAGATACGTTAAAATACTATTTATTTTATTTTTGTGTCATAATAATTAATTGAACATAAACTTTAAAGATTACAAAAAAAGGAAAGAACGACTATTTTTTCGAATAATACACAATATATAAATGGCAATAACAAAATATAAATGGCAAATTATTGCATACTATCGTAGATTAATTATTAATATATATATATTAATACGTGAAGCCAAAACTTTGTATCCCTTTTTAAAAGAATTGCGTGAATGGATGAACGTGAAATTTGGCACAGTTAAAGTTTATATGGAGGAGAAGTGCAGAAAGCTATTTATTTTATATAAAATGCATTAGAAGTACATTAAATTAATTAAAATATGCATTAGTCACACTACTGCTTCAATTTTACACAACATATACACACATATAAATAAAAAAGACATTTTGACATCCGTCAATAACGGACTTCAAAAAAGGTTGCGAAGGAGGTTGCTATGCTCGACTGTATGTATTTTTTAACCAACTTCGAAAAAGGAGGAGGTTACGACGTTCGGTTGTATGTATTTTTTTTATGTATGTTAATCGATATCTCCGCAAATTATGAACCGATTTTAATGATTCTTTTTTTATCTGAATTAGTTATATTCAGCGGTGGTTCCATATAAATTTGAAGAAAATATTCAAACATAAGAGGGTTAAATATCGTTTATTTGATTTTCACCCACTTCGCCTCTACGTATTTTCGTGAAATTGGAACCGATTTATTATACCCATTACAAACCAGATATATTTATTAACACTAAAATTGAGGAAATAATTTTTTTTACAAAAAAAAATAAACCGCCTTCGATGTGAAAAACTAATAAGGCACTAAAAAGCGAAAAATAACTTAATTATTAAATTAACCGAATTAAATAAAAAAATATTGATATTTGAACTACCTAATTATATATTTGAAGTCGATGCCATTGATAAAAGAACCCTAATAAAGTTCAAACTTTAAAAATTCAATGAACTATGGTCGAATGTCGACCACTGGGCGCCCACCAGTTAATATAAAAGCTGTGAATTTTGTTTTAATATTAAATAATTATTGAGATTATTAAACATATTATTTAAACTTGATATATATGAAGAAAAAAACATTAATTAAATTAAGTAAAAAAGCGTCTGTTAAGAATATCTATATCGATAAAGGTAAAACCCGTTAAAATTTCTATTTAACAAGCTCCTTATGTTTTTGCCATAAAATAGCAGTGTATATATATTTATTTCAGGACAAAGGTATTCAGGAGAACTGTTAAAATAGTTATTTTGGTATTCTTTTACTCAGTTTGTCAGCCCTATAATCTGCCCATAATATACATAGCACCTATCAGGCACGTATCCAAACCTTTGGTTCGGGGGGACAAACATTGAAACAACCAGAACTCTGCAAAAAATTGCTGTAATCACTGTCCTAAGTTGTTTTGTTTGAGCTACCTATACCTATTTTGTACTTCACAGTGGTTATGATCCCGTTTATTTAATGGAACGTCAGTTTTCGGAGGGGGGGGGGGATAAATCCCCACTATCCCCCCCTCTGTATACGTGCCTTGTACCTATGTATACAAAGACAATCTTCTGAATATCCAACTTTTAAAATGTTCTTACCATCCTAAGTCCTTATGACAAATTTTGATTTTGATTCACTACCAGTTGAGAAGGGTTTCTACAAAATTTGAGAAATATGACGCGTGTAAATTTATATTACATATATTGTAAGATTATTTAGATAAAGTTTGAGAGTTCCGATAGATTAATACAAGTAATGCAGGATATTCCGAATCCGTAATGAGTAAAGGCGTCAATACGCCACATTACACAATCACAACGAGAATCATCACAATCGTATCGTCAGAAACATTTCTTATCTGAAGATATCGGTATGATTAATACAAATATAAATGTTTGAACAAAGAACATCGATTGAATGAAATGACGGTTGCTCTTTAGATACTTGGGTGTCAGGTATTTTTTCCTTTACTAGATAACGACGTCCTGTGTGACTCAGATTGTGACAGTTCCATCGACGCTGCACTCGAGGTAAAACGTCACGCGAATAAGACAAATAATGATGAAAAATGATGTAATAATAAGGAATTTTGTTGCTGTTTTTATTTTTCATAAATATTTTCTTTATTTCATCATTAATGTTTGATACTTATCGATTATGGCGTGGTAAAATATTCAAAATTATTTAACACAAAACATAAATCATTATTATTACATGTTATAAAACAAAGTCGTCTGCCACGTCTGTCTGCTTGTTCGCGATAAACTCAAAAACTACCGAACGGATTTTTATGCGGTTTTCACCAGTAGATAGAGTGATTTATGAGGAAGGTTTAGGTATTTTTGTTAGTTTTTTTTTATTATCAGGGCAGGACAACGTCCGCCGGACCCGTTAGTTATATATAATTTATATTTTTTTGGACTACATTTTTTCTGGACTATATATACAAAAATATATATTTTGGTCCGAAAGATAACGGGTATTAGTTTTACTTCTATACCGGAGTTGGCGCTTTGTTCATAATTAATTTCATACATATTTACGTTGTTACATATCTGATGTTGACCTTATTTTACAGTAATTCAAGCTTTAATTTTTTTTAATAAATGCAGCAAATATGTATCTTAATTAGTGAATATTAAAACTATGTATAAATGGGGCAATTACTTTTCTTTGTAGTAGTCTTTCATTGTTCAAGGACAATATTAAGGATTTATGTTATTATTTTAAAAATGACAACTTCTTTAGGCACATTGAGCGGTATTTTTTTGGCAGGCGATAAACTTATAATTTCGCATCATGACATGCTAGTAAACGTGCACGACCCTATTGCGATTGCGCTGCTTGCGTCAGACTAGCGACGCGTAGTATAATAAGAAGGAACCTGTGTATATCTAATGTTTATATTTTGTATTGAGATCATGCAGCCCATTATATGTTTGATGAATTAATAAACTGTATAAAAAATATACATAATTATTCTTCTTCTATTTTATTTTTGGCAACCAGTCTTCTAGTAGACTATTACTGCCATTATCAAGTGAGTAACGATATTACAAATTCCTTTATATAATGTCAATGAACTAACAAGATGGTGGCCATCTTGCTAGAACTTTCCTGGGAGTTTTTGTGGCAAGTCAGAATCCATGCTCCGTGGTATTATATCCGATCCACTTCACTTATGCACAATAACCAAACTATATTACGTAAAGCACCACCAACATTACATAATATAGAGCCGAATAACACAAGATTATGGATAAAATATAAAGACCACTACATGCCATTCCAAGATCCCGCCAAAAACTCATACATAATTATTATTCGGAGTGCCATTAGATGTGACAGGGAGACTAATGATAATAATTTCAATTGACAAATTGTGGAAATTAAATAATTCACACTTTGATTAATTTAAAAATTCAAAGGAGCGCAGTTTAAATCTCATCGTTTTGAGTTTTCACTTCTGTGGGCAGTCTTCCTTACTGCCTCGACTTTTTAAATGGCGTAGTCCTTTTGGAAAAGCACATATGTTCACCGTATAAATATTATATTAATTGAAGACATGAGTGGATGTGACAAATTTGTAATTTTACAGTAATACACTCCAAAGATTGATTATGCTGTATTTGTATACATAGTTCGGGCACTTTGGTTATTTTGATTTCTAATCCTATTTGCGCTAGTCTTGTAAGAACGGAATATATATATGGACATAATAACACTTTGCCCACCTCCTCTGTCTCCTCTCCCACTCCCCCTTCCCCTAGTCCCCAAACCTCCCCTCCCCCCAAACACAGGCTGGGAACGCACATGCGACTCCCTTGGTGTTGCTAGTGTCTAAGGTCTGCGGTGATCACTTAACATCAGGTGACCTGCCTGGTCGTTTGCCTCCTGTGATATTAAAAAATGAAGGTTTTTTGACAACTTACTACAATATTTACATCAACACCAACGATTTTGTTTATTACCATTTATAATATTTAATCGTAACAAATGAACGTATATCAAATACCAAATATACTCCACCTATTTTCGATCATCTTTAGACGACTATGATTTATTACATAAACATGAGATATACACTAATAAGAAGAGCAAATTGCGTTTCTGTTGTGGTAACATAGCGATATAATGTAACACAATAAATCAAATGGACCATTAATAAACATCTAGTTACGATAGTTGTTATTGTAACAACTTCATCTGTTACCAGTAATGTGTGAAATAGTGACGAAATGTTTTGCAACTCGTTGGAAATGACGTTCGTCGCGCTGTGTTCAGGTAGTACAGTGTAACATAAGGTACACTACACTGTACTTGTATGAATCTGGTTCCATATTTTTTTATTTTTGAACTAATTTTTTTTACGCACGCTTGACTTGGGAGTAAGCTGGTGAATGCGTTACGAGTGCGTTACGAAAAGTGTGATCGGGCGAAGCGAACGGAAGTTGAGAGAGAGACATAAGTTAGTGAAGATAGAAAGAGAAAGAGTAACGTTTCGTATTGTCAATGAAAACCCATAATAAATTTAAATATTTGAAGAACAATAATATATGTATATACATGTGTATATTATACTTATATATACATACATGTAGATAGAGTTAAAGAAGTTTTACTTCAATCGTGTGGTCTAAAGTACACTCGTATTTTTTTGCGTTTTTAGTCTTTTCGACACATTATATGACATTAAAGGAGGAAAATCGTTTATTGCAAGTATAATTTTCACTAGCATTTTACAGTTAACATACACCTATGAGTAACTGTTTTAACGCACTTTTATTATCTTCACGTAAATCTATCTATTTATGTCGTAACGGCATTTTTGAACGCGATTTTTACCCATTTTAAAAGGTCAGATTAAATTGAAATTTGACAAACTAAAGGAAGGTGACAATGGATGACAATACAATTATTTTAATAAGTTTACTCACTAAATTTATTAAATAAAAATAAAGTACATTTTAAGACTAAAAAAGCATATATAAATAATAGTTCAAAATAACGATAAGCACGCTAATGTAGGTATTATATTTATAGGAATTAAAAAGTAGAGAATATATTTTAAGCATGGTTTATTTATGCTATAGTTAACTTGACTGTAAAAAGGGTGGGATGTATTTACTATAACTTATAAACATTTAACAGCGAGTAAGATTGGGAATCGCTGAAATTCAAAAAGTATTACAGAGGATTACAAAGTCGAATTTCATAGATGACTTTCTTTTTTTATCTATAAGAAAGTCACTTAATTGTAATCTTATCACATCAATTTGGGCCATAACCTAGAAAATACTAATAATAAATTGTGAACTCTGAAATTGCGAGATATGGTGTAATAATGTACTTATTATTGTAACAATAAATATATGCTATTATGCCGTATACATGAAATAAATAAAAGTAAAAAATAATGAAAACACGCTTAGGTATACGAACTATGATTCCACAAACACTATAAAGTGTTCATGCTAATTTGATTGTAAAAATAGAGTGGGATGCTCTATATTATAACTTACTAGCCTCTGCCCGCGACTTCGTTCGCGTGGAACAGTTACTTTGGGCTAACGCTAACACGCAGCGGAAGCTCTCAAGAGGAAAAAATACCCGATTTTGAAACATTCTTCATTGGTGCTCCGCACCTATTGGTTTTAGCGTGATGACATATAGCCTATAACCTACCTCGATAAATGAGCTATATAAAGCTGAAAGAATTTTTCAAATCGGATCAGTTGTTCCTGAGATTACCCCCTACAACGACGCAAACTCACAAACTTTACCTCTTTATAATATTAGTATAGATAAACAAGCATCAATTAAATATTTCTAACAATTGATGTCAAGCAATATCAATCTCACTACAATCTAGCTTTATGTTAAATGACAATGTGGTCTATGATCGTAAATACATTAAACCTTGAGGAGGGCTGGCTTTTTTTATACCAGTGACGGGAAACGAACATACGGGTCACCTGATGGTAAGTGATCACAGCCGGCCATGAACACCTGCGATACAAGGAGAACCACAGATGCGTTGCCGGTTCTTGAGAAAGGAGTAAGCTCTTTTCTTGAATTACGGTAAATTATAATGTTCCGGAAACGCTGCCGCTGGGAGTTCGTTCCAGAGAACAGACGTACGCAGAAAAAACGAACGTGAGAACCGCGCAGTGTACGACTTCCAACCATCGAGATGACACTGATGGTGTTTCAGTCCGAGACGAGTCATTCTATAACGGAACTCAGCAACAGGTATCAGTCGGAAAAGCTCTTCAGAGCACTCTCCGTAGTAAATCTTGTAAACGACGCAAAGCGACGCAACGTCCCTATAAAGGGCCAAAGTGTCGAGCCTTAAGGGGAACACCTGGTCGCCAACGATTCGAGCCCCAAAAAAGCCCTTTCAAGTGCTTGAAGACCGATTTATTACATTACATTACAATATTTTCCTTCATCGAAAGTTCCAGCTCATTAGAAAGGATTCGAATCTAAGTCAATCGACGCCATGTCCACATACGCTTACGACTAAGCCTACGTTGCTTCAAAATATGTAACACTATCTGATACGTCTTACTTCGTCTACGTTGTTTATTATCTTAATTATTTCCTTATATATCAAAGGGATTAGACACCGTTTTCGACGAAATCTCTCACCCGGCTTCAATTTATCCGACACTTACAACAATTATTGTTACAATCTACATAAAATCTTGACAAATTATATACCTAAACCTTCCTCGTGAACCACTCTATCTATTAAAGAATACCGCTTGAAAATCTATGCAGTAGTTTTTGAATTTATCGCGAACAGACAAATGCGGCGGAGGACATTATACAGGAGGACATACATAATATGTAATAACCGTTCTAAAATAGTTTCTCGTATATAGTCGTATAATAGTAGTACCTAATAGCTAGAAGCCGCGAATTCCATCTCATAAAATTGTTTTAAGAGATACTGCGTGTGTTTTATCTAGATTTTAAGTCACCTCTTATACGAGATATTTTATTATTGAATTGAATAATGATAATACTGCCCCTGAATGTGAACTCGTTACAAATAAATAACGAATGACTTATCAACGATGGGAACAAATAAGAGTAGAGTTTAAAAAATAGCCCGTTTGGACCTTTGTGGAATCGTTCGAATAGTGACGTCAGGCTTCCATACTTTTCCAACCTCCTTTATACAAAGGTATATAAGTGCACTACGATGAGTCAGAGCTGAGTTCTATTGTAGACATCCGAACAAATACAAAGAAAACAAAAGGAAGAGATCTTCAAGCCGACTGCGACTATAAATAGTGTAATTGTGTGACAGTGAATCTGTTTGTTTTTTGTCTATACGAGTACAATTTTTTTTTGATATGACGCAGCGGTGTCTGACTAATATTGAGGCGGTACAGTACTCTAAAAGTCCTCTCTCTAACACTAACTTCAACTCTATAGAGGTTAGTTTGGACAAACATCAGACATATCAGCTTTGTTTATATGTACAGATAAAATAGTAAATAATCCGGCGAAACGTTAATTTTGCTTGTATGCAAGCCGCTGTATCGACAAAGCTTTGCGGTTTCTCAATTCTCACTCGACGCCTTATAAAATATATAGTAGGTACATTATCGAACATAATTGATCGGTGTGGTTTACTGTAGCAAAGTGATAATGGCGTAGGTAATAACTGGCTTAACCGAGACACGCTATTACCTGTTGAGCAAATTACCTTTGTAAGTATCTAATGGATTTTAGTTAAATTGTGTTCAATCAACCAATAATAACACGTAAATGCAATAATTAACTATAACGAGTTTTTCAGAATTACAACGCAATATTTTCTCTTTATTTATTATAATATTTTTATAAGACAGATTTTATATTTTATATTGTTTCGTACCACCGTAAAGATTGACAATTGACCGATTTGTTACTAGTAAATTCAAGACAAAGACGCAATTATCTTTAAGAACTACAAGACGAACATTATAACTTCGGTATTTTCCATTTTTTTTTTTTATATCATTGGAGGCAAACGGACAGGTGGGTCACCCGATGTTAAATGATCACCACCGTCCATAGACACTTGCAACACCAGGGGAGTCGCAAGTGCGTTGCCAACCTGTCTTGGGGGAGAGGGGGAGTAAGGGCAGGGGGACGGGAGGGGAGGGGAGGTGGGCTTCCGGCGTTCTCACTGACCGAACGAAACGTAACAATGCAAGCACTGTTGCTTCACGTCGGTTTTCTGTGGGTCGGGGTGGTACTACCCCGGACGAGCCGACCCATTCATGCTGAAACCATTAATAGCTTCAGCGTAGCTCTATCACAACATACATCACTCTTTCCTACAACAATTAGACAAACGCCACCGACCGAACGCGAAACTTCTTCGTTTCTTATAAATATAGCAATTTTCTTCTTAACATACATTGAAATAAATCTACGAAAAACTAACAAGGTGTGTCGTAAACATACAATATAGAAGGAAAACCTTTGTATTAAAGGGAAATATTTGATTTTAAAAAATACAACAAAAAGCCAACGTCCCGCGGTGTCCCCGAGCGGTCACCTATCCAAGTACTGACCGCGCTCTGCGTAACTTCGATGATCGGACGAAAACCCGTGTTTTCAGCGCTCTAATCACAGTGTTTACCCCCACCACTTTTCGACACACAAAAAGCTTACGGATCAGAATTTCAAAGCTCTTCCACGAGAAGTCTCACTTCAATAATATACAATAGAGTTTAAGCAAGGCATTGTATAAATAGCCTAAAATATAGACAGATTCAGTCAAATTTTACTAATATTAAAAATTTTGTATACGCGTTACCGGGAGTACAGAAAAAAGAAGAGTAAGTAATATTCTCGAGGAATAGACAAATATCTTTTAGACGGTCGTCCTCTCATACCACTTTAAAGAGAAAGATCTGATATCCCGAAAAAGTAATGTACATTCACGCACGCAAAGGCGCGGACATAAATACAGTTTCCTATAGAATGTTAATAATACGCTAAGTTCACGTAGTAGCTAATAGACTTTGAATTTAACCGAGTATCGAAATAAACACCTCCACTATAATCAGAACCTGCTACCTGCCAATTATAAGCTTATCTAGTAAGTTTCCAAGCAGAAAAATATGCAGCGTTAGTAATATTCGAATAGGTGAACTGTCACAATTATTGAGTAACTAGCTGACCCGTGCAACTTCGTCTGCACCAAATCGGTTATTACCGGTTTCAATTGTATTTTTAAACACAAATAATCTTAAAAAACCTAAAACCCTATTGCAGCGTTATCCAGCACTTCCAATCGTGAATCCAAACTATCCAGGGACTCACTCAAACATATACCCAGTTGGTATGTGAGAAATCTTTTAAAATAAGCCTAGAATCTGTTCGCAGCATTACCTAAAGTAGTGTCATCAAAGTGAAGATCAAAACTAACTTACATATATTGCCGATAAATGTCTTCCCAGTACCCCTTGTGACTTCATCACGTAACATACTGTAAAAGTTGAACTTTATCTACATTAAATTTCCATTTTGTTTTAGTTGTTTGTTTTATAAGAATTTCTAAAGTATACGTGAAATCTGCATTCAATTTTAATTTGGTCACATTTATTTTACTTTTGACATACAAACCACCTTTTTTACTGAGATACTGAACTTGGGATAATATACCTTTCTAACAGTGAAAGAATTTTTGAAATCGGACCAGTGGTAGGTACCAAGCATTCCTCGAAAACAAAACTTTACCACTCATTATAATATTAGTATAAATACAACATGTAGTAACTGCAAACAGTAGTCCGGTGAAGCTGTTAAGCAGTGACCTTGCTAGGTCAATAGCGTGGTCAGTTCGAGAAAAAAAAAATAACTGCATACACCCAACTATTTATTTTAATCTTAGATTCACAAACCTAACCCAACTACTTCAAACTCAACAACATTTAAAACTAATTTTATCAAATATCAAACAACACACGTACTATAAACTCTAGTTGAGATTCATCTTCTACAATGCAATGTAACTATTATCTAGGTTTATGTTTTAGGAATAAACCTTGTCACCTTTGTTTAGCAAACATTTTTTATACAATAAAATAAATGAACAACCTATAAGTGACAGTTTCGTTTACACATATTTTATCTGGTTATAATTACGGATAGAAACGTCATATAGCCGTAGCTCAGTTATAACGTACTACATTATATGGTTCGCCGAGCCACGGTTCAACCCGCGATCTTTTTTTTTGGTATTTTTTTTAAAGTAGCTTAGGGAAATATAGCTTATCTTTTTAGCTAATCTGCTGCTATATATAGCACAATAAAATTTACCAAAATCCGTCAAAAATTTCATTAACTACAAATTTTTACTTTCTCCTTATCCTAAACCCTTGCGTTTTATGAGAAAAAAGTATTCTAGATGTAACCTTTAATATTAGTTATCACTTGCCAAATTTCTCAAAATTGTTCAGTACTTTCAAGTGGTACGTGTTCAAAGGACAACAAACAGGCAATCCTAGAACCCTTGCTTTTTATAGATAAAAAGTACCTAATTAATCTCTAAATTAGTTATCACTTGCCAAGTTTCTCAAAATCGTTCAGTACTTTCAAGTATGCTTCACAGACAACAACAACAACAACAACAACAACAACAACAACAACAAAAATTCTAAAAAGATTATTTTTGGCTTCTATATCGATAACAAAGTCTACCCCGATAAAAATTTTCAAAAAATATTTAATGTACAGATTTGACCTTGCTACAGTTTTATTATAGTATAGATATTTTTAGATAACTAGTAGCTTGATACCTGTCCGCTTCGCTGTGCAATAAATAACCTTTTAATTAAAAAAAAAAAAAACAGGATATGTCATAAATACACACGATAGAAGTGAAACTTTTGTATTACTGGAAAACATTTTATTTTAAAAAATACAACAAAACAGAGTACTGACCGCGCCCGACGTTGCTTGACTTCGGTGATCAGACGAGAACCGGTGTTTTCAACACTCTACCCGACACAGTCTTTACACCGCTACTTTCGTCACACAAAAAGATTGCTGATCAGAATTTCAAAACCCACTTTCACCTAAACAAATGACGAAGAGTCTAATCGACGAAAAACACCGCATAGAATAGTCATAGGACCATATGTTCAGTAGTTTTGACATGATTAATTCACAAAGGAACTGTATTTTTCATTATATACACGATATATATATACAACGGCTATGACAAATCGTTCTATTTTCTGTATTCTATCCAATAATAATAGCGGTGTGGCGCCATACATTATGCCAACGTTTATTAAGAGGCGTGGTATGTTACTTGCTTTCAATTAAATAACGATTAGTAAACCACATCGTGAAAACTTGTACGGTGTTATTACAAAAAAGTTAAATACGTATTGAATACTTGTTTTAAAAAGTATCGTATTAAATGCACCGCGGTCACCCGAGGCAATTTCGCGTTATCCTTTTTCGCAAGTCTAACCTTACCTAACCAAAGCGAGACAAAAGAGCAAGATGGCGAACATTCAGCGACCGCGGTGCATTTAATAGGAGACCTTTATAAAGCAAGTACTTAATACGTATTTAACTGTTTTGTTATAACACCGGTAATGTTTATAAAATCTAGTTTACTCTTCATTAAATGAAATCCCGTCAAAGCTCGTACTTCAATAATGTTACACCATAACTATTGATTTAAAATTGTATGGAGAATTATACCAAGGTCTAATATTTTAGCCGTTTCCCGGACTCACATCAAAGTGGTAAGGTAGTGTTGTAACCATTCACACATATCGTGTCAAAACCTATCGTAATAATTCCTTTCAGTTCAGTTAAACTTGTTTCATAATCAGCTAGTGTGATTGTTAAAGATATTTACAGGATGGTGTGAACGCAAATTACCTTCGTGGGAACTTTAGAACCTCTCAGAAATGTTCGTTGTTTTCGAACTGTTTTTACCATTACATATTGAAATAGTTTTGGAGTTTTTGGCGGGATATTATTTTGCCATGTAGTGGCTTATATGATGTATTCATAATCATCTGTTATTTGACTCTATATTTTATAATATTGGAGGTATTTTACGTAATATAGTTCAGTTATTGTGCATAAGTTTTAGGTCGGCAATGCACTTGTGACTCCCCTGGTGTTGCTAGTGTCTATGGACGGCGGTGATCACTTACCATCGGGTGACCCGTCTGTTCGTTTGCCTCCTATAATATATATATAAAAAAAAAAAATAAGTGAAGTGAATAGAAAATAATACTACGGAGCATGAATTCCGAGATGCCACAAAAACTTCCTAGAAAATTCTAACAAAGAGGGCACCGTCTTGTTAGAACATTGAAATTTTCGCAAGACACTTGTAAATTGTAATACTTACTGGACAATGGCAGTAATAATTTTCGTTATTTTAATTATTTCAACATAGACGATAATTTTTTATCATGTCTTAATTTGATATTTTTAAAAATTCAGCCATACTTGGCCGAGGTATTAAATTTTCAAATCTCAAAAATGAATCTACTACGTCGAAGACAGATTTAAAACAATTTTGATATATCCAAATACAAAAGGTATTTTTATCCATAGCCCAAATTAAGCACAAAATTACATATATATCAAATTATACTCTCGAGTAACAAAATACTATACATTTTCAAAATGTAGATCAATTACCATCTAGTAATGATATACTGTTGTATAATTTATTCATTTTATTGGACAGTAGCAAGCTCCATAAAAATAAATATAGACTACTGTTGTAATTCGTGACCACGGACCTTTGAAGATTACCCATTGTAATAACATATTTATCTCGCATTCTGTCCCTAAGAATGTTTTATAAAGACATTACTATAAAAATTAAATGAGCACACGTTTTTATATTACACTAGCTGTACCCGCAGCTCCGCACGCGTTTTATAAAATTGTATTAAAGAAATATAAAATTGTGAGACCATGTACAATTATAGAAATGCTCTTTAAAGACAATTGTAAGTACGACGCGCACGCCACTTACAGTAACATGTAACGTATACATTAGATATGTAAATACTAACAGTGTGTGAAATGAGGTTTGTCATCAGCAACATATTTGGAACCTTAACCCACCATATAGTTACCTCAGTGCTTACTTACACAGTATAAATAACGAATGAAACAACGACTTAAAGATGTTATTATAATGATATAATATGCCCATGTTGTCAATAAGTAATACGTGAATATTATTAGATAGACCCCTTCTATCTTCAAAATTACTATTAATATTTATAATATTAAATTAAAAACAACAAATGAGATAACGTCTTGAAATCTTACGTAAATATAAATGAAGATATATGATGTTATATCTATCTAAGCAGTTTTTAGTATTCGACAATTTAAATAGTGCTCATTGAACTCGATACAATATTCTTATATGTTACTATGGTTATTGAGTTATGTCGACGAAAGCGCAGTTATTAACAAAAAGTGGCCGCCAAAATGACCAAAAAGACAATATAATTAAAATTATATACATAGATACAGATATATGAATTTCAATTATATTTATTTTTGGAGTCCAGTACAACGCACGTCTTATTCACATGCTTACAGTAAACAACATACTTTTTGCTGAATTTCATGCGGACGAAGTCACAGGTAGCAGCTAGTCTAAAATAGAATAACCTAAATTACTTCCTATAAGGTCAGCAATCTGCCAGTGAAAGTTCCGTGATAATCGGTCCAACCGTTTTGAAGATAGCTTGCGGACGAAGTCGCGGGTAACAGCTAGTTTAAAATAGAATAACCTAAATTACTTCCTATAAGGTCAGCTATCTGCCAATGAAAGTCCCGTGAAAATCGGTCCACCCGTTTAGGAGATAACATTACGGGCGAAACCACGATTAACAGCTAGTCTAAAGTAAAATATACTAAATTATTTTTTATAATGTCCGCTATGTGCCAATGAAAGTCCCGTAACAATCGATCGAACCGTTTTGGAGATAGCACTGCGAACGAAGCCACGGTTAACAGATAGTCTTAATTAAAATAAACTAAATATTTTTTATAATGTCCACTATTTGTCGGTAAGAGTCTCGAAAAAATTGGTCGAAGCGTTTTGGAGATAGCACTGTGAGAGAAGCCACGGTTAACAGCGAGTTTAATTTAAAGTAGCCTAAGTAACCCGCTGTAATTTCTGCTATCTGTCAGTGAAATTCCCGTCAAAATCGGCCCAGTCGTTTCGGAGATTACCCGGAACAAACAGACAGACAGACAAAAATTTTAAAAAGTGCATTTTTGTTATCACAACCGTGTATACTTTCATACCCAATCGGTAAAAAAAAATATTTTGATATTACATACAGACACTCCATTTTTATTATATGTATAGAAGAAGATAGATTCCAAATCAGGGGTTCCCAAACTCTTTTAGTTCACAGCACACTTAGGCTTATTTATAAATCACGATGCCGCGGTGATCTACGGTGAATATGTACACAGAGTCATTAATGAGACAATGAAATGTGAATAGATCTTAAGACAATCTGAAGCGATGATAACTTAGTTGAGAGCGTGTTCGGGCCCGCGTCGATGGACATACGTTCAAATCCTAGCAACTCAGTCGGAGCATTCGGTGAAGGAAAAAATGATGTAACCATAGCATGGAGCTAGAGTTTTATCTAAACCCTTTTGTTTAGCCAACGCCATCAAGTTGAAAATCTGTCGCTAAGCACCTGTTGGTGTGTTGCGGCAAATCCACTTGAGAACCAGTCTCCTCTAGGTCTAGCGTGTTTATCATTTTAGACCACATCGCCATTTAATATCAGAGGGAAACGCTCAAACCCATTTTTTTTAAATACACTAAAAATATACTTAAATTCATTTTTTTTTCAGTTTGGATCCGTTCTTGTTTTCTATTCTCCGCAAACTAAAATCACTTCTTTCTAAAGTACAGAAGACAGAACCACTATACGGTGAACTTACTTCTCATAGACGCACACTTTGGCAACTCTTGTTCGAGACTATATTAGGGACACGTTGATTAATACATTTAGATACACACTACTAATTAATGCGTCTCAGTATTTTCTTGTATTAGATTGTGACAAAACATAATTGCATCTGTTAATCAATCAGCCTGCTTATATATATATATTGATATCATAGGAGGCAAACGAACAGGTGTATCACCTGATATTAAGTGATCACCACCGTCCATAGACACTCACAACGACAGGGGAGTCGCAAGTGCGTTGCCAACCTGTGCGGAGTAGGGGGGAAGGGGAGGGTGCGCCTCCGGTGCTATCAATGACCGAACGAAAGGCAACAATGCAAGCACTGTTACTTCACGTGGGTGTTTCTGTGGATCGGGTGGTAGTGCCCCGGGCGAGTCGACCCATTCATTATGAAACCAGTAATAGCTTCAGCGTGGCTCTACCACCTGCTAAAATATCAAAATCGTTTTACTTATTCACCATGCATTGAATACTGCGACAACAAAACCTAATCACGCGCAAGGGTAGATAAGTTTAAATCCAAGCGCATAACATGTCAACTGGTCATGCTTAGTTTGGCAAAATGTTTTATATGAACTTGGATAGGTTAAAGTAGAAGCTATTATGATTGTGTATGTAAATAAAAAATATTCTTAAATAGTATATATATAAAATATTCACCATAACGTTGATGTTTGACACAACATTCCTATGGTTTACATGTAGTTGTCTTCGAAATTAAGTTACTCGCGCGTCCCCTTTTGTGTACCTGTTGTACTGATTCAGAAACATTCAAAAGAACTCACTAAGGATATATCACAGTTGAACGAATGGTATACGAACTGACGAACTCTTACAGGACAAACAGAAACATTTATTTTAATGTGTTATAGTTTATTTTAATCCATTCTCAAATGAAAAAAAAAAAAAGTACAACACAGATCACTCCCATACGTGCACACATACACACAGGTACACATATGGTGGCAGAGTATTTTTTTTTCAAACTGTGTTAGTTTAGATTAACCTAGATATCTTATACGAAATACACGTATGAATTCTTGAGGCTCACGTGCTGGAACACATGTTGTCGCAGGAATGCTTATATGTATGAATAGCTAGCTTAGCTTAGGAAGATCCGCGAAGTTGCATCCAAGGCAATAGCCGAAGCCGGTCACTCTGGCACCCTGGAGCTGGTTGTTTGAGTACCTTAAGCACTCGCCTTAGCCCGGTGAAGCTGTGAAGGCCCGTCAGGCTAATAGCCGTAGTCAGTTGGAAAAAAGAAAAAAAAGAAGCTCATGCACCTATGATAATTCCACAATATGGTAGCCTACACCGCAACATGAATGATAAGAATATTTAAATATGTCATATTTTCTTAACGCGTTGGCGAAATACGCCTCCTCTTAGCGGTAAACATGTTCTATTTTAAAATCATCAAAAAGATATCACCGGTGTACAAAAACTTGCTAAGTACTAACAGACAGATCGCTTAGGTGCGATACTGTCATAATACATGGTTTGTTCTTCCAGTGGGTGTAGCTAATAGAATTTTCGTGTGTGTCTCACATACAAAATACCTAATAAGTGCCGGGTGAGCATGCGTTACCTAGTGGCCCCGGTAGACAATTACATCACCACTGAGGTCCAGACGTCTGGCTATGGGTTTCATGAATCTATTTCTATTTTAAAGTCAAATACTGTGCCGACATTGTATTATTAAAAACTTTTTTGAATACAAACCGACCTAGTTAATGCTAACTTTAACTCGCGACTTCGTTTACGTATATGGAAGGTGAAAATATGTTTAAACAATACGTATGTTAACCCCGATTTTCAAACATTCTTCATTGGTGCTCCGCTCCTATTAGTCCTAGCGTGATGACATATAGCCTGCCTCTATAAATGAGCTATCTAACACTGAAATAATTTTTCCAATCGGACCAGTAGTTCCTGAGATTAACGCGTTCCAGCAAACAAACGCTTCAGCTTTGTAATATTAGTATATATTATTATATCTATAGGTCTGCATATACTAAAACCTTCTCAAAAATATACAGATCATCTTAGTAAAACGATTGCAAAAATCACTCGTGTAGTTTCGCACATAGAAACCTATTAGGGAGGGAGATAAAGAAGTTTCTTTTATATTTATGTTTTATTGAATATCTCTAAACACTTTACATCTTCATTAATAAACACCCTTTAACACCGGTATTTGCTTTTTCTATATCGTATATTATTACCAGCGGGACCGGCGGACGTTGATAATAAAAAAAATACCTTGAAAAATCATATTACTAAACCTTTCTCATAAAACACAATCATCTACTGGTAAAAACCGCATGAAAATCCGTTCAGTAATTTATGAGTTAATAGTGAATAGACAGACAGACAGATATGGCAGAGGACTTGGTTTTAAAATATCTAGTAATAATCTCTCAGTAATTGATCATTTTATAATATTTCAAAATAATACTTCATAATTTAAAAAGTTACAATAATAATAATTAATATTTTTTATAAAATATTGTATTATTGATAATTCATACATTGATCACAGAAATGCCATATCTTTTGTGTTTATGCATCTTAATTAAGTATTAGTGTAGGTATTTTAGACAACGGAAAATTACATGCAGTGTAAATAGTCAAATGAGGTTATCATTATTACCTAATAAAGTAGACCAGTGAATATAGCTAGCGTGCAGTTAGACAGACCGTGGACTTGTTCTAGATAATCAATGAGCCTCAATTTACATTAAAGCGCTGCGTGTCGCAACCAACTAGTCACAAGTGCCCGTTTGACACTAAAGTTAACTGACGTTTAGTAAACTTCGAAACCAGTAAAGGCAAATAAAATTCAACAGACGTAGTTATGACATTACAAAACAAACCAACTTTAAAAAATGTATTCTAAATTATGCACCAGAACATATTTGATCATATTTAGCTCTTACCTTAATCTTGAATTGTTATAAAGCTACTATCTCAATCACTGTACAGTTCCTAATCGATTTAGAATAAATCCCTTATGTATCCTCGAAAACCTATCCAATGCTAATGAAGTTAAAATATGACCAGTGAAAATATGTTGTTTAATTTTTTTTTTAAACCCATATCCATAGAATTATGAAACCGCTTAAAACTACGCGCAGGTTTGTTACTCTATGCCCATATCAGTTTATAAATTTTTTAAATGACGAAGTTCTGAGGTAACAACTAACAAAAAATACAGCCGAATTGGGAAGTCGATTAATAATTTTACTTAATTTAATAATATCACCATTTTTGAATCAGCTTTTTTGAACTTAAATTTCACATTAAGATAATGTAAAAAGGATGACTTATTTTTCCATTTCGCCAGTTTTTAAGACTCTCAAAAGAGAATGCATTAACTTTAAGAAACTATTTTAAGATATAAACTCTATCTATTTCTAACTAGCTGTACCCGCAGCTACGCACGCGTTACTATCAATGAATAATCAAAAGTTTTTGTTAATTCTGGTCATCATTTGAAAATTCTTTGCTAAAAAAGGAAATAATATCAAAATCAAAAATTCTTTATTCAATTGAGGCCCTGATAAGGCACATATGAACGTCAACACTACCACTGGTTCCGAAAACAACCCAGTCATCAAGAAGAACCGGAAAGAAACTCGATCTGGTTTACCTTTTCATTATATATAACACTAGCTGTACCCGCAGCTCCGCACGCGTTTTTTTTAAATCGTATTAAAGAATTATAGAATTGTGAGACTATGTACAATTACAGAAACGCTCTTAAAGACTATTGTAAGTACGACGCGCACGCCACTAAAAGTAACATGTAACGTGTATATAAGATATATAAACACTAACAGCGTGCCAAAGGAGGTTTGTTATCAGCAACGTATTTGGAACCTTAAACCATAATATAACTACCTCAGTGCTCACTTCCACTGTATAAGGAACTAATGAAATAATAACTTAAAATATTATTACAAAAATTTATATTACATTTAATATACATTGCCATTATAATTAAGATTTTGTGACTATACGAAAAATAAACGCTTGTCTGTTCCGCAAGAAATTGTATTATGGAACTCTTTACGTAATACGTTTATAATCTAAGATCTTATTAAGAAGACCTCTATATCATTAAAGTTATTAATACTTATAATGTCGAATTGTAAACAATAATCTGATAATTATTTCTCTAATTAAAAATAAAGAATGAGTTGAAATCTGGCTAAATTTCATGCAGACAAAGTCGTGAGTAACAGCTAGTCTAAAATAGAATCACCTCAATTACTTTTTATAAGGTTCGCTATCTACCAGTGAAAATCCCGTGAACATAGGTCTAACCGTTTTGGTGATTGCACAGCGGGCGAAGCCACGGTTAACAACTAGTCTTAATTAAAATAAATTAAATAACTTTTTATAAGGTCCGTTATCTGCCAGTGAAAGTCCCGTGAAAATCGGTCTAACTGTTGTGGAGAAAGCACTATAGGCGAAGCCACGTTTTTAAAGTGTTTTACGTTTTTAAAAAAGTTATAAACTAAAATTGCTTAAATTACTTTTTGTAAAGCCAGCTATCTGCCAGTGAAAGTCTAGTGAAGACTGGTCTAACCGTTTTAGAGATAGCACTACAGGCGAAGCCACGGTTAGCAGCTACTATAAACTAAAATTGCTTGAATTACTGTTTATAAGGTCAGCTATCTGCCAGTGAAAGTCTAGTGAAGACTGGTCTAACCGTTTTGGAGATAGCACTGCAGGCGAAGCCACGGTTAACAGCTAGTATAAACTAAAATTGCTTGAATTACTTTTTATAAGGTCAGCTATCTGCCAGTGAAAGTTTCGTGAAGATCGGTCGAACCGTTTGGAGATAGCACTGCGCGCAAAGCCACGGTTAACGGCTAGTATAAACTAAAATAGCTTAAATTACTTTTTGTAAAGTCAGCTATCTGCCAGTGAAAGTATAGTGAAGACCGGTTTAACCGTTTTGGAGATAGCACTGCAGGCGAAGCCACGGTTAACATCTAGTATAAACTAAAATTGCTTGAATTACTTTTTATAAGGTCAACTATTTGCCAGTGGAAGTTTTGTGAAGATCGGTCGAACCGTTTTAGAGATAGCATTGCGGGCAATACCACGGTTAACAGCTAGTTTAAATTAAAATAAACGAAATTACTTTTTATAGTGTCCGCTATCTGCTGGTGAAAGTTCTGTGAAAATCGGACCAATCATTTTGGAGATAGCATTGCGAACGAAGCCGCGGTTAATAGCCAGTCTAATTTAGAGTAGCCTAAGTAACCCGCTGTTATTTCAGCTATCTGCCAGTGAAATTCCCATCAAAATCTATCCAGCCGTTTCGGAGATTACCCGGAATAAACAGACAGACACAAAATTTTTAAAAATTGCATTTTTGTTATCAGTAAGCGTGTATACTTTCGTACCCAATCAGTAAAAAAATGTTATTTTGATATTACATACAGACACTTCATTTTTATTATATGTATAGAAGATGTATAATCTCGCTAGCAACTGATGCTATTTGAAAAATTGTATCACTAATACGAAGCGAAATCCCTAAGTGACAGATACAATAAACTGTACGCGATTTTTTGTATGATGAAATTTGAAATCTCTTCTCAACATTAATGTAGTTTCTTTTATCGTGGCACTGTTTTCTTTTAAATGCATTTTGAAAGATAAATAAAAAAATATTTTTTTTAATGTAATTATTTACCGTTGTTACATCATTAATTTAACATTAATAGTAGTAATTGTTAAAGCCAATATTAAAAGCAAAGAAAATTGCATTGATCATTGGGCATCCCAGACACAGACATGGAGATTATTGAATTAAATAAAATGTTATAATACAATTGATAAACTACTCACTGTAATTAATCAAAGGAAGTTATTAATTTCTATATGAAAACTAAGAATGAATGATAGAATAAATGGTAGTAAGACTACAGTATTAATAGTCCTTTTTGGTTAGTCTTTATTTCCATGCATTACTAAGGTACAACCAGTGACATTATTGTATCATGAAATGCATTTAACTGTACGATAAAATATAGAGTTTATATCGTTTTAATACAAGTTATTCAGTTCGCATGGAACAGCATAGTTTACTGCTCACGCTCAGACCGTGATGGCTCGAACATGGTAGATTGCAACATAAGTCCTCGAAGCATCAGATAACGTTAATACTTCTGCTTCGCCGTAATCACATGTTTCTTTTAGGACGCCAACGATGAATTTTTACAATTGTAAAAAGATATAGCGCTCCGGTCACTAATTATCATCTTGGCGTCACAAGAGAAACCGTACCCGGTCATATATGACCAACGTGGCTGTCCATGTGTTAACAACTACCTATTGCACTAATTTAACAATAGCATGACTACCACTCTTCACCATATGGCGCTATAGACTATAAATCAAAATCAAAATACTCTTTATTCAATTTTGGCCCTAAGAAACTATTTTAAGATATAAACTCTATTTATTTCTAACTAGCTGTACCCGCAGCTCCGCACGCGTTACTATCAATGAATAATCAAAAGTTTTTGTTAATTCTGGTCATCATTTGAAAATTCTTTGCTAAAAAAGGAAATAATATCAAAATCAAAAATTCTTTATTCAATTGAGGCCCTGATAAGGCACTTATGAAGGTCAAAACTACCACCGGTTCCGAAAACAACCCAGTCATCGAGAAGAACCGGTAAGAAACTCGATCTGATTTATCTTTTCATTATATATAATATACTTTTTAATTATTACAACATAATAGGCATACACAGTTACATTCGTTTTTGGTGGATGCACTTCTATATCGTTGAAATTAAAATCTGTATATGTAAAGAAACAATATTTTGCTACAACTCAACCTCTTATTAGGACGTATATAGGAAATAACAAACGTATGCAAAACCACGAGCGCAATTTAATAACATAACAATTGCTGTAAAACGTTCGCTGTTCCTTTGTCTATGTTGCTGCATATTAAATAAATTTTAACCACCTTTTAGTTTATTCCCAATAAAAGGGGTTTAACCCTTTTTTATTAAAATTTTTAGAGGCGCAACACCCTCTGGGTTTTATATATATATTTCTTTATATAAAATATATAAATTATTTTATATATATTGTTTTTAAAATACATTGTACAGGATACATACTCAACAATTTATATATATTTTTTTAAACATCTCGATGTTTATTTCTTTGTTTGGCCAACGGTATTACACGGCCATTTAAATTACACTGTGACCATTTTAAGTGTTTTTGTAGCATTGTGTATCGGATGCGTGGGTGCCCCTCAGTTCATTCATTGGTACCGCCTTATGTTTTCATAAGGTTGGATCTTTCGCGACAACACAACGTAGAAAATGTATTGTCTCATGTGTGTCTGGAAATATGAACTAAATTTATATTCTCAATTAGCTGTCCCCGCGGCTCCGCACGCGTTTTTTTAAATGTATTAAATAACTATGGTGTCATAGTTACACATGTTTTTGAAAAAGCATTTCTGTAATGTACACACCTACTTACAATCTTACATTACGCCACCTAATGTAACATGAAACGTTTACATTACATATGGGAATACGAATAGTATATCGAATGGGATGGGATTTATCATCAGCAACATACCTGGAACTTTAACCTACTATGTACCACCATCAGTGCTCATTAACACTATATAAGAAAGTAGTGAAAATTTTAAACTATACATTATCGAACAATATGTGTTAAATTGTTTATTATATAGACAAAACATGCCCATATTGTCGATATAATTGTATTATTCTTATGCGTTGCTACAATCACTGAGTTATGTAGATGCAAACGCGGTAAATAAAACAAAATAGCCGCCAAATTGACCAAAATGATAATATAATTCAAATTACATATTTATTCTTGGAGTCCAGTACAGCGCACGTCTCACGCGCTTGTTTACAGTAAACAAACTATTTTTATTAAATTCACGCGAACGAATGCACAGGTAACAGTTCATCACTTCATAGTGTAAAACAAAGTCCTCTGGTCTGTCTGTTTGCCTGATCGCGATAAAGTCAAAAACTACATATCGGATTTTCATGGCGTTTTCACCAGTAGATAGAATGATTCATGGGGAAGGTTTAAGTATAATTTTTCAAGGTTTTCTTTTTATTATCAGGGCGGAACAACTTCTTCCGAGCTGGATAGTTATCTACTCGTAAAAGTCCCGTGAAAGTCGGTCCAACCGATTAGGAGATAGTAGAATATTGCGGACGAAGTCTTGAGTAACAAAATAAAATAGTCTAACTTACTTGTTATAAGGTGAGTTATCTGCCAGTGAAAGCCCCGTGAAAATCAGTTCAACCATTACGGATATTGCACTACGGCCGAAGGCGAATAAAAAAAAAACGTAAATTACTTTTTATGAGGTCTGCTATCTACCAGTGAACACCCCGTGAAAATCGGTCCGACCATTTTGGAAATAGCAATGCGGACGATGCCGCGGACAAATAAAGTACAACATGTCAACCGCTATGATTTCGGCTATCTGCCAGTAAAATTCCCGTTAAAATAGGTCCAGCCGTTTTGGAGATTACTCGGAACAAACAAACAAACAGATAAAATATAATAATATAAAAATATAGACAAAATATTAAAAAAATTTTTTTGGTCATTTGTAGCCATATACATTCATCAAAAAGTTGTTATTTTAATTGTACATACAAAAAACTTTATTTATTATAGTACGTAATAGATAACAAATTTTGAGTAGGAAAACAAAATAAACTTTGAAAATGTTTGCGATAGAAACTTACCACGTTACCATGGCAACGTATATAATACTTATTAACGCTAACGATATCTCTCAAAAGGAAAAAAGTGCCCGATTTTGAAACATTCTTCATTGGTGCTCCGCTCCTATTGATCTTTGCGTGATGATATATAGCCTAAAGCCTTCCTCGATTAATGAGCTATCTAAAACCAAAGTGTTTTCTCAAATCGGACAGGTAGTTCCTGAGATCATAGCGTTCAACCAAACAAACAAACAAACTCTTCAGCTTTATATATTAGTATAGATATGTTGACAACACCTGAATAGACAAGATAATGATAATTAAGTTTATAGTATACTAGCGGGCCCGGCAGACGTTGTCACACCCTGGTTATGAAAAAATCCTTAACAAATTATATACTAAAACGTTCCTCGTGAATCACTCTATCACTGGTGAAAGCCGCATGAAAATCCGTTCGGTAGTTTTTGAGTTTATCGCGAACAGACAGACAGACAGACGCAGTAGGGGACTTTGTTTTATACTATGTAATGATGATGATATACAGCTTAAAGAGATATATCATGTTTCCTTTGAACTCAAGCTTAGTTAGACTGCGTGTAAGGAAACAAAATCAAAAATCATAAGGCACTATAATTAATGAGGTCGACGTTAGGCAATTAAATAATTGTTCCTGATTTTTTGTTAATTTTTATCACAATGCGCAATCTGATTACAGACGCAGTATTCATACAAATCAAATTGACGTCCCTCCTTTTAAAGTATGCTTATAAATATTTTGTATATAAACGTGAAAATCATTTCAACTACACACAAAAAATATGTCACCTGTTCGCATTCTTTCCCAAGAACAATTGAAAAAGAAATTTTGTAAAACTTACAATATTCTTAATCACTACGTTATGATAATAAAAGTAATAGGTATAATTATAAGCAAATATTATAGATAAAAATTCAATTCATTTAAGAATACATGTAATAATTTAGATGGGAAATAAATGGGCGTTCTTATTATTATTAAGCACTCATTAATCAATATCAATTTAGAAAGCAGAAAATCATTGAATGAAACTTTTTCACTAATGCAGTTCAATGACTGCTGTGATCATGGCTTAGTTGATACCGTGTTCGGACACAGCGTCGATGGACATAGGTTCGAATCCAGCGTGAATTGAAGACATCCTAGTGAAACCGTGATGTGGTAGAACGTTTTCTTACGCCCATCTGTGTAGCTAGGTTACAAAGCATCTATAGGCGTGTTCCAACAGTTGCACTTGAGAGCCAGTCACTCTAAACTTAGCATGTTAAAACACATTATCACTTAACCCTCAGAGAGATTGCAATCGAAATTAGAACCTGTAAAGAAATTTATAATATTTCCAGAAACTTTGGATGCCTAATACCTTCCTGGAAATTTTTATATATTCTGGGCCATTTTTAACGCTAGTCGCGCTCTTGGTAGACACTAGCGACCTATTACCACTAAAATGTGCATAATTTGATTTGTTTTAAGAACGTGTACGGTGTTATTACAAAAACGTTAAATACGTATTGAGTACTTGCTTTAAAAAGGTTTCGTATTAAATGCACCGCGGTCGCTGAATGTTCGCCATCTTGTTCTTTTGTCTCGCTTTGGTTACGTTAGGTTAGACTTGCGAAAAAGGATAACGCGAACTTGCCTCGGGCGAGCGCGGTGTATTTATTACGAAACCTTTTTAAAGCAAGTATTTAATACGTATTTAACTTTTTTGTAACAACACGGGAAATGTTTGAAGCCAGTTACTGTACTTGTGAAAGACAACAGCTATGATAGAACATGGAATGTGACAATTAGTAGTGAATAATGTAATGCTACATAAATAGTAGAATTTTATGCCAAGGTTGTTACAATGACTAGGGACCCATTGCATTAACCTACAAACCCCATTGGGGAAAAATCACTTTTAAAATTATATTAGCATACCTAAATCCATGTTCTTTGTTACTTTACTGCCTTATGAAGAATGTCAATTTGATTAAGCTAAGGAACAAAATTTTACTTCTGGAATTTTTATACTGGCAATTTTTACTTCTTAAACTATCCAAGACTAAAACCAAGTGTATAAGAGGTAACAAGTAAAGGTGTTTAAGAGTTAAGATGAAGAGTCAGTGGTTAGCGTATTGGGACACCATATCGATCGACGTAGGTTCGAAGCCTTGAGAATGAGCCAGTACTTTCTGTGAAAAAAAACTTCGTGACGAAATCATAGTATTGTGTTACCACAATGGTGGCTTTTATTAATCCCCTAGCTAGCTACAATCCTCAACCCGTAAATCTATCGCCAAGCATCTATGGGTATGTTCCAGCTATACTCAGTAAAAATTACTGACTTCTGTACTTACACTATCATTATTATGTTATGATATATAGTTTTCATAATTCCTGAAAAATAATTAGCAGTTTTTATTTTTTAAGCATATAACGTTAATTAAACAATTAGAGTAAATATTTAAATCTAAGAAAAAGAAAGGAGAATATACAAAATGAAAAAAAAAGAAAATGTATCGTATTCTGAATCAAATGTTTCTAATATTTCTTCACAAATACAGCTCATCGTCAATCTATAGTATTGTTTGCTTTGAATAATTTATATTTATATAAGCATTCGTTAAACGTATGACATTTGATTAATGACCGCCCTGAGATATCAGCGGGCACGCAAATAAAACATATTGGCTTCCACGTCCGGTAATAAAATAACTGTAGAAATATGTATATATATGCGGATCGGTACACGGACCCGATTAAATCACGGCCACCATATTAAATATCATATCTCTGCCCGACAAAGATATGTTGATATGCCAAAAATGTGAACTACTCATGGTAATTCTTTTGAGCTTAAGTTACTTATGTAAACTAGTGAACGTCCAGCGATCGAAATTCAATCATAATTAGAGGTACAAATTATTTCCTTCATATTGTAATATAGATATTGCTACTTCTTTTTTATTTATTTTTTGTAAATTTTATTACTGTATTGAGTATTGTAAAAAAATATTATAGACACAGGGCGTAAGGTGTGAGAAGTGTGACTAATAAACACATATACTTTCTACTCGTCGATGGTATGGAAAAAAAACGTGTTCAAATTTGTTACAAGACAAAAAAACAGGCTGTACGTAATGACACACGAAAGACAGTTTAATTGAAAAGATACAACAAAAAGCCACCGTCACGCAGAGTTCCCAGGCGGTCACCCATCGAAGTATCGACCGCGTCCGACTTTGCTTAACTTCAGTAATCGGACAGCGAACCGGTGTTTTCAACACTCTGCCCGACACAGTGTTCACCTCTTTCACTCTTCATCATACAAAAAGGTTGCGGATCAGAACTTCAAAGCTCTGCCATAAGAAGTTTCAATCCAAGAATAAAGAAAATCTGTTGACAAACAGAGGAGAAAAATATACTGAACTGGTTTATCTTCAATTAGATATTTATATGGTTTTCATTGTATTGGAATTTTGAGCTTATATCATCTATCTTAGAAGAGTTGACACACTAGCTGCGGATATAATATTTTGTATTATTTTATACCATGAAACCTTCGTAGTGAGTCTTTATCCGGCTATAATTTAGATGATTTGGTATAAGTTAGTACAATTTTGACGATGACGTTCAACACTCAAGGTGATACAAATTTTTAGTATACAACCCAACCTCCTTTTTTTGTAACATAGCAAGATTATCCGGCTTTGGATTGGCACGTCGAAGAGTGGACAGAGATAGCCGGCTACGTTCGATTTCGTATAGCGTTGTCTTTGTCTATCGCTGTCATGACGTTATGCGATAAAGACAACACTTTACCAAACTGAAGCAAGTTGATCTCAGCCAGACGTCTAATTCTTCTCCCCGACGTGCCAAATTAAATTCCGGGTACTGTACGGCACTGTAGCTGTAAGTACGGTGCAATAAAAACACAGCGACCAATGAGAGGTCTACAATCCACCGCCACTAGTCATAGTCCTGTCACCGACCCATGTAAGTCGATGATATGTTTAATTGATAGAGCAATAATGTTTTACGACAAATTCTTAGACGGAGTAGTTTATGATTTTTAGGAAGTCCTTATTAAGTACAGGTTAATGACTTGAACGACTAATCGTTCAAACAGTACGGCAATGTAATAAGATACGTCTTTACGTTTATTTTTATTTTACAAGACAATTTTCATTATTTTCTTACAATCATATAATAAATAATAGTTAAAAAAACTGATATTAACAGTGACGCATCGCATGTTAATATCAGCACCTCCAGATATCAGTATTTTTATCATTTTTTGTCACTTTTTACAAAAATATACATTTATTTCTGATTTACACTATTCTTAATCCAAATTTATTAAATTTTATTTTCTGTTTTTTAGTTGGATTTTTTATGAAAGCGTGTTTTTTAAACTACTATTTATTTTTCATTTTTTAGTTAATTTTTTTTAACTTTTTTTTCGGATTATTGCATTGTCATCGACCTTTGACAGGTGTGCAAAGTTTGAATTAAATCTGATCGTTCAAAGTAGGACAACATCGAGCTCAAAGGGGTCGGTTACATACATACATACAGGTGAAGCTAATAAAAGCGTGATAAAAAGAAGAGTTATTTTGACTAGCTGTTCCCGCGACTTCATCCGCGTGAAACATTATACAAAAAACAGCAATTATTGAAGTCATCTGAATGCATTAAATTCATTTAGTTATCTACTTTCATCTCGTGCTTAAGTCGCATCGTCGTTAAAAGTACAATAACTTTTGATAGAGGGAACCGATTTTAATGAAACAAAGACTAAACGTTACTCAAAGATATGCTTTATGATATTTACCATGAACGCAGTATTTAGAACAAACAAACAAACAGACACATAGATATTTCTAAAATTGATTGAAATGAATTTTATTACTTATTCCTAGGGGTCTGCAACATTTTTTTTACAAAAATGTAAAAAGTACAAACACTAGATTTACATTCTTATTCTATGTATAGATCATAGCCGAATAGAGAAAGACAAATGGATGGATTGTATGAAAAATGATAAATAATAAACGTGGATACTGGTAACAGCCGATAATGATTGAATGGAAGAATGCCAACCCTATTTTGTTGGAATAAGGCTAAGAAGATGATACTGATGACTCACAGTAAATTGTAAGCAAACGGCGTCACAGCGAGCATTATTTTTATGCTATGCATATATGCTATGTTTGTATTTTCACAATAAACCTCATATAACCAATTAAATATTTACTGTTTTATTATGTAACTAAATATGATATTACTGAATGTAGGTGTATAGGATGTTTACATATTACCAATGTGCCATTTAGTTAAGCATCTATCTAAATAACGTATAGTTATGTAATAGGTGGTAGAGCCACGCTGAAGCTATTACTATTGGTTTCAGCATGAATGGGTCGGCTTGCCCAGGGTAGTACAACTCTCTCATAGAAAACCGACGTGAAGTAACAGTACTTGCATTGTTGCGTTTCGTTCGGTCAGTGAGAGCGCCGGAGGTCCACCTCCCCTCCCTTCCCTTTCCCCCAAACACAGGCTGAAAACGCACTTTCGACTCCCCTGGTGTAGTTAGTGCCTATGGACGGTGGTGATCCACATCTTCGTTTGCCTGCTATGAAATTAAAAAAAATTACGACATAACTACTGAAGTTTGAAATTATTTATTTGATATTTAAATTAGATTACAGTATTACGGTCAAAGTTGCACAGGAGCATAGTTAAGCCTTATTGGTTTTAAAGTCATAGTAGCTCGATAGCAGCAAGTTTTGGCACTGCATTGACCCTTGAAGTTTCGAAACCTGCATTGAGCCGAAGATCAGTGTGAAGGAAAAAATCGTGATGAATTCATGATGGTAAAACTTCGCTCAATACCCACCTATCTGGCTACCACCCTGAAGTTGAAAATCTGTCATCACACATAACATAAAGAACCATTCCCACTAAGTCTACCGTATTACCGTCTGAATTCAAATCATTATTTAACATTAGATGAGGTTGTTATCAATCCCTAAAACATAAATAGGTAACTCATTAAAATATGTCTATATATAAAAGAATAACTGGTACTAACACATCGCTGTACAACCCAAGATATTGGAGCTAGGGCCGTGAAAATTTGCTTGTTTAACACTGCAGCTGAACACCAAAAAAGAATATTTTGAAATTCGACTCCTAAGGTGGTGACAAAAAGGAATGAAATTTTGTATAAAAATCTGTCATTTTTCCGTCGGTTATTCAGTTAGTCATTCATCTATACTTCTATACTAATATTATAAAGAGATAAAGTTTGTGAGTTTGTGACGTTGTAGGGGGTAATCTCAGGAACTACTGGTCCGATTTGAATAATTCTTTCAGTGTTATATAGCTCATTCATCGAAAATGGTTATAGGCTATATATCATCACGCTAAGGCCAATAGGAACGGAGCACAGATGAAAAATGTTTCAAAATCGAAATGTTTTTTTTTCTTTTTCAGAGCTTCTGCTGTGTGTCAGCGTTAGCCTAGAGTAGTAACTATTACTACGCAGACGAAGTCGCGGGCAGGGGCTAGTGTGTATATAAAGACAAAAAATAAATAGTCGTAAATAATTACTACATTGAAAATAGGTGCGAAGCTGCGGGAAATCACTAGTAAAGTTTAAAAAGCCGTCACAGATTATTTATTTTTTAAATCGACGATCAGCATTATACGACTCCATGATCATTTCTCACAGTTAATTATAATTATGTGTATAATGCGCCTATTTAAAAATATCTATATTACACGTCCTAAGATGAATAAATTGAATTAATATACATCGCTATTGACATGTTTATTAAAAAAACTCCCACGTAAACTATAAGTGAGTGAACGGTACCGCGGAAATAGATGATTTTCTTAGAATTTCTTGATTCCTATATAAGTACCTTACAAAGTAACTACATTCGTGTAGATATTATAATTTATAATTTATGAGGTAATAAATTACATTAGCGACTGGCTCAATGCCCATAATGTCGAGGAACAGAATATTTTTTTTCGTTGTTACTTGTAGTTTTTATGATTCATGACATGCCACAAAAATTAAACCAACGTTATAGATCAATTTTGTTACATAATTTTGTTCCTAGTTTTTTTTTATTTACGTAATATTTCGGTTATTTATATAAGTAGTGGGAACCTATGATTCTTTCTCATGATTTTTTTTTTACTTCATGCGAACTACATACTCGTTTTTTTTATCTATGCCAATTTATATTTGTCATTACTGCGTGACCCTTATATCAATAACCTTTACTGTTCTAAGTTACTTTTGTTAAATCTTATCACTACTACATAGCCCCTATGGGAAAGCAAATGGTATGTAATCTAGACAATATTCTGGAATTACACATTCTAAGATTAAACATTTCATCAAAATCGGTTCAACCATTTCAGAGACTACCTAGAGAGGGATAAACAGAACACACATCAGCTTTATCTACATGTTTAGATTTCAACCAACAAGAGTAATTTTGATTACATTTTTTGTTTATATCATAGGAGGCAAACGGACAGGTGGGTCACCTGATGTTAAGTGATCACCACCGTCCATAGACTGGTGTTGCAAGTGCGTTGCCAACCTGTCTTGTGGGAGAGGGGAGTATGGGAAGGGGGAGGGGAGGGGAGGTGGTTTCTCCGGCGCTCTCACTGACCGAACGAATCGCAACCCAACCACTAATGCTGAAACCAGTAATAATAGCTTCAGCGTGGCTCTACCACCTACATGTTTGTTACAAGTTAATGTTGTCTCCATAAGTATAGAATAAACAGCAAAACCGATATTATAAAATACATAATGGAAGACCAATTATTCTCAGTGACAGAAAAACGTGTAAAAAACCCTGTATTATATTATGATTAGCTTTTGGTCCTGGCTTCACTCGCATTAATGTAGATCTAGAAACAAAACATTTTTTGAAGTAAAACTTCTTTACGCACGCTTAACTTGGGGAGTAAGCTGATGAATGCGTGATGAGAGAGAGCGTTACAAAAAATGCGATCGGGCTAGGCGAACGGAAGTTGATAGGGAGATATAAGTTAGTGAAGATAGCCCATAGTTAGTAAAACCCATAATAAATTTAAATATTTGTAGAAAATTAATATATGTATATACATGTATACCAGGCGACTGTGTAGACAGTAGCAATATTTCTGGAGGATACTCTGCACTCGATTCTCGTTCTATATCAATAAAATACAATTCTCTACGCGTCTATGTTAAGTCAGTACACAAGCACAGTGTCAATGACCGTCGGGCTATTTCACTTTCATTTGAAAGGGAATGCGAGAACGTCAGGAACAAAACAAAAGGGTTTATTGCCCGTTTTAGTATCGAAAGCTATTAACTATGGGTCGCCCATTGCAGATTTTGGCATGATCATTACACTTAAGTTTATTATTTTATTTACAAGTTCGTAGCTAAACTTTTTAAAGTCTTAGAACAAAATTTAACTTAGGTTCTCTTGGTTGTTTATTAGTCTTTGTTTTGTCTTTGTTATTTTATATGTTAAATGGGAACACGAGTGTCTTATCCTAGAATACTGCGAGTGTCTAAACAGTCACCTGGTATATTATACATATAAACATATACATATATTATACATACATATAGATGGAACTAAAGAAATTTTACTCCAGTAGTGTGGTCAAAAGCACACTCGTTTTTTTCTGGATAAAAGGTGCCCTATGTTCTTTTATGTATCTTTGACAACATGAACACAAAAATTCATAATGATAAGTTGAGTAGTTTAGGCGAGAAAGCGTAACAGACGAACTCACATTCGCATTTATAATGTGAGTTAAGAATATAAAGAACAAAAAGGGCTACACAACTTGCCTCCGCAGACTCTAAATAACAATTTAAAAATAAACGGTGATTGCATCTGAAATTACAAATGCAAATGTGCGACACTTCGTCGACGTGCAGGGACTGTAAGGTTGATTGGTATATTAACCTCATGCTTTCTATCACTCAGTGTGTAATTGTACAGAAGCCTTAATATAGTTCAATTGTGTCGTCTGCCATCAGTTTGGCTTAATGAGCTCGGTAATAACAACTCTGGTTGTTGGACTTACTCACGTAATGATTGAAAGCGAAATACTTTACCGTACGTTAACAATAAATCTTAAAAATATTTCAATCGATTTCAATGAAGACTTTATTAAATCAGATTGGTGTAGCAACTGAAGAACGCGACAGGACCGAGGTCTCCTATGATAGTAATTAATATTTTTTATTAGCTCCTATTTATTTAGTACTATTTTATTAGCTATATTTTAATAAAGATATATTTCTACGGAGGTTCGTTGACATATAGCAACGAAAATATTAAGCACCATATAAAGATCAAAAACCAAAAATGATACTTCGATTAAAGAAACATTTTAATCTATAAAAATAAAAATCAATTTCCGAAAGTATGTACGCGCGTCACTTCAGAACATCTGCACATATTTGGCACATATCAGGACAAGGTTTATCTTCTATTCTATACATATAATAAGAATGTAGATCTAACGTGTCTGTACTTTTTAGATTTTTATGAATAAAAATTGTTGCCGGTCTCTAGGAATAAGTAATAAAATACACTTCAATCATTTTTACAAATGTCTATCTGTCTGTCTGTTTGTTTGAACACGCACTACTGCTAAAGTACTGCGTTAACGATACAACCTCACCATAAAGCATATCCTCGAGTAACAGTTAGTCTTAGTTTCATTAAAATCCGTTCACTCTATCAAAAGTTATTGTAATTTTAATGACAACGCGATCTAAGTTCGAGAGAAAAGTAGATAACTAAATGGACTTAATACATTCAGATTATTCTATTAGTGCAAAAATGAAAAGATCTACAAACATTTATAAAGTTACACAGTTATTAACATAAGTACTGTAAAAAAACGGTTTAGTGAAAATAATAATGCCAGCATATAAGAGTTCTACTGTTGGACTAAAGGTCTCTTCCTGGTGAGAGCACGGGCCGGTCAAAATCAACACACTTACCACGACGTATTGGCGACGTCAAATGCTGAGAATTTTTGTCAAAGTAAATATTACTTTGTTTAAATCGCTCATTTATTACATTTTTTTATATAAGTTGTATACTTAAATATATACATGAAATTAAAAGTATAAAAAATATTTTTCTAAAATGCTCTTTGTAAAATCTAATAAGCCGTTAAAAGCAGTGGCGTAACTATAGGGTGGCATAAGTAGCAAAATGCCACGGAACCCCGGCCTGATGGGGCTCTCGGCCTGAGAGGCCAAGAGTTCCGAAGTAACTTCTGTAGTGATTTATTAAAATTAGTTAACAAAAAAAATTACAAATTGCTAGGTGGTAGAGCCACGCTAAACCTATTACTGGTTTCCGCATGAATGAGTCGGTACGCCCGGGTTAGTAACCACCCTTTCACAGAAAACCGACGTGAAGTAACAGTGCTTGCATTGCTGTGTTTCGTTCGGTCAGTGAGAGCGCCGGAGGACCACCTCCCACCCCCTCGCCTCCCCCCTCCTACATAAAAAAAAACGTGACGATTTTTACTGGTATAATTACGCCAGTAGTTGAAAGGACTATCTAAATAATTATTGTACACCGAAAGATACACATACACACAAAAGTTCCTTATTTTAATTAATTTATTACAGAGTGTAGGTCTCTGACACAACAACAAATCACATTTCGCTCAACCTTCACCGATCTAAATACCAAAATACCATAAACCTCGTGATACTTGTTAACACCTTTGTATCATATATACATATTAATCATGAATTAAGTGAGAATTTTATCAAGTTGTTATGGCTTAGTATTCACGTTTCACTGATAGTATCAGTCGTCGCTTAATTAATTAACGTCATTAATATTAACTAAAGATTGCCTATCGGCGTTCAGAGTAATTTTATCTATATTTTCCAGCTTCCTCTTCAATAAACACACAAGGGCTACTACCAAGAAATCATATGCGTAAAACGAGCCCGGATATAAATAGTGATAAAAGTAATGAGTTTTATTCTGTACCAGCTGATATCCGCGATTTCGCATGCTTGGTATATAAATGAATGGAAAAAAGGAATGAGGAAACACACCTCGCAGAATGGGCGTTATTTATAAAAATTATAGTTTCTTAAGACTGTAATAACCTTATATTAAACGAAGCTGTCGTGATAATTTTTCCCTAAATAATTACCAACCATAAAAAAAGTAGAACTAATTATCGAAATCTATCCGGCAGTTACACCTGACGAAAGCACAACGGCTGACCTCTATCACTTTGGTAATATAGATTTATCTAGATCAACATTGAATAAAGACTTATAAACTTTGCATCAAAAATATTCGATTTATTTATCTGCGCACATTTTAAGCAGGTGCGTTTAGGAACTTGAAATTTTGCACTTGGTCTTGTCGAGGAAAATAGACATGTGCTGACTAAAAAAACATCTCCCGAAATTTTACCTCCAACGAGATCAAAGTGGTTTAAAATTGCTGTAACAAAAATCAAAAACAATGTAATATCTGAGATTAAAGTTCATATGATGAATATTATTTAGTAGAACATCAATAGGTTTCAATCCGAATTTTGAGAAAGAAATAATTGTTTCCAATAAACGATGAAGGTTTTTCTATCTGCAAAAAATAATACTGCTGAAATTACTACAATTGAATACGTTATTCTTTTATTGATTTATAAGTCTAAACTTCTGTCAACAGAACTAAGGATGATGTAAGTTTCTAGATGAAATAAAATATGCAGATGACTAAATCCTATAACACCCGATTACGCAGCGTTCAATTAACAAGCAAATCAAAACAAATGTTTGTTCAGGCATACGTGAGTAAATGAATGCAATGACGTCAGCTAATAGAGCTGTCTGTAAAGGGCACTGTTGACGATTAGCTATTAAGTAAACTGACGCAGTTATCGATTAAATAAAGCTCTAATGATATCGCCTACACGCTTTTATTATGTACTGTAATCGGCTGACAATTGACAGGTGAATTATACATGTGTTATTTTCACATGCGTAGGTTACAATAAGTTGCCATAAAATACGAAAAAAAAATGTGTTTTTTTCCAGTAATGCTTCATAATAATATGATATTACATACTTGTTTCAAACAAAGGCTAAGAATCACAACGTTATCGCACGTCGCCTACGCCTTGTCTGCTATACCTACTTCTTTCGCGGTTTCGTCGACCTGATTGACCTTTTATACGGGGCTATACCTAATAATCTAAAATTAAAGTCGGTGATATAAATTAACGGTTAAAGAAATAAACTTCTTCCTAAAAAGTTTGTATAACAAGACCTTATCAAGTAATGGGTGATGAAGCTCATATGTAGCGATATCTTATCACGGCGTTGTTAAGATTTTGTCAAAATATATAAATATTCGTATTATCTTCATGAAGCTGTTTGAAGTAAGCAATTCAGCATATTTCTTACTTTCAGTGATATACAGTAATATTAAGGTGCTCTATTCCGGTCTTAAGGTTTGGAAAGATGTTGGCACGAGAGACATTCTAAATTATAATTCTAGAACAGTTTACTATCAATGAATAATCAAAAGTTTTTGTTAATTCTGGTCATAATTTGAAAATTCTTTGCTAAAAAAGGAAATAATATCAAAATCAAAAATTCTTTATTCAATTGAGGTCCTGATAAGGCACTTATGATCGTCAACACTACCACTGGTTCCGAAAACAACCCAGTCATCAAGAAGAACCGGCAAGAAACTCGATCTGGTTTATCTTTTCATTATATATAACATACTTTTTAATTATCACAACATAATAGACCTATACAGTTACATTCGTTTTTGGTGGATACACAGAGGGAGGCGTCCTTTCCAGACGTCACCATCGTTCACATATGGTCCTACGCTATAATAGGTTTTATGTATTAAGACCCGCTTGACATAACACTCGAACTTACTATCTGCCAAATCGTTAATGTACTTTGGGACTTTGTTATAAAATATACCTAAATTAAACTGTATGTTATATGGGATATATGGTTATATGGTACTATTTTCAACGCTTTGCATATTCCCAATTGTCTCCAAAAAATCGAAGCTTATACGTAAATAATCGTACTACGTATGTATTCCATGTACTGTTATCTATTCCAATGAAATAAAGATCATGTCTTGGCATGTTACGACCAGTAATGTTTGGAAGTTTTAATCATATCGTTCAATTTATAAAATTATTGCGTTGACGGCAAACGTACAAAGGCGAAACTATATTTAAGTTTTTTCTTTTAAAGTCATATGAATTAAATTGTGAAAACGTAAAATTTCTTCTTTTCGCTATACTGTTAGATCTAGATCAATTTCACTTAAACAATTTAACAGCACTGTGGGTGGCGTATATTAGCAGAACTCAAACTAAGTACTTATCTAAATACATCCGGCAAATTACCAAAGAATATCAGACATAAACTCTGCCTTATCGCGACCTTTGCCACGACTCCAGTCAACACTTCAAAACACAAGAGCGAAAGTAGGGCTGGTATTATTACTTGTTATTTATTGTCTATCATAAATACGTAAAGTATTATCTTATTGTGTTTGTATTAATGAATTTATAGTTGTGAAGAATAATTTTACGTTGTTGTTCGTAAGGTATGAAGACCCTAAAATCTTATACAGTACATGTAATACTATAATTATCAAAGGGTTAAAACAGTTTAGGTTGAAGGTGGTAGAGCCACCCTGTAGCTATTACTAGTTTCAGCACGAATAGGTCGGCTCGCCCGGGATAGTACCACCCTCTCACAGAACACCGACGTGAAGTAACAGTGCTTGCATTGTTGCGTTTCGTTCGGTCAGTGAGAGCGCCGGAGGCCCACCTCCTTTCCCCTTTCTCCTTTCCCTAGCCCTCTCCCATACACAGGCTGGCAACGCACTTGCGACTCCCCTGGTGTTGCTAGTGTCTATGGACGGTGGTGATCACTTAACATCAGGTGACCCACCTGTTCGTTTGCCTCCTTTTGGCATAAAAAAAGGTGTTAGAAAAATATTTGAAGTAATAACTTGTGTTAAAATGTTTTAGATGTTTCATATAAATTCCACGATAAACCTGAATTTGCTTTGGGAGGAAAACTCGATCGAAAGAAGTGCGCACCTGATTGATTACCAACTTCAAATTAAAACTTGCCATAACGGGTTATTCTGGCAAGCTTAGTACTTAAGAGCTAGTGTCCTTTATAATTTATAGACTTACCATCACAAAATATTCAGTGTGATTTTAGGTAAGCCCTAACTTTTTTTTTTCCGGTATGGCCTCTGCCTATGTAGGCAATTTCGCCAATGTCAAGTGTGACAAATACACGTTTTAAACTTAATCGTCAAATATTCAGTGTAACAACCTAAAATAATCTAAAATAACAACATGTCAACATAGATAAATCAAACCCTAACTTATAACACAGTTATAAAAAAAACAAATGACACCTATATTAATCCTAAATAAACCTATAATATAATAAACCTATCGGTATGTTTGTCCATGTATTTTTATTTTAAAAAAATTGTGGTAGACAACTTTTCCAAGTTATACTGATCACCATTACGGTATTAATTTTTTAATCTTTCTGACTAGATTAAAGTCCAAGAGAACTTGACTGACTTTAATGCAACGTTGTACATTGAAAGTATATTCCATTTAACTAGTAGACATACTATAAATAAAGTAAATTTAAAAAAAAAAGTATTAACCGACTTCAATATCAATCAAAAACCCATAAGGCACTAAAAAGCGGAAAATAAATAGTTTATCAAATTAACCAAATTAAATAAAACATATGAATATGTGTGCTACCTAGAGATGTATTGGAAGTCGGTGCCAACCGAAATTTCAAATTTGTTCCAGGTAGAAATGTATTACAGAGACGCGAGAGTGGACTTAAACTTTTTACCTATGTAGATGATATGATTTTCGGTTCGCACCGACTTCCAATACATCTCTAGGTAGCACACATATTCATATGTTTTATTTCATTTGGTTAATTTGATAAACTATTTATTTTCCGCTTTTTAGTGCCTTATGGGTTTTTGATTGATATTGAAGTCGGTTAATACTTTTTTTTGAAAATTTACTTTATTTTTCCATTTTTAGTGTACATAAATATATTTTACTAGCAGTGCCCGCGAACTCCGTTCCGCCTTAAGTATATTAAAATATGCGCATTTTTGCGGTATGGTATCTATCGGTATGGTATGCGATATGGTTTCAATTGGTTGTACAATAAGTAACGTTTGGTACGAACGCAACCTTATCAATAATCCGCGATAGTTTCTACCACCAACTCGACTACCATCGCTTCACACATAATACACCTTAAGTAATGTAATTACAATGCTTGCGTCATGTTGCAACACAGCAACGAACATAAGCACAATAGGCTCCTAAGAATTGAAGAGTTTTTTTTTATAATATTGGTGGCAAGCGAACATACGGGTCACCTGATGGTAAGTGATCACGGCCGCCCATGGACACCTGCGACACGAGAGGAAACACAGATGCGTTAAGAAAGGAGTAGGCTCGTTTCATGAAAGTTTTCTTACTTTGTCACGGATCCCATGATCAGAACCTAACCAAATTCTCATCAAACTACCCTTGAAGTATATCCTTTCCAATAAAAAATGAATCATCGAAATCGGTTAACGTGATATTGAGTTATTCTTCTATTTGTCGTTTACATAATTAATGCAAATTTAAAACTTATACGGTTTTGCACTGGATGCCGTTGTCGGAACTGGACCAAATTGAAATGGGACCACACGGGAAGTACCAGCTTTCAAATAAAAAAAGAATAATCAAAATCGGTTCACCCAGTCCAAAGTTATGAGGTAACAAACATAAAAAAAAAAAAAAAATACAGTCGAATTGATAACCTCCTCCTTTTTTTGAAGTCGGTTAAAAAATAACAAAAGTAAAAATATATGATTTCAAAACATATTTCAAATTTATTCTGGAGCCATTTAAAAAAAAAATATAGGGTAGTTTATTTTAAAATGATAGTAATATTTAATAATGTCTTTGGAAATTAAACTGCACTGTGAGTAAAATTAAAATAACTAGTCGGAAATAATTATTGTTTAGAACGCGCGTAAAGCCAACAGCACAGTTAGTTAACAATAACAGAAATAAATGTAATTTCTATTACTGATAATTGAAACACATGATTGGATTAAAAACGTGTAATTTAAATGAAGTTTAGTTACCGAATTATACCATATTTAATATTTCTCTAATTTATTTTTTGTGGGTGTAATAAGAAAAAGTCTTAAAACCTGCCTCAAAAGGATTGCTGTTCTGAAATGAGACATAATAGATACTACTAAAGAATGAGTTATAGTGCTTTGCGACAGTGTGTTCTAATGAACATTAATTATCACTCAAAATATCAACAACTCGTTCCGTGAGAATCACAGCATTTCCATAATAAGTCTCAGTAATTAAATTCAACATTGAACGACATTGGACTAATGAAACAGACATTATTATCGTTAACTCGTTTTAATGATACGAAACTGCCACATCCTTTATATATTATATATCCGGAGGATACCGAAGAAGCAATGCGATGGACCAATATATCTTGGAATAAGGTCAATAAACTTTATGAGACATTCCCATTATTCTATTGATAATGCATTGGATAATAAACGCTGCATTTTGGAATGAAATGTATGATATCAATTCAACACCAGAAAGTGCGTTGATCTTGATGCAAGTCGTTGACGTGAACTCAGAGATAATTAATTATCATACTAACCATTTCACGATAACTTTATCTTGATTCTAATAACATAGAATCGTACTTATTTATAGAATACTAGCCGGCACGGCAGACGTTGTCCCGGCCTGATTATAAAAAAATCCTTGAAAAATTATATACCTAAACCATCCTCCTGAATCCCTCTATCCACTGGTGAAACCCGCATGAAAATCCGTTCAGTAGTTTTTGAGTTTATCGCGAACAGACAGACAGACAGATGCGGTAGGGGACTTTGTTTTATACTATGTAATGATTTAATTTAAGCATTCAATTATTCATAACCTTACTTTTCTAAATAAATTCCAAGAAAAAATTCAATGCAAAATAAGAAGTGGTTTTAGTTTTATTTTAATTTAGATTTCTACATTTTCGCTGAACTACAATAATTAATATAATTAAACATGATTATTACGCTTATAAATTTTGTGTTAAAACTATAGCTTTTGTTTGAGACTTCCCTATAGAGACATGATTCTACTTATTCCAAGAAGCACAGAGTAAAATGCCAAGTAAGTATAGGTATGCCAATAAGAAAAACGAATGATATTTATAAGCATTACGGATTCAGCTATGTGTGCTTTCTTGCTGTGAAGAAGTGTGGCAAGCGGCGTGGTGGTAATTTTTTTTCATTTTTTTTTTATGATATTATTATTATAATAAATACAGACGAAGTCGCGGGTATCAGCTAGTATACAATGAAGAATCATAAATATTTGATTTTTAAAACAAGCAGTATACTATCAAGGATTAAAGACTCAAAATTCACTTTTTCTTTAACAGTGCCGTTATGCACACAAAGCGGAGCTAGGTAGAGATAAGCGTTATTGATTTTGAGTAACAAAAGTTTCTTTCTGTTTCCTTTTACGGCGTGGCGCTAAGTGGCAACCCACAGCGTTGCGAGGGATGGCACATTCCCGAGATAAGATAGCGGTCCTACCTCGAGTTCCTCGAGGTGGACGCATTGCAATCCGCTCTGTCACCTGCATAATTCTCAGCGTGTTGTTTACCTTATGACATCCTGTCAAAATGCTTAACGGCTCATTTACACGAAACATGTATCCGTTATGCTCACATAGTTCTTCTAATCGATTACAGTTACATTTTTTATCTATACTAATATTACAAAGCTGACGTGTTTGTTTGCTTGAACCCGCTAATCTCAAGAACTACTGATCCGATTTGAAAAATTCCTACAGTGCTCATTCATCGAGGAATATATCATCACACTAAGACCAATAGAAGCAGAGCACCAATGAAGAATGTTTTAAAATCCCCTTTTTTTCATTTTGAGGGTTTCCGTTAATTTTTACCTAACGTTTTAATGTTCCACTCTTAATAATACAAGCGTCATGTAGGTACTTATAGTAGGTATTATTTAAAAATATTTTCACTGTCTACGTAAGCGAAGTCGCGGATTAAAGCTAGCGTTAGCCCGAAGTAACTATTCCACGCGGACGAAGTCGCGGGCAGAAGCTAGTTATTTATATATGTATTCTGGCTGTGCCTCCGACTCCTTATATGTTTATTATTTATTTGTTGTAATAAATAGTTGAGTTTTAGCAACATGGATATTGCATCATTATTCTCCGTACTCAAATAGTTTTTAAACACAATTTATTTAATGATCAGTGAAACGGCATCAGAGTTTATTAATCTCAAATATACTTAACAAGTGTATAAACATCGATTTATCTATCTACTATATAATAAACATCTATTTATCTATCTATTATATATAAAGAGTAAGTACAGTTCCTTGGAGACACAATCACATGAAAATTATTGAACGTATCGGCATAGAACTATCACGATTCGAGTTTTTGGATGCGAGTGCCCCATTGCATTTTTTTTATATTAAAAGTTTACTGCTTTTTTTCTTGTTTGTCATCAGATATTCATAATCTTTGTTTCTTTAGAAGCTATTAATGAGCTCTAATGTTACCAATAAAAATTTGGAATCAGTTACATTTTTTCTCTGCCTTCGAACATGCACATATTTTTATTCCGTTATCTGAAAATGACAAAATTGTGCAATTGAAGATATTAATAGAATCCTTTGCTGTGAAATTATCAGCAGGCAACAAGTTTTACGTGTAAATTAATTTAAACTACATTGAAATTCCCAATTGAAATTATTATTTTTATTACTGACTCATTTCATTATAAATTTTCAATAATGATTCTGGTTAAATTCCCACTACTTAAACACTAGTTTAATAAAAAACAGACTTATGACTGGTGGGTAACAAATTTTATGAATGTATTTGAAAATTTTAATATTCGTTAGCCCGTAAATACAAGGATTTAGAGACTCGTTAAAGATGGGAAAATTATGTTTTACTCATTTATGCGCTGCACATGAGAAATCTCGGGGTCAAAGCCAGTGTAATAAAGATAGGCGAGTAATGCAGCTGGTGAGACTCGTAAAGCGCACAATCGTTCCTGTTGTGCTGCCAAGTTTTATTGCTTTGTAATAATGAACGAGTTTATTCAATTATCGATACGGGGAACCAATGTCGCGAGGATGAATGATTTACGTCGCGTTCGTTACTTGCCACTGTCGTTGATCTCATAGATAATTATGTTTCCTACTGTTCCAATGAATTCACACATGTACTTGTATATTTTAAATGTAACAATGTTTTATTTGTACTCCGATTATTATTATTTTTTCTTTTTTTTTTTGGAGTGAAGCTCCTTAACGCGGCTTGCGGTAGGTGTTAACAGGTAACCCGTCACGTAAGGAAAAAACGTTATGCGTCACTCTCCCTGCATGCGACTTTCTCTTTCTGTGTCTCTTTCCATTGTCTACAAGTGCGTATGTGCGTGTCGTGCATTTAATCGAAATTCGAGTAAACAATAATGTCATGTCATGTCAGTGGTATTACAAGTAAAAAGGTGATATGTTTTTTTACTTTATTTTTGGCAACCAAATTTTAGATTATTACTGCCATTGTCGAGTAGTTAATATTATTACAAGCTAGTGTCGTGCGATCATTTCAATGCCAATGTTAATATTCCAACACGATGGTGGCTCCCTTGTTACAACTTTCCAGGGAATTTTTGTGGCATCTCAGAATTCATGCTCCGTGGTATTATCTATTATTTCCATTCAGTTTCCTTATGCACAATAAACAAACTATATTACATAAAACACCACCAATTTTACACAATATAAAGTAGAGTAACACAAGATTATGAATAAAATATAAAATCCACTACATGACAGACTAAAATCCCGGCAAAAACTCCAAGGTGATATTATAAGCAACATTTTTACATAAGGTTGCGAATGAACGTGAGCTTTCGGTGCAGGTAAACGTCGTGATAAAATCATATCGTGATGGTATCACTTATACTAACTCGCCTCACTAACTACCTCTCTGAAGTTGAGAATCTGTTGGCAAGCACCTATAAATATGTTTCAGCGGATACACTTGGGAACCAATCCACATCTAGGCTTAGCGTGTTTACCATCTAAGACCACATAGTTATTTAACATCAGGTTACTTAATAATATAAATAAATCGATAAATATATATACAAGAATACATGAATGTTCGTTTGTTTTTCTTTTTTAATTTTATTTTTGGCAACCAATCTTCTAGACCAGTGTTTTTCAAAGTGTGGGTCGCGACCCTCAAGGGGGCCGCGAAACCTCTTTAGGGGAGTTACAAAAGGTTAGGAAAGCTACTGCAGTAAAAAAAACAATAAAGTTTTAAAAGATTTATTAAGAAAAATGTTAACTAGAGGACGCTACATTACGTAAAACAGCACCAATATTACAAAATATACAGTTAAATAACACAAGATTATGAATCAAATATAAAATCCACTACGTTATTGACTATAAAGTTATAGACTAGTTATAGACTATAAAGTTCTCCACCGTTTTGAAATTTGACACATTGACTGTTTATTATGTGCCACAATCAATACTACAACCGCTTGGTTAAATCCTGTGTGAAATAATAAAACTTACAATGCTAAAAGGAATGTAGAGAACGAAGTATTTCAGTTCGCGCCTCGTAATTACCAGATAACTTTTCGAAATTCGCGTACATTAACTAATTTTAACTTAATTAGAAAATGAAGTGAGAAAACAGAAAAGTAAGAAAAAGAGAGAGCAATCTATCTCTACTAATATTATAAAGCTGGAGGGTTTGTTTGTTTGGTTGAACGCGCTAATCTGTAGAACTACTAGTCTGATTTGAAAAATTCTTTCAGTGTTAGATAGGTCATTTATCAAGGGAGGCTATATATTATATACCATCACGCTAAGACCAATAGGAGCGGAACACCATGGACGAATGTTTCAATTTTTTTTTCCTTTTGAGAGCTTCTCCTGCGTGTTAGCGTTAGCCCAAAGTAACTATTCCACGCGAATGAAGTCGCGAGCAAAAACTAGTTAGGAAATATAGAACCAGACTTATTTGCGATTAAACATCGTAGGCTGGCGTGTTCTTCTGTCGGCATTTACTCAGTTTTGAATATTTATATAATGGTATTGTTTTTGTTACATCTTTACCGTATTCGACCTCTAAATAAGTAATTTAGCATAATAATCCTCGAAACGAGTGGAATCTGTTATATATAGACGTTGATGAAAATGCCTTGTTAATTTTTTTAGATTGAATAATAATGTATGCTCGCAGCTGCATGACAATCTCAAATAATATGACTGTATATTCTCATCTTTGAATCGAATTAACTAATTGGTGGTGTTTCGACTGCAAGTAATTGATACTGTCAAATTCATTAGTATTTATACCCTGGTATATATATATTTTATCATATATTTCACTATTTTTTACTTTTGACTTCTTCTGAGTCGTTTATTATATTAAAGATATATTATGTACAGAGGAAAAAACATAAGGGCCACACCGCTTGCCCTATTTAAATACGTGCTTATAAAATAGTCGTTTTTAAAACTTTACTGGCGTGATATTACTTTAGATAAGGACCAAGTGCGTATGAATTGAAATTAAAACTATCGTAATCAATCAAATAGCTTTTAAATAATGCGCGCACAACGGCAGACTTCTATCGTATTATTCTTCTGCTAGCTGTGTATGGAACCTAATGTAAAAAAACAATGACTAATAAAATCATCTGAATGTATTAAGTCCATTTACTTATCTATTTTTCTCTCGTACTTAAGTTGCGTCGTCATTAAAATTACACTAACACTTGATAGAGTGAACCGATTATAATGAAACCAAGACTAAATGTTACTCGATATGCTTAATGATTTGCTTGGTGAGGTTTTATTGTGAACCCAGTACTTTAGCAGTGATGCATCTTCATACAAACAGACAGACATTTCTAAACATGATTGAGATGTATTTTATTACTTATCCCTAGACACGTGCAACAATTTTTTTCACAAAAATCGAAAAAGTACGGACACGTTAGATCTACATTCTAATTATATGTATAGATATTATGTATATAGGAGACTAGCTTTTGCCCGCGGCCTCGCTCATGTTAATGTAGAATTCATTTATCCCTCGGGAACAGTTTTAATTTTCTGGATGAACGGTATCCTATGTCCTTTTCTGTACCCCTAATAACTTGCATGCAAAATTTCATGATGATCGGTTCAGTAATTAAGGTGTGAAAGCGCAACAAACAAACTCACATTCACACTTTTGATAGCCACAAACAAAAGCTACCTACCTATATCGAAAATATCGAAAACATATTTGTTTGAAATAACGAATTTGCACGTCTTTCTAAAACAATTGAGTAATGCATCCCAACTCGATATAGCTTTATGTTGCATGTTTTAAATGTCCTTCTAGTCGTTTGCACGATGTTAATTACTGTGTTTATTAAGTTTTGCTTTGCAAATTCGTTAAATTGACGTGTGAAATTTGGTATAATCCCAGGGAAGTCTCCCTTACTGAAGCTGTATCAGCCATGGGTTTTTTTAAAAGTGATATTATGTAAGTACTAGCCCTAATGTCATTTTTTTATTTTAGTCTCCTTGTTTATTATTATATATATAATGAAAGTGCAGTTCCTTTGAGGCACAATCACGTTAAAACTATTAAAGTTTTCAACATAGGACTATAACGATTCGATGCGGAATATTTCGTAGATGGTTCTAGGCTACTTATTTTTTTAATCGAATTAACCTTCTACTCTTTTTTTTATGCCCATCGAAGCGTGCGAGTATGAAGTAGTTATTTATATGGTAATTAAATTACAATATTTCTTTCCCAAAGTTTCATTACGAGCGTGCAATTACTACAATAGATTTTTTTTTCATAACTATTTTGCATCCCACTGCTAATGACATCTCATTGGTCTTCGCCGTACTAAAAGAGTACAGATCATGATCAAGTTCCATTGTCGAGGTGGTAGAGCCACGCTTAAGCTATTACTGGTTTCAGCATGAATGGGTCAGCTCGTCCGCGGTAGTACCACCCTCTCGAAGAAAACCGATGTGAAATAACAGTGCTTGCATTGTTGCATTTCGTTCGGTCAGTCAGAGCGCCGGATAACCCACCTACCCCTCCGCCCACCCCCACTCCTCCTCCCCCAAACACAGGGTGGCAACGCACTTGCGACGCTTCTGGTGTTGCTGTTCGTTTGCCTCCTATGATATAAAAAAAAAAGAAAAATTGGGAGATCAATTGATCGTAATATTTGTTGTTATTTTTTTTATGTAAGAGTCTAATTTAACTAATACATAATCTAATAAGGTCAGTTAATTGAATTATGATAGTATCATTGTTATATATGGACTAAAATGATAACACACTAACCCTATAGGTGTTGACTCTTAACTGCAGCTGTCAAAATACACCTATATAGGTAAAATCTACTAATATACCGTGCTTATGGTTTCGCCACGATATTTTCCTTTATTGAAAGCTAAGCTAAAACATACGAGAGAGCCCACAAAGTAATAAAGTACATAGAATTACCACTCGGCTCGCGAGAGCTGTGATGAACTATTTTGAACCCAAAAATATTCTTTATATGTTTATTTCCGCCTCATGACTTCGAGTATCAGATGTTTAACGCCCCATTTCTTTTTTTTTAACTCTCACAAACCTAACATTAAAAAGATCTTCCACGCCTTCATTTTCACATAGACTTTTGAAAATGATAAGAATGCTTATAAGGCTTGGTAAGCTACTACAGAGGATATAAATTACGGATTTGCTAGCCTTAACCCGAGGCTTAGCTCGCTTTAATTTGGCCAATCACCACGAAAATTGGTATACTTAAGGTTGGAAATAATGGAAATGGAAAAGGTTTAACATTTCAAAATAACTTGCTACAAGTAATGTTATAGGATGTCAGTGCTATGATAATTGGTGTTTGTAATTATTTGAACACAGAGAAACTTAACTACTCATTGCAAAAAATAATAATAATAGTTTGATTTAGATTTGACAGATCCCGCTGGAACAGTACCTTTTTTTTCTGTATGATAGGTACCCTATGTGCTTTTCTCTATACCTGACAACGTGCATACAAAACATCATGATATCGGTCGAATAATTAAAGCGTGAGGGCGTAACCAAGATACAAATAAACTGAGTTTCGCATTTATAATATTAGTAAGAACAGAGTTAAATACTCAAAGATGATCTGTCTTTTTTCATTACATAACACCTAACATGGAAACTTTTCACTCTATATTGATTTATATTGATTGGTTCATCATTCTAACACATATGTCCGCGATGATACTGATTTTGTCCGGCAATTGACCTTTAAAAGCGAAATCTTGTAAATATATGATACAATTATAAAATCATCCGTATTGGTTTAATTTCATTTGATTCTGATTTTATTATAATTATCTAAGGTACCTTTTTCAATTGTGACAAAAGAAATCATTTAACCATATTTTCCTTCAACAAAAAATAAGCATATAAACGAATCCCAACGATTATGAGTAATGTTGATTCATTAAGTCGTGAAACATAAATAATACCAAGAATAAGTTATAAATAGAGTTACAAATTAAACTAAAATAGACGAGTACACAAAGGTTTTCCTTTCGATACGTGTTTGTAGGCAATCTCCGTTGCCATTCATGGTAATACTCATTTCGATAAACTATACTGGCTGTGTAATGAATCATGCGCTGACTATCGTAGCGCCGCGTGCCTACTTACGGTGGCAATCATATAGACCCGCTTTTTAATATATTTAGATATTAACCTTCTTATACTCGCGGGTTGATCTGTCAGACCGACGATAGAGTGAACTGGTTCTCTTTAATGCAAATTTCGGTCGATTTGGGGTTCTCAGTAGCCGTATGATTCATGGCCTACTTCAAATGAGTATAGCGTGAACGCTCCTGCATACATTAAATGTACGTGTACATGACGCAGATCGGTCCGTCAGACCGACGCGCGGATATCAGAAGGTTCACTGGGGTTTTGTTAAAACTCATGTATGTCAAATTACTATGTCGTCAAAAATGGTAAAATAGGCACAAAATGATGCGGGACTCTCTATTGTAACAACGCTTATCACCTCCACACACGTGCACGCCTACACGCTTACACATGAAAGTGGAAGGGTTTTTTTTCCCTTATCAAACTGAAATAGTTTAGAAAATTATCCGATAATAAATATAATTATAAGAGTTGTTGAGATATGTATGCTTGGTACACATATATGTTTCAACAACTCATATATATGCGAATAGTTAGCTTAGATTACTTCAGATAAGTCGCGAGTTGCATGTCAGGCAACAGCTTTTTTTTTTAATCTCTTATAGATACAAACCCCCCCCCGAGATGTCATCCTCGCAGAATGAGGCCATCGTTCTCCATGCCTCCTTGCTGCCGAGCATGGCCGAAACCACACTTGGCAGAATGTGCTGCGCGGTGTCCTCCGCAGCGCCGCGCCGCACTCATGGCATGCGGCAGTTGGCTCCCTACGAACGATCTGGTGCAGGTACCACCCGAATCAGCCGTGTCCGGTGAGCGCCTGCACCAGTCGGAACGACAGGGAGCCCCAACTTCTCTCTATCCACTCCGGCAGGACCGGCCGGACAGCGTCAATAGTATAACGCCCGAAACGCTCGTCCGCCAGGTCCTGCCTCTATCGCCTTAGTACCTCCTCCCGGCCTTTCCTCCTCTTGGCCTCAACCTCCCTGGGGGCTGGAGGCTCCCCAATTCTCTTCTTTTCCGCCGTGAACTCGTACACGGAGATAAGAACTCCCGCCTCCAGCTCCCAGGGCAGGGAGCCGGATCAGGCATCAGCCCAAGCCGAGGTGTGCCATGCACCCTTTAGCTAGTTGTCAAATAAAATCGGCTGAGTGCCTTAAGCGCTCCCCTTAGTAGTCCGGTGAAGCTGTTAAGACCATGCCAGATCAATAGCGAAATCAGTTCGAAAAAAAAAATTGGTAGTAGCTTGTCTGTATTCATTCGTGAATGCTTTATTACCATATTGCTATGATGTAATGAAAGTTTATAAAAAATACTTAGAAAATATAATTCCCTATAATCTATGGATAGTTTTTTTGCATTTTTTCTACCTCGAGAAATCATGCCCTAAAAGCTGTATTACTTTGTATATATTATAGTTTTAAGGACTTTCGATTGTCATTTTGATCTAGTTTGATTAGGAAGTTAAAAACCACATACCATAACTTAAAACACCGTTTGTATTTTTCATTTTGTAAAAATAACATTTTAAATAATTGCTCGTAATTGAATATTATTCTATTTGACAGCCGTTACGTCCTGTTTTGCTTTGATGTGAGCTCGTAAATAATTATCACAAATAACTTAAGGGAAACGGAGGTTAACAGTATTACAGTCTTCCTTTGTTCACTTAGTTATACCTAGTTAAATATCAAACCAATTGTTGTTTTGTAATACGGACAGGACAAGTTCTTCTTCTTAGTTTTATCATCTAATTATTTTATACAGTTCACACTATACGTCCGAGTATACAGTTTATCGTAAACAAAAATTATTGTTATATATTTCATAGTTGTTATTTAGTCTTCAATTAATTATCGATTGAAATTAATTAATGTTGCATAGTGGTTTGGCTTTTTTTAAGTCTGCCTATCTAGCCATCCTCAAATTGAAAGTCTGTCGCCAAGCACCTGTTGGTGTTTTCCAGCAGCTGCACTTGAAAGCCAGTCACCTCTAGGTTTAGCTTGTTAACCATCTTATGCCACATGGGCATTTAAAATCAGATAAAATTGTGGTCAGACGCTAAAAAACCTATAACATATTAAAATATAATGAAACCTAATATTAACTCGTTTTATTTATCATACAGGGTATGCAAAGCCCATTGATAATCGACGTGTACAAAATCAACCCTCAAAATTCTTCGGACTTGTATACCGCGGGTTCAACTCACAAATTACATGCCTATTTGTAAAGAGCAAAACGATAATAGAAATGGCTCTTAAATATTACTTTCAAAGTAACAAATTTAGTTTACGTATCAATATTCAACCTTGACCGGTAACCAAGCCTTAACAAATTAACGACTACGTTTATAAAGAAGAGTGTAGATTTTACTTTGCATTATGATTGGAATATACTACGTACGTACGTACGTACCATCATGACGGCGATAGTTAGCCATTTCTATTGTCGTTTTTCTCAAGGGAAATACGTACTTAGGTGACTGGATAGTACGAGATACTTGAGCTTTAAACATTATACGGCCATAACAAGATTAGGAAGTAGGTTCAAACAAGCACTACTAGGTATATGTATTCCACTACTCTTAGAAGAAAAACAGTGTCACAAATCGAACGTGCTGGGTTGTATCTGTGAATCAAGTAGTAATCAAAAGTAGTGACATCATAATTACTTTTCCAAAGTCATTTCTGGCACTAGTCGTTATGACCTATCTATAAACTATAAATATTTAAAAAACCAAAATCGCTTTTCTTGTCTACCTGTGTGTTACCTTTACTAATCTATACAATGGTTTTCGTTATCGTTTAGTTCATTTCTGCTGGTAGGCTAATATGTATATTTATATAAAGTAGAGAATAAGTACCCGTATTAGAATGAAGTCGTGTAGTCCGGTGAAGCTGTTAAGACCTTGCTAGGTCAATAGCGTAGTCAGTTCGAGAGAAAAAAAAAGAATGAAGTCGTCTGAAGGAGTTTTCGGGCACTTTCATTAAAAACGTTAGTTAAACCTTATGAGTTATATAAAAATAATGTACTACAAAATTGAATATCTGAAAAAGTCCATTATGTCTACCTCCTTTTTTTTACATGCGGAAATCACTACGGATTCCCACCCTAGCCGGGCAGCTGAGGGTGCTATTTATGTAAATAGATACGTAATATTTGCCCTTAGCCAAATAAATACTTTAGATAGTTACGTTGGACGTTTAATATAAACCAAAACTGACCCTTACACCATATTATTTCAATGGATATTTTAGAAGATATCACAGATTGAAAACTACGCGCAACAAAAAGAATTTTGTGTGAAAATTCTTACGCAACTTCTATGATTTTGATGAACTCTAAGTATCAAAATGACAAAAAGAGGATCTAAATCGTTTAACACTTATAACGCCACATCATAAGCGAGTTAGGTAGTACCATGACATTCCCATAATAACACTTTTATTTAAATATTGTTTAAATACCTAAAAAAAAAATTATTTAATGACACACGATGAAGTTTAAATCATGTAAAGAAAATGCCTTACTATGTCATAATACCAATGATTAAATAACGTAAAATGGTCTTTTTTTTAACTTTATTTTTAGCAACCAATCTTCCACATTATTACTGCCATTGTCGAATAATTGAAGTGTCAAGGGATCATTTCAGTGTTAACGTTCCAACAAGATGGTGGCTGCCTTGTTAGAATTTTCCAGGGAATTTTTCTGGCATCTCAGAATTCATTCTCCGTGGTATTATTTTCTATTCACTTCACTTATGCACAATAAACAAACTATATTACATAAAACATCACCAATTTTACACAATATAAAGTCAAGTAACAAAAGATTATGAATAAAATATAAAATCCTCTACATGACAGATTAAATCCCACCAAAAACTCCAACATGGTCTTGAATGTGATATTACATTACTTTACTTATATAACCGTTCTTGTCACGTACGTGCCATAGACCATTTTTGCAACAGGAACGCATCAAGCAGAAGGAATTTAAGTCAAAATAAATCATCAATACTTTGTTCAGTTTATGGCCGTAATAAGGCGCTTACGAACGTCAAATTACCACCGGTTCAGAAAACAACCCAGTCATCGAGAAGAACCGGCAAGAAATTCGATCCGGTACATCTTTTTAACATATATATTTCCAATATATTATACGTTACAATCGTTTTTATTGGATGCACAGAGAGGAGTTAATTCCAGACATCACCGTCGTTCACATATCGATCCACTCTAAAAGGTATATGTACTCCATTTTATTTCCTATTACATTCGACCCTCTTCTCCTCTATTTTTAAAGAATGAACGGTTATCGTTTGTTATCTGTTTACACATAATGAGGTTTATCTATATTTACTAGTTACTTAAATAAGTAATTAAGTGTTAAGAATATGTTTTAAACAATGCTGTAACTGATAGGTGCTTAATTAGTGTCTAAAGGTGTTTCTTCATAGTAGGTACCCACCTTATAGTTACATCTATTTATTTTAATTTCACTTATAAGACTACTATACTATACTATATACTGCATACGTTTTAAATATAATAGTAAAAATTAATTATTTTTTGTATATACATGTTACATGTATGTACAGCAGTATTTATGTTTTTTATAACAAAAAACTTCTTGCAGTGTCGATGAACCTCTTTCTCACGAAGAACTTTACATACATACAATTAACAAACAATAATTAGGATCAGAACAATTATTCATATATCACACAAATGATTTTCCTGTGTGGGTTTCGAACCTACAACTTTCAATACAAGCACCAGCAGCGACGCTACCACTTCAGTCACTTTTTTACCCTTCATAAAGTATCATTACATAGTATAAAACAAAGTCCCCTACCGCGTCTGTCTGTTTGCGATAAACTCAAAAACTACTGAACGGATTTTCAAGCGGTTTTCACCAGTGGATAAAGTCATTCATGAGGAACGTTTTGGTATATAATTTGTCAAGGATTTTTCTGTAATCACGGCGGGACAACGTCTGCCGGGTCCGCTAGTTAATGAATAAACATATAATACAATATTAAGCAAATTATAACAATATGATGTTGGCCTATTTTAAAAGAAAAGAGACATAAGAAGGTACAAAATATAGATGCAAAATAATCTAATATACGAATTGTAACTGTTTTTCGAACTAATTACATTATTGCCCTAGCAAGGCCTCAACAACTTCACCGGACTACAAATTGTAACTGTAAAAATGTTAATATTACAATATTGTTAGTAGGACATAGCAGTGGTATCCGATCATAGTTTTCCTACAGCATATATTGTCCTATCTCGTCTTATATAGGTGCTGCATTTCAGACGTTGAAGAGATGGTACAATTGCTATACTTTTAAACTATTTAAGTATGTAGAGATTTCTCATCATATTCAGTACATTTAATTTGACAAGGCACACGAAAATCATCTCATTAAAACCATGTTCAATTCTTATTTCAACTTAAGATTCTTTCATTTAACAAAATTAAGATACAAAAAATAAATTAAAGGGCAACATAGGATTGCGATAAAAACTTCACAAGACAATTTTAGTTAGTAACATGTAAAGATATTTTAGCAATATAACTCTATCAATAAAACGTTCAAATAGAACAACTTGTTTTAATTAATATTTGTATATGAATAATACCTATATATAGTAAACTTCAACTAATTTGTCCCAGATTTATCTATAATATTATTGTCACCCTTGTTAAAATGAGACGCAGCGGTTAATGTGGTACCTCCATCTCAGCACAGATTAGTGTCGAGGGCTCATTTCAGATGTTTACTGATAAATTCCTCCAAATCTATAAAGTAGATTGAAGTCCTACTTGTTAAAGAAATCCTATTGATTATTAAGAAGTAGAGAGGGCAATTATTACAACTAATATTGTACATATTTTCTACGGAATGGGTAGCAAATTATTAAAAAAAAACTAAGAGTGAGTTATATGAGAGTAATTTCAGTATAAGTGAAATTTAATATTCTAATTAATGTGAAAATGAGATGAATTATTATTTTATATATATATATCACACAAATATATATATCTTATCTATACTATAATAAAACTGTAGCAAGGTCAAATCTGTACATTAAATATTTTTTGAAAATTTTGACCGGGGTAGGCTTTGTTATCGATATAGAAGCCAAAAATAATCTTTTTACAATTTTTGTCTGTCTGTCTGTCTGTCTGTCTGTCTGTCTTTCTGTCCCTGTGAACACGCATCACGCTGAAAGCACTGAACCGATTTTAACGAAACTTGACACAGTAATAACTAATATTCCAAGGTTACATTTAGGATACTCTTTGTCCCATAAAACGCAAAAGGCTCTCCAGGAAAACTAAAAACAAAAAATTGTAGTTAACGTAACTAGACTTTTTTGCGACACTTTAGTACAAGAGCCAGCAACGTTGGAAGAACGAGAATTTTAGAAAAGCTGGTTCTTTAATATGAAGATATATTATGCCCTTCCAAACAGGATTCAGGATACCTGGTAGCCGGTTAACGTTGTGTTTTTTAATGTGCATCACACCTTTACAGGTCAAAATTTTGATTTATAATTAATTTTAGGAAAAGAAATTTCGGTTACATTTTAACGCTATTAAAAACATGAGTTTATCACTGCCAGACAATTTTGTTATTGAAAATAATGTGCCCGATGATATTCTTTATAAATAAAATAATTCATTTCAAACCATTTCATTTTTTCCATTGCAAACAACATATTTCATTTTATTAACCATTATGATATTGAGATTTCACCGTGAAAACTGAAAAACAACGATAAACGTAGAGATACGACTTGAGATTGATGTTATCTTGAATACATGCGTCTATAACAGGCGCTTCCACAATTATCGCTATCTTTATCATACATAAAATGGGGTAAACATATCAATGCAGTTGCAGAATTTAGCTCTAAGTTTCTAAACGTTTTCAAAGCATTAGCCGGTTTTAATTGGGGTGTTCATCCATAACATTTAGTTGTTTATACTTCAATATTACACGCAGTCGAATTGACTATGCGAGCTTTCTTTATGATAGTAGTGCTCAGGTTAACCTCTATAAACTTGAAAAAGTCCAAAACCAGGCCATGAGAATTATCGGGGGTTTCATTAAAAGTACTCCAATCTATGTTATGGAAAGCGAACTGAGCATATGTCCGTTACATCTTAGGAGACAATATTTACCTGGCAAATTCTATTTAAATATAAGTCATTCGAAAAAAACGAACTAACCAATGTATCAAAAGAACTGTCCACCCCTTTCCAATCACTCTATTGGCGTAAAAGAAAAATACCATTATTAGTTTCTATTTTTTCTCAATATAAAAATACTCCAATTCAAATAAATATAAAACATGAAATGTTCACTTTACACACCTGGGTCGATAACATTGATTTGCACAATATAATTAAAATAAATGTAGATGGTATTTGGAAGCCAAAGCGTCAATATGATGTTCTTAAAATAAAAGATATTTGTCTTCAATATATAAATAAATATTATCAAAATTTTGTTAAAATATACACTGACGGATCTAAAGCTGGGAATTTAGGAGCCGCATTTTTGGAGTCAAATTCCAAAACTTTTATGAAATTTCAAATTGATGAAAATATTTCAATTATGGACACTGAATTGATAGCAATTGGAGAGGCCTTCTCATCTGAGCAATCATCTGAGCCCATTAAAATTGTTATTTTATCCTATTCAAAAAGTGCTCTTCAACACGTAGCTCGATGTACCTCGACTTTTCGAGAAATACCGATAGCCTACACTATTTTGAAGCAATTACTAGATTTCAAAGCAAAGAACAAAGTAATTGTTTTACAATGGATCCCTTCTCATATAGGTATAATTGGGAATAAAAAAGGCTGATCTTTTAGCAAGAGAAGGATCTTCCGAAGATGCTCCTATTAATATTTTACCAACTTCCTTGGATGTATGCTCAGTATTTAAAAATAGCTGTTACTCGCATTGGAAGGAATACTTTGATGAGCGTTCTAAAACAAAAGGAATATGGTACAGAACGATTCAGCCACATCCCTTATGGTCACCATGGATTGATGACAGTACGATTTGCCGTCGGGAAGCAATCACAGGAATGAGATTACGCTCAGGATACATCCCATGTAAAAAATTCGCCTACCTGATGCGTAAAGTACTATCACCACTCTGCCAGAGTTGTGAGCTCATCGATGATGTGCACCACATCCTGGCAGAATGTGTTCGAAGGGAAGATATTAAATCTTGGCTTAATGCTTCTGGTTCGTTCCACACTGGTTTGTACAATTCGTTATTGTCTGACCCCATTTCGAAAGATGCTAAAGAATTGTACAAAATTAATGTAAGCTATTGTTAAGTTTATTGTCATTCTTATTGTTATACTGTATGTCATTTAGGCGATATAGTCGCTAAGGTGACTAAGCCTTCATGAAAAGAAAATAATAATAATAATATTAAAATTACAGCTATCTTAACATGGTTGGAATATACTTATTTTATTTACAAAAAAATAGCATCGGGCAAATTATTGTTTATAACAAAAATGTCTGGCAATAATAATTTCATGTTTTAGTAGGGTTTCAAAGTTAGTAAAAAACAAAACATTCAAAAATTATATAAAAATCAATATGTTTGCCAGTAAAGGTGCGATATGCAGTAATAAACGCAACGTTTACCGGCAGCCAGGTAGCCCGCACGCTGTTCGGAAGAACATAAAGATATATAAAAACTGTCATATAGAAAATTTGTCGAAACCGTTACTAGCTCTTAGACAAATAGTTACAGGCAAGTGACATTTGACGCGTCGTGCTCATATCTTTTTAATATTTATATTTTTCTTCAATACAATGGAGTGTGAAAAAGTTTTAATACAAGTTCAAAATAGTTATGATATCATTCAATGTTTCATTTATCATTATTTATTTTATGAATATATTTTGTCGTTTAATTTACAATTTAATTCTATCAACTTGATATTTTATAATGTAAACTATACTGACTGTATAGTAAACATCTACAAAAAAGGGAAAGGAATTTCTTTAGAAACCAGGGGTCCATAGACCTCTAAAGCTTTTTTCACATTATCGCCAATATATGTAGGTTAGTTTTTATTTTTTATTGAACTCAGTAGATGATGCTACGAACGGGTTGTAGGCTTATTTTAAAAGATTTCTCACATACCATCTGGGTATATGTTTGAGTGAGTCCCTTGATAGTTTGGATTCACAATTGGAAACCGTAGATGTGGCTGCAATAAGGTTTTAGGTATATTAAAATTTTTCGCGTTTAAAAATACAATTGACACCGGTGATAACCGATTTGGTGCAGACAAAGTTGCACGGGTCAGCTAGTATATATATATATATATATATGTATATATATATATATTAGTTTTCGGCATTATTTTGTAATATTCTAATACATATTAACAATGTCAATTGTCAATAATAAACATTAAACTACTTGACCGTTATTAGAAGCTTTATATTGAGAAAGCGTATCTGTTTCCGTTCACTTCTCTTTCTACCTTATATAGCTATCCCTTTCGCACCTCCCTACTGTTCACCAGGGGGCGGGGCCTGAGTCGTAGACGTGAGCCCCGACAGATTTGTTAGTCATTGTGTCGTAATATACACCAGGCAGAGTTAAAAAGTAAACTTCTAATAAGGTAAGTATTTTAATATGCGTTTTATTTCAGGTAAAACGCGTCTATTAAACTACTTGACCATTATTAGAAGCTTTATATTGAGACCTGTTTGTTATCGCCTGGTGAACACACGCCAATGTGATATAATCGGATAGGTAAATATTTGTGCGCCAATATATATTTGTTGTTATATATGTGTATGAGGTGCGAAAAATAATAATGCTGATAATAATAAGAATTCATTATTAAACAAGCGAATGCAAATAAAAGTACCTTGTACTATGATATTGTATAAATAAGTATCCCTTTATTGTAACAACTTATTATACCGACTTACAAGAGTAGTCAATGGAGATTTAAAGGAAAACGATATTTGGAATGGATTTAAACAGCATTTAAAACTTATTAAAATCTGTACAAAACATATGCAATTTTAGTTTCGTCCTGTTACTCTAAATAAAACTCGAGTATTAATTTGACAATAATATTTAGTGTCAACATTTATCTACTCAGATTACCAATTTCTTAGTAAATCAGCTAGTTTACTAGTACTACAACGTTTTCAGTCTCAAAATGTTTCGCATTCGCTAAGTTTGCTTGCAAAGCTTGCTTGCAAAGCTTAGTAAACTAGCTGATTTACTAAGAAATTGGTAATCTGAGTAGATACATGTTGACACTAAATATTATTGTCAAATTAATACTCGAGTTTTATTTACAGTAACAGGACCAAACTAAAATTGCATATGTTCGATTGCATATGTTTTGTACAGATTTTAATAAGTTTTAAATGCTGTTTAAATCCATTCCAAATATCGTTTTCCTTTAAATCTCCATTGACTACTCTTGTAAGTCGGTATAATAAGTTGTTACAATAAAGAGATACTTATTTATACAATATCATAGTACAAGGTACTTTTATTTGCTTTCGCTTGTTTAATAATGAATTCTTATTATTATCAGCATTATTATTTTTCGCACCTCATACACATATATAACAATAAATATATATTGGCGCATAAATATTTACCTATACGATTATATCACATTGGCGTGTGTTCACCAGGCGATAACAAACAGGTCTCAATATAAAGCTTCTAATAATGGTCAAGTAGTTTAATAGACGCGTTTTACCTGAAATAAAACGCATATTAAAATACTTACCTTATTAGAAGTTTACTTTTTAACTCTGCCTGGTGTATATTTCGACACAATGACTAACAAATCTGTAAGGGCTCACATCTACGACTCAGGCCCCGCCCCCTGGTGAACAGTAGGGAGGTGCGAAAGGGATAGCTATATAAGGTAGAAAGAGAAGTGAACGGAAACAGATACGCTTTCTCAATATAAAGCTTCTAATAAGGTAAGTATTTTAATATGCGTTTTATTTCAGGTAAAACGCGTCTATTAATTTTTCAATCCGATCCGCAATCCAACAAAAAAATTCAGCGTTTCTCTCTCTCTCTCCCTCTCCTTGTATATATTTCGAGTACATTAATAATATACTGCCTTATTCTCTCATAGCCTAAAACTTAAACTTATATAACTATCTCTTATTTATTTCACATTTTCGTTAGGCTAATGCTAACACGCAGCAGAAGCTCTCAAGAGGAAAAAAAACCCCGATTTTGAAACATTCTTCATTGGTGCTCCGCTCCTATTGGTCTTAACGTGTTGATATATAGTGTAGCCTATGGCCTATCTCGATAAATGATCTATCTAACACTGAAAGAATTTTTCAAATCAGACCAGTAGTTTCTGAGATTACCCCTACAACGTCACAAATTCACAAACTTTACCTCTTTATAATATTATTATATATTATATTATATATAACTAGCGGGCACGGCAGACGTTGTCCCGCCCTGATTTAGGAAAACCTCTTGACAAATTATATACCAAAATGTTCCTCATGAATTATTTTATCCACTGGTGAAAACTGTTTGAAGATCTGTTCCGTAGTTTTTGAGTTTATTGCGAACAGACAGACAGACAGACGCAGTAGGGGATTTTGTTTTATACTATGTAATGATTATAAGTATAGATTGTACTTACGATATATCGTGTAGAAAATGTATTTAATATCGATGTTTCATAAAAAATAATGTACATGTAACTCGATTTATCGATATTTTACCAACAGTCCGCCGGTTGACAGTTGACATTAAATTTCGCGCGAAAGGAGGTTCTAAATGTTTTAATCGTAGTCATTTTGTTTTGTTGCTCGGGTGCCTAAATAATCAGCTTAGTAAACATATAAAATAATTAAATTTTAAATACAAAGATCGTTTTCACAAATGGATAAAAATAAAAAGTTTAAAGGACCGCCACCAAAAAAATTGAAATCCGCAAATGACGAGGATAATGAAATGCCGTGTAGTTTTGAAGAGCAACTGGCTGGAATGGAAGGTATTGAGATCGATACACAGCTATTGTATGGTGAAGGCCCAGAAAATCAGTGCACTAGTATAAAATGGTCACGACCGGCAGCGCCTGTTTTGAATTCAGAAAAAGATAATTTAGTGTTCCAACAATTGGATATTGATCATTATAATGGTCTACCTATACAAGGTATGCCTGGTTCTCAGCTTGCTCCTGTTCCTATTATGAGAATGTATGGCATTACCATGGAAGGAAATTCTGTTTGTTGTCATGTGCATGGATTTACTCCATACTTTTATGTGACTGTCCCATCAAATTTTACTGATTATTCATGTAATGAAATGAAAACAAATCTGAATAAAGTTATCCTTGAAGACCTACGAAGTAATAAAGACAATATCAAAGAGGCTGTGTTGGAAGTTCGTTTAGTAAAAGCAAAGTCTATTATGTACTATAAGGGTGACGCGGATATTACTTTTGCACGTGTATCTGTGGCATTGCCAAAACTGATCGCAGCAGCAAAACGGCTAATTGAGAGGCAACCTACTTCATTTCAGCTCATGGACCCTTCATTCTATGAATCAAATATAGATTTTGATATCCGTTTTATGGTTGATACTTCAGTGGTTGGTTGTAGTTGGATTGAGTTACCTATCAAAAAATGGTTACTGAGATCTAAAGACTCTCAAATGAAAACTGAATCCAGGTGTCAAATTGAGGTAGACGTTGCTTGGAATGCATTTATTGCCCATCAACCAGAAGGAGAATGGTCAAAAGTAGCACCTTTCAGAATTTTAAGTTTTGATATAGAATGTGCAGGGAGAAAAGGTATTTTTCCTGAGCCTAATCATGATCCTGTTATACAGATTGCATCAATGGTAATAAAACAGGGAGACACGGAACCCTATTTGAGAAATGTTTTCACATTAAATAGCTGTGCTCCTATAGTTGGGTCCCAAGTCTTCAGTTATCAAAATGAATCAGAAATGCTATCAAAGTGGTCTGATTTCTTTCGTGAACTTGATCCAGATATAATAACTGGTTACAATATAAATAATTTTGACTGGCCATACCTTATAAATAGAGCTAAACGTTTGAATGTTCAGAACTTTGATTTCTTGGGAAGGATAAAAAATATCAGATCTGTTATAAAAGATTCAGTTCTACAGTCAAAACAGATGGGTCGTAGAGAGAATAAAAATATTAATTTCGAGGGTAGAGTTCCATTTGATTTATTATTGGTTCTTGTTAGAGATTATAAACTTCGATCTTATACTTTGAATGCAGTTAGCTACCATTTTCTTCGAGAACAAAAGGAAGATGTTCATCATAGTATTATTTCTGACTTACAAAATGAAAGTGAACAAACTAGAAGAAGATTGGCAATGTATTGTCTCAAAGATGCATATTTGCCACTAAAATTACTAAATAAATTAATGTGTATTATTAATTATATGGAGATGGCTAGAGTTACTGGAGTCCCATTACTATGTTTGCTCACCAGGGGACAACAAATCAAAGTAGTAAGTCAATTATTGCGTAAAGCAAAGGAAGCAGGATATTTAATGCCAGCATATCATGGTCAAGGATCTGATGATCAATTTGAGGGTGCAACTGTGATTGAGCCAAAAAAAGGGTATTATGCAGATCCTATATCAACATTGGACTTTGCATCTCTGTACCCTAGTATTATGATGGCTCATAATTTATGTTATACCACACTTGTTCCCGCAAGTGGACAAAAAGAACTTAAACTTGATAATGATGATGTGACGATTACTCCATTGAAAAATATGTTTGTAAAATCGCATATTAGGAAAGGTTTATTACCTGAAATATTAGAGTCCTTACTCAGTGCTAGAAAGAAAGCTAAAGCTGATCTAAAAGAAGAAAAGGATCCATTTAAACGATCAGTACTAGACGGTAGACAATTAGCTTTGAAAATTAGTGCAAATTCTGTATACGGTTTTACAGGAGCACAAGTAGGTAAATTACCTTGTTTAGAAATTTCTGGAAGTGTAACTGCATATGGTCGTACTATGATAGAATTTACTAAATCAGAAGTTGAGAAGAAATATACAAAAGAAAATGGATATAAAGAGGATGCTGTTGTGATATATGGAGACACAGATTCTGTTATGGTAAAATTTGGTGTTAAAACTCTAGAAGAAAGCATGGAATTGGGAAGAGAAGCAGCAAATTTTGTAACTTCTAAATTTGTCAAACCTATAAAGTTAGAATTTGAAAAAGTGTATTACCCATATTTACTCATAAACAAAAAGAGATATGCTGGTCTATACTTTACTAGGCCTGATAAATATGACAAAATGGATTGCAAAGGTATTGAGACAGTGAGAAGAGACAATTGTCCTCTTGTTTCTAATATGATGAGTACATGTCTTCAAAAGTTACTTATAGACAGAGATCCTGATGGTGCAATGAACTATGCAAAACAAATTATTTCTGATTTGTTATGTAATCGCATAGATATATCTCAACTTGTAATAACCAAGGAACTAACTAAAAATGATTATGCTGCGAAACAAGCTCATGTGGAATTGGCTAATAAAATGAAAAAACGTGATGCCGGCACTGCACCAAAACTTGGTGACAGAGTCCCATATGTTCTGTGTTGTGCTGCAAAAAATACTCCTGCATATATGAAAGCTGAAGATCCCATTTATGTCCTTGAGAATAGTATTCCAATAGACTTTAATTACTACATGGAAAATCAATTATCAAAACCACTTCTCAGAATTTTTGAACCTATCCTTGGTGATAAAGCAGAATCCCTCTTATTAAAAGGTGAACATACAAGAACAAAGGCAATGGTTACTTCAAAAGTAGGTGCACTGGCTGCCTTCACAACAAAAAAAGAAAAATGTGTAGGTTGCAAAACTGTTATGCCTAATAGTTCAAAGAAAGCTTTATGCCCACATTGCTTGGAAAAGGAAGGTCCATTGTATATCACAGAAATATTTAAATTAAGACAACTCCAAGAAAAATTTTCAAAGCTATGGACAGAATGTCAAAGATGTCAAGGAAGTTTACATGAAGAAGTACTATGCACAAATAGGGATTGCACTATTTTTTACATGAGGAAGAAAATGGGAATGGAATTAGATAGCCAAGAAAAACTTGTTTTAAGATTTGATGAACCAATATGGTGATTAATCTCATTTCACACTAATGTATTGTATTATAACAAATAAAATATCATTGCATATATATAGTTTTTATTACTTACATGTAATAAATTGGAATGCAAAAGTTTTATGTACTTACAATAAAAAAAGAGCAGGTAAAATCAAAAACAAGGGACTTAATATTTTTTAAATTATGATAGCATAATTAAAAATCACAGAAATGCCAAATAAAAAATAAGTATACAAGCCACTAATGTTACACATTAATTTGAGAAAGAATAAATAAATACACAATTTCTTTTTATAATATCCTAAAAAGATTATTCACAAAAAATAAATGACAAACACAATATTCTGATGACTATGGTAATAAACCAATTTAAAAAAAATAGGAACATAAAATGAATCATTTAAAAAAAATTTTTTGTTACATATATGTATTAAATAAACTAATTTACTAAAGATCAATTTTCATAGACTTTTGAAATGGTACTATCATTTACATTTCAACACAAATACTCTTAAAGAAATAAATACGATGAATATAAACAATTTCATATTACATTAACTAAAGAAAATTAATGATAATCAGCTTTAATTGCAATTATTAAAATAATTAATAATCTTCATTCATTTTCATCTATTTTCTTGAGATATAGACCTACTCAAATTTTGTTTAAGAGTCTTATTACATGTCTGGGATTTACTAGAACAATTATTTTTATTAATTACTAAATTGGGAACAGGCATTTCGTAAGAAGAACTTCCACCTGCAACAGTGGTTAACTTCATTATATCTTCTAAAGTCCTTATAAATGTGTCACATGTAGCCGTTAGTAGACTTGTTGCATCATCAATTTTCTGTAAATAAAATTAAAATATTAATTTTATACTGTTCATAATTAATAGAAGTGTGTAAAAAGGTAAACATGGCTAAAGTAGATATAGGTAAAATTTTTACATAAATTTCCACTTTCAATTTTCTATGCTAAACTCAAAATAATAATCCTGACTAATATGTGTACGTATAATACAATCCTAGACCAATAGTAATTACTTAAAGACGGCAGGATCTTAGTATGTCATATTTTATTCATAATCTTGTGTTATTTGACTTTATATTATGTAATATTGGTGGCATTTTAGGTAATATTGTTCTGTTATGCACGATAAGTGAAGTGGAAAGAAAATATTACCTTGGAGCATTAAATCTGATATGCCACAAAAACTCCTTGGAAAGTTCTAACAAGGGTGTCACCATCTTTTGGGACATTGAGATTATCGCAAAACACTTGTAACATTATTACCTACTCAGCAATTGCAGTAATATTATAGGATATAGCTGTGCCCGCAACTTCGTCCACGTAGAACCTGATGTACAAAACAATGACTAATAAAGTCATCTGAACATATTTAGTTCATTTGCGTATCTACTTTTCTCTCATACTAAGTTGCGGCACCATTAAAATTACAATAACTTTTGATAGAGTGGACCGATTTTAATGAAACAAAGACTAGTAACTCCCAAGGATATGCTATATGATTTTCTTATATGAGGTTTTATTGAGAACCCAGTACTTTAGCAGTGATGCATGTTCATACAAAAACACAGACAGACATTTCTAAAAATGATTGAAATGTATTTTATTACATATTCCTAGATATCTGCAACAATTTTTTTCACAAAAATCAAAAGTACAGACACTTAGATTTACATTTTTATTATATGTATAGATAGGTACTTAATCACTGCTAGGTACTGCATCAAATAACGTTGTGAAAGCTTTAATATATTTATTAACTATATGTAATACTGAACTTTGTATGCATAAATTACAATATAAGAAATTATTATAAAATATAGCCTATGCCACTCAGAGGACATATAGCTTTCTATAAAAAAATAACTGTTTGTCTAATGTGATTGAAACTTCTAGAGAATAAATACTTCCTTCAAACAACCAACCTTACTGCTTTGTAAACTCGGAACATCTTTATAGAAAACTATATTTGTATATTTTACAGGCTGGTGTTATTATTATGTCTGCAAATAAGTCAAGTATTGAGATATACCTGAATTTCAGGTCCATCTTGACCATTTGCCGCACTCTTCACAGCATGTACCTGCTGCATCATCAGATCACAATAAAGTCTTAACTCAGATTTTTTATGGCTTAGTGAATTTGTGTCTTCTAATACTGCAACTGCGGTGAAATTAAAAATAAATATTAATAACATATAATAAGTGTACACTAAAAAATATAATGAAATTTATTCATGATCCCATAATTAAAGTACATATGGCAAAGTGGTTAAAGATATCGCTGGCTCTTATCAATCAATCAGTGGCTCTGAATTCCACATAGGACGATTATTTATGTAATCCAGTCATGTGAATCTAGTAGGTGGTAGAACTACTCTGTGGCTATTAATGGTTTCATCACGAATGGACCAGCTTGCCCGGGGTAGTACCACCCTCTCACAGAAAACCGACGAGAAGTAACAGTGCTTGCATTGTTGCGTTTCGTTCGGTCAGTGAGAGCGCCGGAGGCACACTTTCCCTCCCCTTCCCTTACTCCCCCAAGACAGGTAGGCAATGCAATTGCGACTCCCCTGGTGTTGCAAGTATCTATGGACGGTGATGATCACTTAACATCAGGTGACCCACCTGTCCGTTTGCCTCCTATGATATAAAATTAATATATACTTTGTGACCATTCATGGTATATTTAAAGTCTTCCTGTGGTACATGCCTTATGGCTCCAGTGCAGTTGTTTTAAAAAAATCATATATAATAATTATTTTCTTTTACCTTTAATGTCTTTTGAATCTACACAGGCTTTAGCACTGCCCAAAGCAACCAACCATTTCTGTCTGTCTTGTGGTGATGGAGCTCTTAGATACATATGTTGCTGGCCCGGTATAACTAGATCAAGTCTTGTATTATCAATATTGTTCACTGAAAACCATAACTAAAATGTAAATGACAATATTAAAATAAGAAAACAGTCAAGTTAATTATAGTGAGATTATAAAATAACGTAACTATTAATAATAAACAAATTATGTCAATTTTGTTACGTGTAAACTAATAATATCCAATAGTTTTCACAAACCGGTTAAGTAACATTTGGCAATTTATATGCATATCACGGAGTAAATTTGTGCACAATATGAGAACTTACCATTTATTTGACAAACCGACACTTTTACTGATCCCTTACAACCTTGGATGACTTCCTCTTGAGATTTATAATATGAAAGAATACCATTTTCCAAAACAAACCATCGCGTTTGCCAGCCTGTGTAAAAATAAGTAATATTGTAAATAAACACCCATATATTTAATGTACAATAATTAATTACAACGAAAGTTACCATTCCAGTAGTTTGTCCATTTCCATAAAACACCCTCCATTACCGAAATTTATTAATTTTATATAATAAGATTTTTTATATTCAAAATAAAATTGGCGACATAACTTTCCGTCTCGTTGGATCACAAGTGTCAATTTCACTATTGTATCTTTTGAATTTTGAGAACGTAACACAGAGTGCGCAACGTCACTGTTGCCAGATATATTTTGTCTTCACCTGTATCAAACCTAGAATCCCCCTATAATTTGATTCCTGGAAATATAAATTCCTGACATTTTCTAACTCTTTAAAAGATAAATATGAACTACGTTTAGTAATTGAGAACAAAATAAACAAAATGTACGTATACAATTCTCAACTGGATCACCTTTTTTTAACGTATTTCTTTCCATACACAATATAACTAATCTCCAAGGAATTTATAAGTGTTGTTTACTTACAGATTATTCGCTAATCTCACTATCATCATTTATTACCTATTCAAGAACCTGCAGAATCCCCCAGGCTCATTTTTTTTCATTCAATAAATCGCCTCATCTTTTTATTCTAACATTCTGCCTTATGAAAATCGAAACGATGATGGCTCAGTGGTTAGCAAGTTCAAACAATGCTTTGATCGGCATTCGATGTAAGTTCGGAACCTTCCAAATGAAGCGGAGCTTTCGGTAAAGGTAAACGTCGTGAAAAAACTATAGTTTAGTGGTAGGGCTTTTTCTACGACCGTCTGAAAAGCTACCAGCCTTAAGTGGATAAACTGTTGCCAAACAAGTATAAATGCGTTTCGATAGTTGTACTTGAAAGCCAGTTTCCCTCTAGGTTTAATATATTTAACATCTGGACCATATCGACATTTGTAAGCTTGTAGTTAAAACACAAAAAATATAAAGCAAAATAAAAAAAAAACTATTAGAAAACCCTCTGAATTCAGAGAGACTCCGCTGATCTGGTAATGGTGATCAATTCTAAAAGAATGCCGGTAGAGTCCACTTATTTTATCCCTATTTTATTTAGTCCATGAAAATGTACATATTAAACAAACATATATAAACTCCAATAAATCAATTATATGGTGTGACAACTCTGGCCAAAATATCCTTAGAAAATTAAACTATCGGCAGGATTCTCAATTCTTCATGTGTAATAATGCGGTTTTATATCTTTTATATACGAAATAAAGAATACAGCTTTCTTTCATGTAGGTATATATATATATGTATTATATATAGATCATATAATTTAAGAACGTTAGTACAAGTGAGCCTTAGAACTATAATATAACTTTGCATTAATTTATAATATAACTAGCTGTTCCCGCAGCTCCGCACGCGTTTTTTTAAATTGTTTTTATTTTTTGTAATTGTGAAAAACCGTGTACAATTAGAGAAATGCTCTTCAAAAACAATTGTAAGTACGACACGCACGCCACTTACAATAACATGTAACGTGTACATTAGATACATAAATACTAAGTGTTTCAAATGAGGTTTATCATCAGCAACATATTTGGAACCTTAACTCACCATATAACTACCTCAGTGCTCACTTACACTGTACAATGTTCAAATGAAACAATGACTTAAAGATGTTATTACAATGATATAATATCGCCATATTGTCAACAAATAATACGTTTTTGGTCTAATATCTTATTAGAAAGACCCCTTCTATCTTCAAAATTACTATTAATAACTAGCCGACCCGTGCCCACTTCGTTGGGCGGTAACAGGCATTATCAAGTTACAACTTTTCTCTAGAACTCAATCATATATATCTCATAATTAAGGCAGCGTTCGTAAGAAACGTTTTCGTTCGACCATTTTTCTCCGACTCCCCAGATATTACCCCCTACAACCTCACAAACTTTACCTCTTTATAATATTAGTATAGATTATAGATAATATAATTAATTAATAGCTTCTGCCCGCGACTTTGCACGCGTGAAATAGTTATTTTGGGCTAAGACGCAGCGGAAGCTCTCAAAAGGAAAAAATACCCCGATTTTAAAACATTTTTCATTGTTGCTCCGCTCCTATTGGTCTTAGCGTGATGATATATAGCCTATGACACTCATAAATAACGTGGCTTTATATTGGTAAAAAATTTTCAAAATCGGTTTAGTAGTTCTTGAGATTACCTCCTACAACGTCACAACGTTACAAACTTTACCTCTTTATAATATTAGTATAGACAATATAATTAATTAATAGCTTCTACCCTCGACTTTGTACGCGTGGAATAGTTATTTTGGGCTAAGACGCAGCGGAAGCTCTCAAAAGGAAAAAAAGCCCTGATTTTAAATTATTTTTCATTGTTGCTCCGCTCCTATTGCCCCTAGCGTGATGATATATAGCTTATGACACTCACAAATAACGTGGCTTTCTATTGGCAAAAGAATTTTCAAAATCGGTTTAGTAGTTCCTGAGATTACCCCCTACAACGTCACAAACTCACAAACTTTACTTCTTTATAATATTAGTATATAGATTATAGCCCCTACCCGCGACTTCGTCCACGTAGTAATAGTTACTACTCTGGGCTAACGCTGACACACAGCAGAGGCTCTCAAAAAGAAAAAAACATCTCGATTTTGAAACATTTTTCATCTGTGCTCCGCTCCTATTGGCCTTACCGTGATAATATATAGCCTATAACCATTCTCGATGAATGAGCTATATAACACTGAAAGAATTATTCAAATCGGACCAGTAGTTCCTGAGATTACCTCTTACAACGCCACAACGTCACAAACTCACAAACTCACAAACCCACAAACTCACAAACTTTACCTCTTTATAATATTAGTATAGATTATAATGTTGAATTGTAAACAATGAATGTCTTAAAATCTTGCATAAATATAAATCAAGTTTCTTCAAAACTTTATATATGTCTAAGCCGTTTTTAATATCCGACAATTTAGCTCGATACTATATTTTTATACGTTATTATGGTTACTGAGTTATGTAAACGAAAGCACGGTAAATAAACCAAAATGGCCGCCAAAGTGACCAAAGAGGCAATATAATTTAAGTTACATACATAGATACAGATATAATTGTTTCAATTACATTTATTCTTGGAGTCCAGTACATCGAACATGTTTACAGTGAACAACACATTTTTGCTAAATTTCATGCGGACGAAGTCACAGGTAACCGCTAGTCTAAAATAGAATAACCTAAATAACTTCCTATAAGGTCAACTGTCTACCAGTGAAAGTCCCGTGAAATTCGGTGAAATCCTTTTGGAGATAGAACTGCAAGCGTTAACAGTTAACAGTTAGTCTAAATTAAAATATACTAAATTATTTTTTATAATGTCCGCTACGTGCCGGTGATAGACCCGTAAAATTGGTCGAATCGTTTTGGAGAAAGCACTGTGGGCGAAGCCATGGTTAACATCTAGTATAAATTAAAATTGCTTAAATTACTTTTTATAAAGTCAGCTATATGCCAGTGAAAGTCTCATAGAAATCAGTAAAACCGTTTTGAAGATAGTACTGCAGACGAAGCCACGGTTAACAGCTAGTCTAAATTAGAGTAGTCTAAGTAACCTGCTGCAATTTTAGTTGCCTCCCGATGAAATTTCTGTTAAAATCGGTCCAGCCGTTTCGGATATTACCCGGAACAAACAGACAGATAGACAAAAATTTTTTAAATTGCATTTTTGTTATCGGTTTCGTGTATACTTTCGTACCTAATCAGTATTTTTTTTATTTTTTTTTGATATTACATACAGACACTTCATTTTTATTATATGTATACATTTGTTTAATAAATATACCTACTGGATTATAAACTGTGTAACTTGTTTTTACATTGCATTAATTAATTATTTTTTAAATAATGCCGATATATCGAAATATTATTTTCTTTTGGTATATCAAACTCCGATATTGATATGTTAAAAAGATCGAAAATCTGATATTAAATATCTTCTTAACAGTTCTAGCGTGCGGTAAGAAAATCAATCGCTGTACGATGAAATAGTCTTTGAACGCCGACTGAATTTTAGTTCTACGTTCGTTTCTAAACTGAATTCAATTGAAGAACTAAATTGAACCTTATTCTTTATAAGTCCAAAGTCTCGTAAATTGAATGAAGATGGTATCACAAATGGTAAAATTAATTGCAGTATTTTAGTGCAACAGATATATTGTATAATATGTATGCAATAAGTAAACCGGTTTTCTTTTAATATGAATATTGTACATTTGTAAATTTATGTACAGTATTGTACATGCATATTGTATATTTTGGTATCTGAAACCAGCAAACGTTGCACCAAAGTACCACGGAAAATTGTTTTTTTTTAACAGAAAAACTATGAAATTAAAAAAAACACAGAATAAGGAATATATCTTCTCTTTCTTCCATGAAAAAAACTATACTAATATTGCCAAAGGTTCAATGTAACCATATGTAACCATTATATTTACTAAATCCCAATAGTTTTGTTGTAATTAGCACCAAAAAACTGAATATTGGCAATGTATCAGAATACATTTTCAAATAATAATATCTACACTCTTATTAAATTTTAATACCTTTATGATTGTTATTATAATACTACTAATATACACTACATTAATATTTGTTATAAAGAAAAACAAAATGTATACATAAAATATATCATTCAATTTTTCTGTATAAAATACCTACTTCTCTCTTATAACTTTAAATTTTGAATTGTTAAAGTCGCAATGTATTATTATTCTATTATAACGTGTAGGCAAGGACGTGTAGGTATTCATTGATCTAATGCACAGATAATACAAATTAATCTAATGCGTACATGAATGCGTACCAAAGAGCACAGAGTATTAGTTGTACAAGTACCAAACAGAATGTCAACATTCGGGTGTGGCAACAAGTACTTTAGGTTTATAAAAAGTAGCATTTAATATGTCAATAGATGGATATTTCAAGTATAAATTTTCTTCAAAGAACGTCACCACCTAGTGGTGATGATTGAAGACATAGAATAATATTAGTAATATTATATATAGGAATAATATTATTCTGTGCATAGAATGGACTATGCATAAGAACGTCGGTTACTTATATATAGTTTTTTTTTATATAGCAAGATACGTATACGTAGATTATAATAATTACAATGAAAACAATTTTTTAAGGTACAAATGGTGCAAGAATTTTTTTGATGTCAACTTTTAGATACAAAATATTTTAACACTAATTAACCTGAAATAAAATTGTTTTATTTTTAAAGCAAACGCCACACCGGTAACTTCAATCGTGTTAATTACAATTAAAACGCGTTATAAATGAATAGCAATTAATATATAGCTTATATCAATAATGGCATATGTAGGTTTCTAAGAGTGAAAGAATGTTCAAAATTGTATCAAGCTTTATTGGATAATTACTTTATTCTTAAAAATTCTAGAATACAATAGGCATAATGATCATAAAAAACTATAGTTGTGATCATACATCACTATCTGTGTCGCACTAATATAATATAAGCAAATTTTTGTTACTGGTAATGGAACACAATAATTTATTTCAGTTGTTTCAACTATCTTCACTAGACGTCGCTACATAAACAAAACTTTTTGGAAGATACTTGAATGTGTCCATCCGAGAACTCAAATCATAATATAACCGTAACGGTTCAGTGTCATTAGCTAGTAGTCAACTAAAATGTATTCTAAACATATATTTTTGCTTGTATTTATAGTATTTCTTCCTCAAGGTAAGCGTACCGTTATTTAGTTTGTTTAAATTACATACTTTGTTAACATTTTATATGTATAGTTCTATTACATTTTCTAGTATGTATTTGTAACATTTTCCATCCATTTTGCTACCGGCTTTGCTAGGCTTCTCTTTATTTTGTCCAAATAAAAAAATAGGTTATATTATTGTTTATAAACTATTTTGTAAACTTTACAGCGATCTGTCTTGAGTGTTACGTGTGTGAAAATCAAGAAGATAATAATGAAAAATGTGTGAAAACCATAAAACCTTGTGAATATAATCAAGATGTTTGTTTGACGGAGATCAAATGGGGCAGTACTCCTTATTGGTCACAAGGGGCTAAGAAACAATACTTCATATCAAAGAGATGTTCGAATAAAACAGAATGTGCAGTAACTAGACAGCGTAACATGCCTCTGTGCACATATATTTGGTATCAGGACTGGGTGTGTTCTGATTGTTGTCTCGGTGACCGTTGTAATTATTATATAATTGTAAGTGTAATATAAATTGTTGATTTATTATAGTTACAGTTCTTATAAATGTGGCAAGGTCAATGTAATGAAATATCAATTTAAATAATGATTTAAAAATGTTAACATTACAATTTGCAGATAAGAATAGATTATCATGGTATTAGTTGTCTTGTTTAAAGGAGTGTGCGATTAGCTGTTGGTGTAGGAGAAACAAAACCTTTTTTTAAGTATATTGGTATATAATGTGACTGTTAGCAATGCTACTTATGTTGTAAGTCCAATACACAAAGTTTTATTTTGTATACTTTACAATTTATTGTGCCCTTACTAACTTTACCAATTTACCATTTCCAAAATTTTAAAGGTTTTAAAATTTACTATTAAATCAAAAATAGCAATTGATGTTTGCAACTTTGATTATTTTAATTTAAAAAAAATTTCACTCTTATCTACTGAAAGTAATATTAAAACTGAAAGGCCTACTGTCTTAACAATATGATTTTTTTTAATGATAATTGATATGCTACTTTCACTATTAGTAATTGAATTACAATAACATGATGTGAGTATTAAAATAATTGTTTATTTTTTTTGTTTTCAGAGTGGGAGCTCAGTTATTAAACCAATTGGATTAATTTTATGGGCAGTACTATCTGTACACCTAATATTTAAGTATAATGTAAATTGAGAAACATTCCATTTGACATATTCTATAAGCAATAAGAAATTGTAATACTGGGATGACAATTTTAAATGATATTTGTATTCCGTCCATATGTGTTTCGATGTAAATTATGAAATGACATATTTTTGATTTATTTACACTCTTTTATAGTTTTATATTTAGGTTTAAAAATATTTATAAGGTGAAATAGATTGAACTAAGTAAATGCTTTATTTGATAGTAGGTAGGAATTATTAATTTAATATTCTATTTAAAAATGTGTTTTATCAAATAAAGTATAGGAGACATTTTATTAAATAACAAATTATATGAGATTTTTAACTAATCAGAATGCAAAATATTTCCTGAATAGAAGTGAAAAAATTAGGTGGAGAATACTGAAGTAATCATATCATTTTTGATATTGAAACTGATTAAAAGGTCTGGTTTTTATAAATTGTTCTACACAAAAATCACTTCTTCATAATTATTATTATATGATTTGATGAATATTGTATTGTTTATGATTTATAACTATTATCTATGACTTGATCTGTTGGTTCCAAACTGTTATTTTATACTGTTTATAGTCTACTCTTAAACTTTTAGGGAATTACTTATGAAAATTGCATAATCTTGAGCTTAAATCTATTTCTAATTGAAAAGCCCGAACATAAGTATATTAGTATTTATTATGGTTGATCTTGTAGATCTGTGAAAAATATATACTATAATTATTTCATAAGAAATAAAGAGAAACTTTAAAATTTATTATTAACTAGCTGACCTGTGCAACTTCGTCTGCACCAAATCGGTTATAACTGGTGTCAATTGTATTTTTAAACGCGAAAAGTTTTAATATACCTAAAACCTTATTGCAGCCACACCATCGATTTCCAATTGTGAATTCAAACTATCAAGGGACTCACTCAAACCCAGATGGTTTGTGAGAAATCTTTTAAAATAAGGCTACAACCCGTTCGTAGCAACCTACATATATTGGCGGTAATGTGAAAAAAAGCTTTAGAGGTCTATGGACCCCCAGTTTCTAACGAAGTTCCTTTCCCCTTTTTTGTAGATGTTTACTATACAGTCAGTAGAGCTTACATTATAAAATATCAAGTTGTTAGAGTTAAATTGTAAATTAAACGATAAAATGTATTCATAAAATAAATAATGATAAATGAAACACTGAATGATATCATAACTATTTTCAACTTGTATTAAAACTTTTTCACACTCCATTGTATTGAAGAAAAATAGAAATATTAAAAAGATATGAACACGACGCGTCAAATGTCACTTACCTATAACTATTTGTCTAAGAGCTAGTAATGGTTTCGAAAAAGAATTTCAATAAGCCAGTTTTTATATATCTTTATGTTCTTCCGAACAGTGTGCGGGCTATCTGGCTGTAAACGTTGCGTTTATTAGTGCATATCCGCACCTTTACAGGCAAAAATATTGATTTTTATATAATTTTTTAATGTATTGTTTTTTACTAACTTTGAAACGCTACTAACACATGAAATTATTATCGCCAGACATTTTTGTTATTAACAATAATGTGCCCGATGCTATTTTTTTGTAAATCAAATAAGTATGTTCAAACCATGTTAAGATAGCTGTAATTTTAATATTATTATTATTTTTAATGAAGGTTTAGTCGCCTGCGCGACTATATCGCCTAAGTAACATACAACTATATAACAATAAGAATGACAATAAACTTAACAATAGCTTATATTAATTTTGTACAATTCTTTAGCATCTTTCGAAATGGGGTCAGACAATAACGAATTGTACAAACCAGTGTGGAACGAACCAGTAGCATTAAGCCGAGATCTAATATCTTAGCTTCGAACACATTCTGCCAGGATGTGGTGCACGTCATCGATGAGCTCACAACTCTGGCAGAGTGTTGATGGTACTTTACGCATCAGGTAGGCAAACTTTTTACATGGGATGTGTTCTGAGTGTAATCTCATTCCTGTGATTGCTTCCCGACGGCAAATCGTACTGTCATCAATCCATGGTGACCTTAAGGGATGTGGCTGAATCGTTCTGTACCATATTCCTTTTGTTTTAGAACGCTCATCAAAGTATTCCTTCCAATGCGAGTAACAGCTATTTTTAAATACTGAGCGTACATCCAAATAAGTTGGTAAAATATTAATAATAGCACATTCGGAGGATCCTTCTCTAGCTAAAAGATCAGCTCTTTCATTCCCAGTTATACCTATATGAGAAGGGATCCATTGTAAAACAATTACTTTGTTCTTTGCTTTGAAATCTAGTAATTGCTTCAAAATAGTGTAGGCTATCGGTATTCCTCGAAAAGTCAAGGTACATCGAGCTACGTGTTGAAGAACAGTTTTTGAATCGGATAAAATAACAATCTTAATGGACTCAGTGGATTCTACAAATGATAAGGACTCTGCAATTGCTGTCAGTTCAGTGTGCATAATTGAAATATTTTCATCAATTTGAAATTTCATAAAAGTTTTGGAATTTGACTCAAAAAATGCGGCTCCTAAATAATTACCAGCTTTAGATCCGTCAGTGTATATTTTAACAAAATTTGGTAATATTTATTTATATATTGAAGACAAATATCTTTTATTTTAAGAATATCATATTGATTGACTCTTTGGCTTCCAAATACCATCTACATTTATTTTAATAGATTTTGCCAGCTAAATATTGTCTCCTAAGATGTAACGGACATATGCTCAAGTCGCTTTCCATAACATGGATTGGAGTAATTTTAATGAAACCCCCGATAATTCTTATGGCCTGGTTTTGGACTTTTTCAAGTTTATGGAGGTTAATCTGAGCGCTATTATCATAAAGAAAGCTCGCATAGTCAATTCGACTGCGTATAATATTGAAGTATAAACGAAATCAATGTTATGGATGAACACCCCAGTTAGAACCGGCTAATGCTTTGAAAACGTTAAGAGACTTAGAGCTAGATTCAGCATCTGCATTGATATGTTTACCCCATTTTATGTATGATAAAGATAGTGATACTTGTGAAAGCGCCTGTTATAGACGCATGTAATCAAGATGGTGTTAGTCCCAAGTCATATGTCTACGTTTATCGTTGTTTTTCATTGTTTACGGTGAAATCTCAATATCATAATGGTTAATAAAATAAAATATGTTCTTTGCAATGGAAAAAATAAAATGGTTTGAAATGAATTATTTTATTTATAAAGAATATCATCGGGCATATTAGTGTCAATAACAAAATTTCCTGACAGTGATAAATTCATGTTTTAATAGCGTTTAATAGTTACTGAAAAAAAATGTTCGTTAAATTATTTATAACCCAAAATTTTGACCTGTAAAGGTGTGATGCGTATTAAAAACACAACGTTAACCGGCTACCACGTATCCTGAATCCTGTTTGGAAGGGCATAATATATCTTCATATTAAAGAACCAGCTTTTCTAAAATTCTCGTTCTTCCAACGTTCCTGGCTCTTGTACTAAGGTGTTGCAAAAAAGTCTTGTTACATTAACTACAATTTTTTATCTTTCGTTATCCTGGAGAACCCCTTGCGTTTTATGGGACAAAAAGTATCCTAAATGTAACCTTGGAATATTAGTTATTACTGTGTCAAGTTTCGTTAAAATCGGTTCAGTACTTTCAGCGTGATGCGTGTTCACAGGGACAGAAAGACAGACAGACAGACAGACAGACAGACAGACAGACAAAAATTGTAAAAAGATTATTTTTGGCTTCTATATCGATAATAAAGTCTACTCCGATAAAAATTTTCAAAAAATATTTAATGTACAGATTTGACCTTGCTACAGTTTTATTATAGTATAGATATGTTCCATGCCACATGTACCTCTGGTGGTACACATTAAGCTCGATCTTCAGGTTTTGTGGCATGGGACATGTTAAGAGCAATATAGTCTTGTATGTTTCTAAAAAATGTTATAATAATATTGTTAACTTGTAAGAAACTAATATCAATATATTAAAAATTTTACTTTTCAATCTTTTCATTATTATTGTTTAAAATCCTGAGTAATATTAATTTACATATAAAGTTCTGTACACATGATGCTCTGGGCCCTTTCAAGTTAAATAGGATTTTATAAAAAATATATTAGATAAACAAATTAATTGATGGTAGTGCCTCTTATGCTTCTATGTATATTTTCTAGTAATGTTTTGGGGATTCAAAGTGATCTATGCGTAGAGTGCTCTTAACTTCAAAAGCGACCCTGAGTATATGATAAATTGGTGTAGTAGGTAGAAAAGGATTTTGTCTAAAAGTTATCAATAATGGTAGTAGTGAACTTGATGTGAACTTCTCTATAACATATGTAGACTTCAACCATGAAAGTAGGAATATTTAAAGGTGAATATGTTTATTATAAGTGTAATAAAAGCGAATAAAAGAGCTTTAGAGAGATTCAAGTGATGATGGCGCAGTGGTAGCGAGTATGAGCACTATTAATCAATGTAGGTTAGAATCTTTGCCAGCAGAAGCTTTTTGCGAAGGGAAATATTGGTATTCAACCATAGTATGGGATTACGTACTTTTTTAATAACCCCTGACAGATTACTAACTGTAAAGTTGATTTTTTCATATATACTAGCATGACATCCGCGCCGCGACGCGACGTTACTCCACAGATGGTAAGCGCAGTCTAAATCAAAGCATGGCACTTTGGTGGGTATTACACCTATAGAGTTTATGATAATCGCTATAAAGTTGGACACAAGTGCTAAGCCATACTGCTTAATGTACAAAAAGTAAGCAGGTATGTATATTAATACAACGAAAAATAACAATAACAAATTGAATAAAATTTTTCTAACAAGCGCATGATTAAACTCCTTCTGGAATGGTTCGCGGAGAACAACAATCTAATATCCAAGTCTCAATTCGCGTTTAGACTAGACAGCAGCACCCTTGATAGTCTTGCGATCTTCACGACTGATGTGCATGTCGCATTTAGGAAAAAAGAGTATTTGGTTGGAGTTTTCCTAGACATCGCGTCTGCATATGACAATGTTATGCTTCCCGTCCTCAGGAGTAAGCTAATTCAGCTGAGGATCCCGGTTAAGCTAGCTTTCTTTATATACAACATCCTGATGGAGAGAAAGGTCATCATCAAATATCAAGGGTTCTTTTCTTCTCCGCGTACTGTGTGGAAGGGTCTACCCCAAGGCTCTGTACTCAGTCCACTGCTGTATAGTCTTTACACTCATGACATAGACCAAGTTGTGAACCCGTACTGTTCCATTTTACAATACGCCGACGACTTGGTTCTATACACTACAGTATTGGACCCGAGCAATGGTTCTTCCAGATTAAACTCTGCCCTTCAGTATCTTTCGCCATGGTTACTGGATCACGGTCTTTCTTTGTCAGTTCCTCAGTGTGCAGTGGTTGTGTTCTCCAAGCGCAGGAACACCCCTTTAGTTAAAATGAGAGTGGGCGAAGAAGTTACTCCCCAGGCAACTAAGATTAAATTTCTAGGCGTTTGGCTGGATGCTAAAATGTCTGGGTATTCACATGGGGATTATGTCTCTGGTAAATGTGAGAAGAACATAAATATCATGCGGTCATTATCTGGAGCTTGGTGAGGAGCTCACCCTTTTTCCCAAAAAATGCTTTACAATGCTATCATCCGCAGCCATCTAGACTACGGAGCATTTTTCTTGGATACTAGTAATAAAGGAGGCACAGAGAAACTCTCGAAAATCCAATCAAAATGCCTTCGCATTATTCTAGGGGCCATGAAATCCTCGCCCATTAATGCTCTGCAAGTGGAATGCGTGGATCCCCCTCTTTATATGCACAGGCAATTTTTTTCGGACAAGTTCCTCCTTAAACTCTTTCAAAATTCCCAACATCCTCTTCTACAGAAGCTAAGACATCTAGCGTGTATAGTTGAAAACGAGGGTTACAACTCTTTATTCGATTTACCTTGTCTTCTCCGTAGTTCATCAAAATTTCCCGTTTAACTATTTCCATTCTGTAGTTTCCATGTAAACTTATTTTCTCCCTTCCTTATGAAGCGTTGTCACATCAGCCCAATATACTCCTAGATCTGGGCATTCAGAATGACATAGTAAATGCTGATAGAATTTTAAAAGATAAACTTGCTTCTCAATTCCCTGACTGGCTAGCTATCTACACCAACGCATCAAAACTGGTCCAAAATAACAACGTGGGAGCCGCCGTGTGGATACCCTTTTTCAAAATTATTTTAAGTTTCAAATGCCCTCCAGTTTCAACAGTGTTTACTGGTGAGTCAATCGCAATTTTAGAGTCTATAAAATTTGTATTATCCCATAATATAAAAAAGCCTATTATTTTAACGGATTCAAAAAGCTGCTTGCAAACCGTACTGGCTAACCCTTTCAAATCTAAATACAGATCCCCAATAATATACAAAATCAAAGAAGCCCTCTATATCTGTCAACCGCAAAACTTAGAAATCGTCTTGGCTTGGATTCCGGGTCACTCAGACATTCCAGGCAATGAAACCGCAGATTCCTGTGCTAAACAAGCTGGTAACATAGGCTCCTTTAGAACATAGGTTCAAGTATGAAACAGCAGATGTTTAAAGCATGGAATATTCAGTGGCAGACATCACGCAAGGTTAAGGCGAAATTCTATGGCAATATACAGCCAACAGGAATTAGGGACGAAATGGCAGAAAGGTGGAGGCGGGACCTGGCGGACGCGCGGTACGGTCGATACACGATCGACGCCGTCCGCCCGGTCCTGTTGGATTGGTGCAATTGAGGATGGGGCTCCCTGATGTTCCGTCTGGTGCAGGTCCTGACCGGGCACGGTTGCTTCGGTTGGTACCTGTACCGGATAGCACGCAGGGAGCCGACCGCCGTATGCCAACAGTGCGGCGCTGACCCGGACACCGCGCAGCACACTCTGTCTGAGTGTGCTTCGTGGGAGGAGCAACGTCGCACTCTGGCTGCGGCGGTAGGGCAAGACTTCTCACTGCCGAGCGTGGTTGCAGCCATGCTCGGTAGTGAGGATAACTGGAATGCAATGGCCTCCTTCTGCGAGGAAGTCGTCTCGCAGAAGGAGGCGGCGGAGAGGGTCCGTGAGCAGGATCCTCAAAGTGACCCTCTCCGACAACGGAGGATAGGCAGGAGGAGGCGGCAGTTTGACCGCCTTCTCCTGCCTGTCCTCCGTAGCCGGATCTAGGGAAGATGGGTCGGGGGGCCCATCTTCCTATTGCACAGTTCCGGCGGACGGAGGAGACGGCCGGTGTGTACCCGGCTGTCTCCTAACAGGACGAGGCCCGGCGGCGGCGTTTTCGTTGCTGGGCCAACCGCTGGGGCGGCACGATGAAGTCTATAGAGATCTCGTGCCGCCCCAACTTAGCGGCAGACGTACACCGTGGGGTTTTAGTCCGTGCGAGTCGGACATAACCCACCCTTTCCCCCGAGAGGGTGGTGTATCCATAAGAGATTTCCCCACGTAAAAAAAAAAGGTTACGTTATACATGTGAAAAAAATAACGCGAGCCGGCCGGAGCAGCAGTCGGCGAGCGCGGTGCATTTAATACACAAGTACCAAAAATGAATATACAACAAAATGTTATAATGTTTGTTTTTTATGTTAATAGCTAAAGTTTTTGCTTTTCATCTTGGCCTAGGTTAATATTGACTTGTTCGTTCATTTTAACGTTACTTGAGTATTTTATCACCATTCTAGTCAGTTCCAGTTGAGCAATAGATAAAAAAATTTACTACTCTGTGATAAAATTAATTAAAGTTGAGTACACAGAATAAAAAAATGGTATGTGGTAGATACATACAGTACATTGCGATACTTTACAAAGTTATATCTGTGTAAATTATCAACTCTTGTATAATTACGGATAAAAAATTTTTTTTTATAATTATATGATAATCATCTTATAAATTATAACATTGGATTTGACAATTACATATATAAATTAAACGTTTATTTTGTAGAAAAAACTTTTGAATAAAGTAAATATAATGCCACATCTCTAATTTGCTATCATGTCAGCGGCTAACAAGCAGCCAACTTCATGCAACAAACTGCCAATGCTAGCAGTTGTAGTGGCCGGCGCTCCATCTTTTGTTCATCATCATAAAGTTCTCTTTTTACTTCAATATGAATTGGAATAATATCAATTTATTTAACTACAGAGTGGTAGCATGTATTATTATTATGGTAAGTGTATTTATTTCCTTATAAAAGTGCGTGGGAAGCTCTAGGTATACATGGGTTGGTTGATTTATTTTATGATCAATTAAGAATTATAAACATGTAATTGCTATAAAATCTGAATGGTGTTGTGTTTCAGGTTTGCCATAGTTTTTACAATCCCACCGATAGTGGAGCAGTACAAATCACACAAAGTAATTTGGACATGGTGTTAGGTAAGTACCAATTTACGTACGAGCGGTGCTTCGAGGTAACAATCTAGAAGCTTTTAAGTTCTCAAGAGAGTTTACTGGGATTATGTTATTAACTACTTGAGTACCACAATTTTTTAAATACTGGAATCTATTAATAATTCGTATCGTAAGTTTTTTTTTCTTATAGAATAACAATTACTATTTGGATGCTAATCTTATACAAATAAACTAAATAGTTTCTCCCATGATAACCAAAGAGAATATCAAGAAGAAGTTTACATTATATTTATAATACAAGTTTGTATAACTCAAGAAACTACTAACACGGGACCATGTGGCTTCTCATAAACAAAATTTTTAACAAGAATTATTTTTAATATTTTTTTTCATGCATAAGTATTTAGTAAACGTTCTTATTAAAATATTAAGCCATAATATCTTTATTGTAAACTTTTTATGGAATATAATTTTATGATACTTAACAAACTTTCTATGTATGGCAGATTGACATTTTATTTTATGATATTTTGATTGAAACAATTACAACTTTCATTTGGTACAACAAAATTGCAATAATGGTGTCCTCTTAAATCATTAGTAATTGAATATCGTTAGTAAATTAATGGAAAGTGTAGATTTATTTATTCTTTTGTGTATGTAGTTTAATGTGCGCATAACATAAGTTATAAATATTTAAAACAACTGTGATATCTATAACTGTTGTAGCGAGGTTTTCTAGACAGAGATCCCAGTCGCAAACTTATATCAAAGGGTTGTATGTATGTATATACTTTGTATTATGTACAAAGTAAACATTATTAAAGCATAGATAGAATTGTGACACAGTGTTTGCAGTGAACGTCAAATTTTAAATACATATTCTATAATGAAATACATTAATTTATGGTCAATATGTGCACCTAAGTAGGGTCAGTACAACATGTTTTCCTTTTTCACTCTTCCCAGTCAGATGTCATCTCAGTATTCACACTTTTTATACACATATCATTTTTCACACAATCCATCTATACCTTTTTCAGTTTTGCTTTACTCCCATATCCATATTGCATAGGTGGTAGAGCCACGTTGAAGCTATTAATGGTTTCAACATGAATGGGTCGGCTCACTCCGGGGTAGTACCACCCTCTCACAGAAACACTGATGTGAACTAACAGTGCTTGCTTTGTTGCATTTTGTTTGGTTAGTGAGAGCTTCGGAGGCCCATCTCTCCTCTACCCCCTCCCCACCCACTCCCTCTCTCCCCCCGAACATAGGCTGGCAACGCACTTGCGACTCCCCTGGTATTGCTAGTGTCTATGGAGGGCGGTGATCATTTAACATCAGGTGACCAGTCTGTTCGTTTGCCTCCTATATTATAACAAAAATCCATCCACATTCTTAGTCAAGGTTTTTCTAATTAGATGACTTTCATCTCTTCTCATAACATGTCCCTATCATGCTAACCTATTACTCCTCACCTTCTTCCTTAAATGTAAATGACTATTTGTTTTATTTATATTCTTGTTAAGGGATTGTGAAATGAAAGTAGAATCTTTTAGGGATAAATATTGGAAAAATTAGGAAAGTCTGATATATAGTCTATATTTGGGATATTATCAAAATTAATGAGTATGTACACACTTGTACTATATTATTTAATAATTATTACACAGCACTGTATGCACAAGTTATTGATTGAGCTCATCCCTACAAACTAGCTAGTTTTACTATATAAAATTCGAATATTGTTAATAACTAGTCATTCTTGTGGAAAGGGTTCAGAGGAACAGACTTTCCTAGATTCAATTTTCTGTCTCATTACTAACAATCCCTCCCAGATTCACATTAGTTAACATTTTTTTGGTGCTTTAATATTGTTAATTCATTAGTCATAAAAGATACATAGAAATTCTTACACAATCATTTTCTCATTGCACATAATTTTAAATGTGTGATATCTTTTAAGATCATTGTTGAAAAGATAGTTATAAAGGATAATTTTGATTCATAGTAAATACTATCAGAGACTTTTCTGTAGGCATTTTTAAGATGTACAAATCCGTATTACATTATTTTGATGTTTGTCACAAGGTTTGGCCTGCGTTACCAATGTAAGCATCCAAAAATTCTCTAAATAACATTGAAATCCATATTTCAATCCGTTGCATATTTTAGAAGACCTAAGAGAACACACAGCATACATGGAAGGCAAATTTGTCTTACAATATATATTATTGATAGATAAAAAATCTACTGTTATTATTTTTGTATATATATATACATATATATGTATAGAGAATATAGACATAATTGTAGTATAAAAGTGCAACAAATAATAGTATATTGTATTTTCTTGATGTGACTGATTTTATTAGTATACTGTAAAGACATTATTTTCCATATAGATTTTAATACAATGGGTTCTTAATTGATGTCAAATTGTAGAAAAATAATTAATAAATGTTACAATTTAGAGACAGTTGATTTTAATTTTCATAACCTTAAATATAGATTATCATATTAATTACATGTAAACATTAAATTAACTATTAATGTGCCTGTTAGGCTTTCCCATCAGGAATATTAAAGTGATCATCTCCAATTTAATCTCCTAGAAGATGACTTTCCAAAAATTCACACACATATATAAGAAATTTTTGTTCAAAATATTGTCTGAAATCTTCATTGATTTAAACTGTGCATTGTCTGTCAGTCTTAGAATTTTATTAAAAATATGTCAATAGTTTATACACTTTATATATATTTATTATTAAAATTTATTTTACTAAGTTTATTGATAAACATAGAGTAACTACCCTATATAGTAATTTAAATTACCCACAAAGTTACCAGTGGCATTATACTGGGTGTTAGGAGACCGCTTCCGAAAACGAAGACAGACGATAGTACTAATAGGTATCATTAGTTTAATTACGTTTTTTTTAGTAATGTAATGTATTTTTTATGAAACTATCATTTCATTTAGCTGTACTAGCATGATGGAGCGTAAATAATGCTAATAAAACGTTTTAAAAATACGATTTTTTTTCTGTCCCATCATCAAAGGTGTCATTAGTACTGTCGTCTCTCTTTGTTTTCGGAAGCGGTCTCCTAATACCCAGTATATATATAGAATATTTCAAAAAAATAACTAATGAGATCCAGATATAATTAAAAATTGGCATTTTTGGTACATACAATATTACTTTTATTATCAATTTATGAACTTTAATATTTTTTCAGCGTCAAATGAGGTTGTATTTATGAATTTTTATGCTGAATGGTGTAAATTCAGTAATATGCTGATGCCAATATTTGATGATGCCGCTGATGAGGTTACAAAAGCTGGTTATGATACTGGAAAAGTCGTCATGGGTAAAGTGGATTGTGACAGGGAGGGCTCTATTGCCACAAGGTTCCACATCACCAAATATCCCACATTAAAGCTTTTCCGCAATGGTTTGCCAGCTAAGAAAGAATACAGAGGTGACTGACAAACAATATTTTTTTATATTATAGTTTCAGAGCTTACAATTGTTAAGTTGTTTAAAACATTTTGTTCTAGTTATTTCAGTGATGTTATTTTATTGTTGTCAAGATGTTATTCATTTTCCTTTATATTTTGCATTCCAAAGTCAAATAAAGTCTTACATCCACTAATAACAATGAATAAATAAGTTTTTTTTGAACGTCCCTTTATAATGTTTTGCTTAAAGTGTAATAATAACGTTACAACATACTAGTTGGTGCCTGTTACTTCTTTCTTGTGTAAATGGTTTTTCTTATACACAGGAACTATTTGTGTTAACTAAATTAAAAGTGAGCTGACTATTTTTTATTATTGTTAATTCCTAATATCTTTATACTAATTCTAATTAACCTCTGTTAAATCTTGTTATTACGACATAGCCCCTATGGCCAGCCACTATAACCAGTAGAATACTTAAGATTTCTGAGATTATCCTGGATAAATAGCAGAAACTTCAATTTTATGTATTATATATATTTATATATACTATAGTCATGAAGTTGTATAGTCTTTAATTTTTTTTTACACAATACCACCTATATCCTTGATTTGAGCAGATTATATTAAAGTATTTTATCCAATGTATTTTAGTTTGATTTGCTATTGCAGGTCAGCGTTCAGTGGAGGCATTCGCTGAATTCATTAAGAATCAAGTAACAGATCCAGTGATTACATTTGGTTCACTGAAGGAGCTTCTAGAGCTTAGTGAGGAGAAGAGACATATTATAGGATACATGGACAGGAGAGATCAACCAGAATATCAAGTGCTTAGAAGGGTAGCGGCTACTCTTAAAGATGAATGTATCTTCCATGCTGGTTTTGGAGATGCGTCACAGCAAATGCATCCTCCAGGTGATGTCACTAATTAATCTTTACATTTTTCTTTTTTTTTATGTCATAGCAGGCAAACGAACATGTGGGTCACCTGATGTTAAGTGGTCACAGCCATCCATAGATAGTAGCATCACCAGGAGAGTTGCAAGTGCATTGCCGGCCTTTTAAAGAAGTGTACACTCTGCAGTTCTTTAGTCTCTGATTGTTCATACTTGTCAAGAAACTGATGTGTGTTTTATTATTTTATATAATACTTTAATTAGCTATTGGTTTCTACACTATTCTTAATAAAAATTAAGTGTAGATTTCTTATCAAATTCATTTTACATTTTGATTATTATCTCCTTAACAATGTCATTGAACAGGAAGATGTTTCATATTATTCGTTTTTAATTATTTAAAGTCTATTTTACGCCTACACAAGAAGAGTGGTTGAAATACACAATACCTATGTCATGTGAAAATATTATTTCATGTTTTCATGAAAATCTTGCTTATTTGCAAAACTGTTAATTCTATAATGTAAGATTTAGCAGAATTTAGTACTTGAAAATGTTTTACGATTGACCTTTCGAACTTATAAAAATATTACATTTACATGCAAGGATATTATTAATTCTCTAAAAATGAAGCACTTAAATACTAATGCAATTCAAATGCAAATGTTATTTATATAGAAACTAGTTGTGAATCTGCATATAGTATAAGTAGCTTAATTTGATGCACTAAATTATATCTATATTAATAGTACAAAGCTGGAGGGTTTATTTGTTTGGTTGAATGCACTAATCTCAGGAACGACTGGTCTGATTTTGATTCTTTCGCTGTCAGATAGCTCATTTATCGAGGAAGGTTACAGGCTATATATCATCACGCTAAGACCAATAGCAGCAGAGCACCAATAAAAAATCTTTCAACATCGGACTTTTCCTTTCCTTTTGAGAGCTTTTGCTGGGTGTTAGCGTCAGCCCAGAGTAACCACCACATGGACGAAGTCGTGGGCAGAAGCAAGTTGTTAATAAGAGTAGACAGATATAAAATAACATTCATTACTATTTAAATTAAATATTATCTTGTCTTTTTAGGTCAACCTATTGTAGTATTCAGAGCAGACCGAAAAAGATCTACAGAACCTGATGAAACTTATAACGGTGCATGGTCTTTTGATGAACTTTATAGTTGGGTTCAAGAAAAATGTATCCCTCTGGTCCGTGAGATTACTTTCGAAAATGCAGAAGAATTAACGGAGGAAGGATTACCATTCTTAATACTGTTCCATGATCCAAGTGATACAGAGAGTGTGAAAAAATACAAGGAAATTATTCAAAATGAATTAGAAACTGAGAAACGTAAGATATCTGATTTTTTTAAATTCCTTATATATACAAGTGCTTTTGTAAATTTTAAATTTAACATACTCTTTGCCATATTTAACTCAAATTGAATTGTTATTATTAAGCTTTATTAGCTTATTAGATTTCATTTGGTAAAATTTAAGTGGCTTTTAAAATCTGTAACTAAGTATTTATATTAATTTGCTAAAGTAAATGTAAACTTAGGCTAAAAAATAATGTTTTTAAATAATGAAGTTATTATGGCTTAGTGATAATATTTCAGACACCATGTTGGTGTCGATATAGGTTCAAACATTGGCAGAGTACCACAGGTTTGGTTTGGTGGCATTTGGATGAGATCATAATATGATGCTAAGGGCTTCTTCTAAGCTCGTCTAGTTAGTTACAACCCTCAATTTGAAAAGCTATCACCAAGCACCGTAAGTTATCTTTAGATATGTTCAGGTAGTCTCTCTCTAGTTTTAGCGATTTGAGCATCTTAACTTACATCGTAATTTAGCATCACGTGAGAGTGTAGTCAAACGCCAGAACCTACAAAATTATATATATATACCAGGTGTTAGGTTAGTCGCTGACAGTATTCTAACAGATGATTGTTCGTGGTCACATGTAACATATAAAATAATAACATCAAAACAAATACTAATAAACAACAAAGAGAACCTAAGTTAAAGTTTGTTCTAAGACTTTCAAAAGTATAAAAATAATAAAGCTAGGTGCAATGACCGGTGCCGAAAGCTACAAGGGGTGACCCGGAGTTAGTAACATTCGATAATTAAACGGACAATAAACACTTTTGTTTTGTTCCTGCCATTCTCACGTTCACTTTCAAGTGAAAGTGAAATCACGCGACGGTTATTTACACTGTGCTTTAACATATACGCATAGAAGATTGTGTATAATTTCTGTATTTTTCTAATCAAATATTAAGCACCTATTTTTTAAATTGATTTAGAACGAGATTTGAGTGTAGAGTATCCTGCATAAATATTGCTACTGTCTACACTTTCAGCCTGTATATTTGTACTCTACTATACTTTTTGCCTACTATATGTTAAAAAGGATTTTCTTGTTGTGAGTGTAACCAGAAAAGTCCGTCATTTGTTATTAAATATTACTTTGAAAACTATGAAAATACTCAGTGGCATAAACTTACACATTGATTGTGTATTTCACATGGGTTAACATTTGTACAAACTAAAATACTCAGTCAAGGTCTAAGCTAACTAACATGGTTTAATATTATATATAACTTGCCAAACAACTGTGTAAAGAAAAATAGAGTGAAAACAGATGTATAATTGTATATCATCAAGGTTATGGTAATGCATATGCATTTGAGGAAAAAAACTGTATGGAGTGTCATGGAAACCTATAAGAAAGAATGCTTTATATTAAATTTAATTATGTGTACATTTATAAGACAGTAAATCTAACGCGCCTGTACTTTCTAGATTGTTGTAAAAAAGAATGTTGCATGTGTCTAGGAAAAAGTAATAAAAAACATTTCAATCATCTTCAGAATTGTCCGTCTGTTTGTTTGAACACGCATCACTGTTAAAGTACTGTGTTCACGTTAAAACCTCACTCTATCAAAAGTTATTGTAATTTTAATTACCACGCGACTTAAGTACGAGATAAAAGTAAATGGACCTGCATACATTAAGAAGATTTTACTCATGATGATTTAGTCACTGTTTTTTTACATTAGGTTCCACGCGGACGGAGTCACGGGCACTGGTAGTAGTTTAATAATATTGAATGAAATTGAAATTGTATAATTAAATTAATACAAAACGAAAAAGTTAGGTTAAGTATAACCACATGATTCTTATTACTTCGCTGCTAGTAGCGTTGCTAGTATCAAAAAAGTGGGGCAAGCGGTGCGTTGCTTATGTTTTTTCTCTTCATATAAGATATATTATGAAGACTATAAACGACACAGACTCAGTCGCGAGCATGAACCATTGTTAGATAAAAAGAGATATAATAAATGCATTTTTCTGAAGTAAAACTTCTTTACGCTGACTTGGGGAGTAAACTGAATGCATGACGAGAGTGTTACAAAAAGTTTGTGATCGGGCGAGGTGTACGGAAGTTGAGAGGGGGATATAAGTTAGTGAAGATAGCCCAGAGTTAGTAAAACCCATACATAATAAATTTAAATATTTGAGAAAAGTAATATATGTATATACATGTTAATATAAGTTTTACTTCAGCCGTGTGGTCTAAAATACACTCGTTTTATTCAATGTAATGGATAATCTCTCATATTAATTTAAATTGTTGTTACAGAGAATATAAATTTCCTGACGGCTGATGGCGTTCGGTTTGAACATCCCCTCCATCATTTGGGTAAATCTGTTGGAGACTTGCCACTTATCGCTATTGATTCATTCCGGCATATGTATCTGTTCCCGGATTATAAGGATATGGAGAAGCCTGGCAAGTTGAAAGAGTTCCTACAAGACTTGTATTCGGGAAAATTACACAGGTGACATAATTTATATTATTAATAAACTTTGTATAGAAGCAAACATTATACTTGTACAGGCTGAAAGTTAGACAGTAGCAATATGTATGGAGGATACCCTGCACTCAATTCTCGTTCAAAATCAATAAAAAAATAGGTGCTTAATATTTAACCTAATTATCTAGAAAAATACGAAAATTATACGCAATCCTCTACGCGTCCATGTTAAAGCACACTGTCGAAGACCGTCGGATGACTTCACTTTCAGTTGAAAGTGAACGTGGGAACGGCATGAACAGAACAAAGGAATTTATTTTCCGTTTTATTATCAAAGATTATTAATTCTGGGTCGCCACTTACAGCTTTGGGCACCGGTCATTGCACCTAGGTTTATTACGTTTGTGTTTATACTTTTGAAAGTCTTAGAACAAACTTTAACTTCGATTCTCTTTGTTGTTTATTAGTATTTGTTTTGATATTATTATTTTATATGTTAAATGTCACCATGAAGTATCATCTTTTAGAATACTGTAAGCGACTAACTCAACACCTGGTATAGACGCACAGTTATAATGTAAATATATGTGTCCTTACATTCCAAAATGAGCTAAATCCAATTTTAGCCGTTCCTAATATTTTACCTTATTTTATTACGTTTTACGTTGTATCATTAAAAAAAAAAAAACTAAAAGCCTTATAAACGGCAACACATGAACTTCTTTGTCGATGCATAAAAACTGGAAATCTTAAAATTTTTTAACGTGTCATGTGGACGATTAAAATTGGATTTAGCTAATTTTGGAATGTAACGACACATATATTAGGGTCCGTTCCTAAAATACGTTACATAATATTATGTCGTTATTTTTCAAAATGAGCCACGTTCAATTTTAGTCGTCCATAAGATTTTATGGAAACCATTAAAATTGGATTTGGTTCATTTTGAAATGTAGGGGCTCAACGACTCAATTTACCTTTTTAGAGCCACTCCATCTTGCGTCACGTTGGCACATCTCATCAATATTGCTTCCCCCATATGTGTACAAATATAAATGTAACATATTTATTTACAAATATGAAAGGAACGACTTTCTATCGTAAAAAAAAAAATCGAGAAGAAAAATATTAGGGCCGCGAACGTAACGTTTGCTTAGAATCGGATAAGTAGTACCAGAAATTACCTCGCACACACATACTCACAAGCTACCTCTCTATAACAGTAGTAGAAACATTTAATAGCTTTTGCCTGCAGCGTTACTCGCATGAATGTGTTCTTCTATACCTCAAAAACAGTACCTTTTTCTGAATGCAAAATGCTTTACATACTTTTCTGTGCCCCTGACAACATGTATGCAAAATTTCATCATGATCAGTTATACTTTTATAAATGTTTAATTAAGGTGTAAAAGCGTAACAACACAAACTCACAAAATATTTAACTATTAGATAAACATGCTTAACTAACTGTGGAACCTAATGTAAGAAAACAGTCACTACTAAAATCATCTGAACGTATTAAGTCCATTTATTTATCTACTTTTTCTCGTACTTAAGTCGTGTCATTATTAAAATTACAATAACTTTTGATATAGTGAACCAATTTTAATGAAATTAAGTCTAAATATTACTCGAGTATATGCTTTATGATATTCCTGGTGAGATTTTATCGTGAAAACACTACTTTAGTAGTGATGCGTGTTCAGACAAACAGACAGACAGACATTTTTAAAAATGATTGAAATGTATTTTATTACTTATCCCAAGACACTGAAACAATTTTTTTTATAAAAATCTAGAAAGTACAGACACGTTACATTTACATTCTTATCATATGTGTAGACAATAAGAAATACATTGTTAGTTTACGAAATAAAATGTTAATACTGACATTGTATTGTGCAAATTATAAATTAAGATAATGTTCAAATAAGACAGATCCTTCATTAATTAAAAATGGATATTATATGACATCCTCCTTTTTAGCAGAAACAAAAAAATATATAAATTCATGTTAAGTACAAAAAAGGTTATTGATATTTAAAACAAGTCTCAGTTCAAAAAATTTTATTTAGATAAACAACAATCTAGATAGTAAAATTCTTTGTCTTATCACTTCAATTAGATCACCTTGTTTGATAAAGTACTTGATAAGTGTTGTCTTGTGGACATATTCTATTTTATATTACTGACGTCCAAAGAAAGATGAGCGTATTTGTCCTTTTTTGCATATTGAGTTTTATAAATATTCGGAATCAGCGCTGCATTTAATAGTATTTTTTTGTTCGTCTGTGACTTTCTGTTCTCAAATTACACTTAACCCCTGGACTGTCGAAACCATATAGGTTTTAAGTTCCATACAAATGAATGTAGACTTTTTTTATGGCAACATAAGGTTAAAAAACCGGATTTATTAAAAAAAATTTATTAAAAACGAACAATAACAAATTATGTAACGTAAACAGATAATTTAAAAAAAATTGGCTAGATATTTGAAAACATGATCCGCTATTTTTTTTATCAGCCGAGGGGTTGATTGATAGTCTAGCCGATACCCGCGACTCCGTCTGCATTGTTCTGCGCATGCGCACCACACTGCTTGTCTCACTGGTACATGGCAGAATGACAGTTAAAATAACGATATACATCGCGGAACGCGTACCGTGTTATTAAAAAAAAGTCAAATACGTATTGAATACTTGCTTTAAAAAAGTTTGGATACTTACGTATTAAATGCACCGCGCTTGCCGACGGCTGCCGCGGCAAGATCGTGTTATCCTTTTTCGCAAGTCTAACCTAACATAACCAAACAGAGATAGAAGAGCAAGATGTCGTACGTTCGGCGAGCGCAGTGCATTTAATACGTACGTATCCAAACTTTTTTAAAGCAAGTATTCAATAAGTATTTAACTTTTTTTAATAACACCCGTAATGTTTATGAAAATCGTGTTTTTCTTTGAAACTCTAACAAGTGTATATTAAATGAAGATATAGTGGTTATTTTTTTAGATAAGGATTAAGTGTTTGAGAGCTGGTATTAAACAAATGATGCTCGCACAAACATACCTCTCTCATTTTAGTAATATGTATTAATATGATTTCCCTATATTTTTTTTTATTGATATTTAAAATAATGGTTACTTGATTATTGAGAATATTATTTGTAATACTAATTTGTGTTACTTAATTAATGATACTGGGATTGAAAATACGCTAGAATGTTAAAACCACCAATATTCATACAAATTCTTAAGGATACATTGATGTATCGACATTTTTTATACAATGTAATGAAATCGATATCGATTAATTTCAATAATACGAGTATTTCCGAGATCAATAAACTTCAATATCGTTTGATCACAACACTATGAAAAGTGTCACACTTAAGAGATTTTTATGGAGGACACTAGATGGCGCTGAACCATACATATATTGTTATATAGTTTTATATTGTAATTTACCTCTGACGAAAATAGCGAATGATGTTTTTAAATGTCTACGTTACAGAAAGTTTTTATTTATAACGAACGGCGTTCTAAAGAGTTGATATCGTACGTAGCCAAGTTTTTAAAATTATAATTTAGCATTACATAATTTATCGTTATTTAAGTTTTTAACATTTTGAATATATCTGTTTTTTTTTAAACTTATGCTGTTAATAGCTAACCAACCAAGGTAACCGGTGCATCACACGGTCTACATTTGTTGTACGGAGCATAAATCATGAATATGGTTTTGCGCAGTCCGGGGGTTAATAAAATAGAATCGCTAAGCGTCAAATGTTAGACAAAAGAGATATTTTATGTTTTTTTTTTATTTAATTCCAGAGAGTTCCATTACGGACCGGATCCAGTTTCAGATGTGGTCAGTAACGCCGAGGTGAAGGTAACTTCCCCTCCGGAATCCACATTTAAGAAATTGGCACCGTCCAAAAATAGATACACACTTCTTAGGGACGAATTATAAGTTAATTTAGTATATTATATAGTTTATGCAATTTAATATAAGTTACTTGATAAGTACTTGTAAAAATTGTTTCATCTCGTTTCCTTTTAAATTTAATTTATATGTCTTGTTTATTTTTTGTTTTATCGAATTATCTATTGACATTATTCGTGCTATATTATTGGTACTGGACGAATGAATAAATCTAAGGTAATCTCAAATTATTAAAAATAACGTTTTTGATTACTTTTATCATGTTTTTTTTTTTAAGTTCAGAATCGGAATTAATTAATGAAGCGCCACCTTTTGTTTTTTTTAGGAACTGTACTAATTTGAGTAAACTTAGAAAATATAAAATTTAGATTTTTTTTTTGTGTTTCCATTTTGATAAAATAAAGCTTACATGGTGCTTACATCAAGTGACGCTAAAGTAAACTGGCGTTTCCGAAGTTTGAAATGGTCTTATTATAATCTATTGGACTCCTTGTATCATCCGTAATAAGTTTGCGGTTAATACTTTCAATGTACAGACGACGGTTCTACAGTTTTAAAACCAGTTAATTTAATAAGTAGTTGAAACATACGAAAAAGAACTGGACTATTGAAGTTTTTTGAAGTTAGTTTAGTTCCGTTTTGCACTGATTAAGTTTATTAAGTTTTTGTTTAGACGATCATTACTAGAATATATTCAACTAGCTGATATCCGCGACTTCATCTGCATTGTTTATTATCTTACAATGTATTTTATGTATAGAAGCAAAAATATGCCTTTTTCTTTTGTAATACTTACATTAATCATAGTTTATTGAAACGTTAATAACTTTATATTAAACTAGCTTCTGCCCGCGAGTTCGTCCGCTCTGAATAACCGCAGCGGAATCTCTCACAAGGGTAAAGATCCCGATTTTGAAATATTCTTCATCGGTGCTCCGCTCCTATTGGTCTTAGCGTGATGATATTTAGCCTTCATCGATAAATTAGCTAATACTGAAAGGATTTTTCAAATCGGACCATTAATATCCGATATTAGCGCGTTCAACCAAACAAACAAACCCTCCAGCTTTATAATATTAGTTTAGATGAAGATATCGTGATAATTTTTAAATAAACGCAGTGTCTAAGAAGTAACGTAGTTTTTTTTATCAAAGTCTATCCAATAGTTTTTTCATGATGCGTCCAAAATGCACGCCTTTTATTTATATAGAAAAGTTATTAAATATGTTTTTATTTATTATCGTAGTATATAACCTTGCTGGTTTGAACTTTAAAATGTAGTAAAATCTATATTTATCTATGTAGCGTTCGTATAACTTGTTTTTTTCTTAATTGGGGTCAAAATCACGACAAATCTGGTTTTACCTTGTTTTACTTCGGTGAGTAGAACGATAAAGTATATTTAAAATGCTTTGATTCACGATACGTATATATATCTTTTTACAAGGAATAGTTATAACCCATTGATGTATATAAAACCCCAATATGCACACTCAACGTCTCAAAACCCTCCGCATAAAATATGCACACAATTGAAAACTGCACTCATTTCAAATAGTCTCGCGTCGCTTGCGTCCTTGTAAAAACAACTTTAAATCATTTAGGTAAGGTTAAATTTGCAAAATCGTAAGTTTATCGCATAACTATATCCACGTATGTATATTGGGAAGTTTTTGCGGACGGGTTTTAGCGCTACTATTATTCGAGACTGTGCGTCTCGGGTTTTTATATGTCAATGTTATAGCCTATAAATATGTTATTGCCTGACTCAATTTCTACATTATACTTACATTTTTTCCAAGTAAATTCATTTTAAATTTTCTTTGTAATCGTTGATGATTTTTGTATAGATTTGGATGTACAATTGTAAACACTATTTTTATACTTGTAAAATATTTTGATATTGATAATTGGTATAAATAAACACGTTTAATATTATTTATTGTAATTATTATTAAAATATTTATAATAAGCTTTTATAAATTGTACGATAATCGGTTGCTAAAGTTTCCGGAATAATCGAATCCGTATAGTGAGTAAATAATAGTTCCGAACTGCACAAATTATGCAGTGAACTAGTTTCAGCTTTGTTATTCTCTTTTTCGGTGCTAAAATAACATGCACTATGAATTTCAGTCGGTTTGACCATGATTTTTTAATAACGACTACAACGCCATCTATCTATTTCTATCAAAGTTGTGTACCATCGACTCAAGATATCATGTCTATTGTGTTTTGCTTCGATCAACAATAACTAGATAAAGGATCACGTACAAAATCGAAGCTAACTGCTGTCTGTGTAAATTACACTTATGTAGCTATTTGTTTACTAAGAAAGGGAGAAAATAAGTTTTAAAACAGTTTTAAGTTCAACCTAATTACAACCATGACACCTAGTAATAAAGTCCCAAATGTTCAAAATATTATCTAATACTTACGATAAACCGAGCAAAGCAATAAATTACTTCCGTCACTTACAAATGAAAAGAAAACATAAACAACATTTAGTGTGAATTCGACCTTAACACGCAATGAATAAAGTACTTTTCCGTTAATATTCGTGGTTGGCGAGCCTTGGCCAAACATTTGTACCACAGGTTTAAAATCGGTAATTTTGTTCAAAATTTGATATTATTTGTTAGTTTAAAATATAAAATATTCAACATGTATTTAGCGAAAGTAAGATACTCCGGCCGTTAAATTGCTTTTTCGGGTATTATTTTTGCATCTTTTGAATACACTGCGGCATTGTGAAACGTGCTTACATTGGCTTTGTTTCAAACAAACTAAACAAAATAAAAGCTCACATTTCAAGTGACCTGTTATTTACTCAGACGTATTTTTCGCGCCGACCCGATATGTAGGTTTGTTGTTCGAAGGTGTTTTGTGAAGTCAGTCGGTCATGTCGTTCAAAATAACACGATTAATAACAGATGCATCAAAATCATGTATATATAAGAATTGCCAATTGACATGTATTTTTGAGTAATTCAATAAAATGTTAGAATTTAGTACTGCATTTGCAATTTTCAACATCATTATTTTAAAACAATATCAATCAATAAGCTTCAATAGAATACAATATTTGTTTTAACTAATTACGAGATAAAACATTCCTCGTACAAACTGAGTCATTATTTATCTATTATATATGTATAATAATTATTGTGGAAGTGAAATGGTTGTACAAAATGTATGTTCTGTGACGTGAGTTGTAATAAATTTTTCGATTCTCTTATTCAGGTTTTTTATTTGTTACCTTTTTCACTGCAGAACCTAATTTTAAATATACAAAAAAAGAAAAAAGAAAACGCCACGTGAGTTGTATAGAAACAAAAGTGGTAAAGGAAGGCGGTAAAATAGTAAGAAAGTATAGTTAGTATCTATATGCAGAATACTTTTTTAATTATTGAAGTAAAACTTCTTTAGGCGCGACTAGGAGGTATCTGGACGACAATGCAACGGAAGGTCGTTGAGGCAATATGGCGTCACGTTTCTGTACCATCCGGTTATGTAATAATCAAACATAACCAAAACTTCTATTAAATCATAATTAATTTAATTCGTTACTTGTCATAGTAACCTGTCTGTACTTTTCTATATTTTATTTTATAAACAAAGAGTTGTTAATAATATTTCCTGTGCTATTTAAGTTCCGAATTAGCTGATAGATGTCACTACAGATAATGAAGCTTTGATTTAAATTGTTACTTACTTACATTGAAACCAGATAGCAGCACGGTCGGGCGCCCATATATACATAATTAATTATATTGTATGATTTTGATTATTATTCTATTTAATAGTTTCTATATTTTTTTTTCAAAAATTTCTTGTTCATTTGTTTATAAATTATTTATTGACAAAATCAAAAATATTTAAAAGCTTTTGCTTCAATCGCGTATGACGATTACACTCGCTTATTTTTTTAATTATGTCCACATTGGTTGGATTCAATACAACAATAAAATATTCACAATGATTGTTTATGGATGCAATTGAAATTTATTAATTATATGTCAACCATGCTTTTTTTATTTAATTTTATACAACTCACATTCTCAATATGCATGATAACTTTCTTAATATCTTTTAAAATGTATTTTAAGATATATAATAATTAAGATACTATTTTAATACAATACGGTTATAAATGACTGCCTGTTATTCACGGTTCCGTACGCGCTTTTTAAAAATGTATTAATAAAATGTAAAATTATGAGTAGATGTGTACATTACAGTAATGTTTTTCCAAAAACATTTTTTAAGTACGACACGCACGCCCTCTATTCTAACATGTATCGTGTACATTAGATATGTGAATAATATCAGTGTATCAAATGGGATGGGCTTTATCAACAGCAACATACCTGGAACTTTAACCTGCAATATATCACCCTCAGTGCTCACTAACAGTATATAAGAAAGTAATTAAAATTTTAAGCTATACATTATAGAACAATATGTGTTAAATCTTTTATTATATAGATATAATATGCCCATACTGTCGATTATACGTTACTACAATTATGAAGTGATATAGACGCAAGCGCGGTAAAAAAAACAAAATGGCTGCCAAATGATCAAATAATAATATAATTTAAATTACATACAACCATATCATTTTCTATTATGTATATTTATTCTTGAAGTTCAGTAAAGCGCACGTCTCACGCGCTTGTTTACAATAAACAACATATTTTTGATAAATTTGACACGAACGAATGGACGGGTAACAGTTCAACAAATAAAACAGAATATGTCACCCGCTATAACTTCGGATATCTGCCAGAAAAATTCCCGTTAAAATAGGTCCAGCCGTTTCGGACATAACCCGGAACAAATAAACAAACAAACAGACAAAATATAATAATATAAAATACCGACAAGGTTTTTAAAAATATATTATTTGTAGCCATATCCATTCACCAAAAAGTTGTTATTTTAATTTTACATACACACACTATTTTTATGATACGTAATAGATTACAAATAAAAAATTGGAAACAAAACAAACGTAGAATAAACATTTTGAGTAGAAACCCAAAGTAAACTTTTAAAATTTTTGCTATAGAAAGTTACCACGTTACCATGGCAACGTATACAATACTATCGCTAACACGCAGCTAAAAGGAAAAAACAGCCCGATTTTGAAACATTCTTCGTTGGCGCTCCGCTCCTACTGGTCTTAGCGTGATGATATATAGCCTATAGGCTTCCTCGATAAATGAGCTATCTATCAACGAAGACTAATCAAATCGGACTTTTAGTTTCTGAGATTAGCGCGTTCAACCATACAAACAAACAAACACACAAACTCTTCAGCTTTATATATTAGTATAGATTAGACTTATTGTCTAAGCAACGACTATATATACAATTTTTACTTTTCCTTATAAAAGTATGACAACGTTTCTACTAAAATAAATAGTTGCAAGATTTTTTGGGCCGATGAAAATGTTAAAGTTGAATATTAAAAATGTTAAATTTGGTTGGAATCCACGTGCCTAACCTGATTACGATTTACGTAAAAGGCATTTTTGATTACTAAGTAACATGACGATTTTTTGTTTTTACTCAACATATAGTCCGCGTCAAACTTTTTAACCGCTCTGGAGTAGATGCGCAGAACAGAAATTTAGGTATCAGAGGGACGCAGATGAGGTAAAAGGGGAGCAGGCTCACCTGCGCACGTACATCGCCCCTATTGCACCCACCTTGACGCATTTGTTAGGTCATTACTAGTTGTGGTACAGTCGCATTAAGAATAGTTTTGTTGTTGTTAATTACATTTTTTTATGTCATAGGAGGCAAACGAACAGGTGGGTCACCTGATGTTAAGTGATCACCGCCGTCGAGGAAGACCCTCGGAGTGGCCGTCTCCGCCAAAGGAGAGCAGGCAGAAGGGGGAGGCGATATGTTCGCCTCCTCGCACTACCGTAGTCGAACCTGAGGGGATCGGTCGGAGGGCCCATCTCCTCATTGCACAAGCGAGGCTGACAAGGGGAGGCGACTGGCTATTCACCCAGATTGTCTCTCTATAGTAGGACGAAGCCTGGCAATTTCACCTTGCTAGTCTGCCGCAGGGGCCGTTTTTCAGGTCAGATAGCAGGTTCGATCCCTGGCTGCCCTTACCATGCGGCGAACAGTACACCGTGGGGTTCTAGTCCGTGTGGTGTGAGTCGGACATAACCCACTCTCTTGCCCGAGAGGGTGGCATCCATAAGGGATTTCCCAACGTTCATAAAAAGAAAAAACACCGTCGTCCATAATACACACTAGCAACACCAGGGGTGTCGCAAGTGCTTTGCCAGCCTATGTATGGAGGGGGGGGGGGGGGGTGGGAGGAGAGAGGTAGATGGGCCTCCGGCGCTCTCACTGACCGAACGAAACGCAACAATGCAAGCACTGTTACTTCACGTCGGTTTTCTGTGAAAGGGTGATACTACGCCGGGTGAGACGAACCTTTTTTTTTGCACTGTTGACCTGGCAAGATTTTTACAGCTTCACCGAACCACTGGGCGTGCCGACCCATTCGTTCTGAAACCAGTAATAGCTTCAGCGTGGTGATGAAATGTTATTTGGATTTAATTATAACTGACAAATACATGATGTGGCGAACTGTTAATATTCTAGCTTTGTCTATCACTTTATTATTCAGCAGTCAATTTCTGGTATTACTGTTATTTTATTTCCCCAGTAATTATTTAATTTTATATTGTCTGTTCATATTTATCTCCTTTTCTTTGCAAATATTCTAAATGTTTGTATATCGAGTATGTCTGTATATGTCTGCTCAATTAATATAAACAGGTTTTCGTAAACTAGCTGTCAAACCGTTTCGGTAGTCCGGTGAAGCTGTTAAGGCCTTGCTAGGCCAATAGCGTACTCAGAGACGAAAATAAAAATGTCAAACCGTTTACAAGACGACAAATTGGAATCAAATTAATTTCACATCTCTCACAAAAATCTTCTGAAAGTAGCAACGTGGTCGTTATACTGCTACATTCTTATTACTTAACTAGCTGACCCGTGCAACTTCGTCTGCACCAAATCGGTTATTACCGGTTTCAATTGTATTTTTAAACGCAAATAATCTTAAAAAACCTAAAACCCTATTGCAGCGTTATCCAGCACTTCCAATCGTGAATCCAAACTATCCAGGGACTCACTCAAACATATACCCAGTTGGTATGTGAGAAATCTTTTAAAATAAGCCTAGAATCTGTTCGCAGCATTACCTAAAGTAGTGTCATCAAAGTGAAGATCAAAACTAACTTACATATATTGCCGATAAATGTCTTCCCAGTACCCCTTGTAACTTCATCATGTAACATACTGTAAAAGTTGAACTTTATCTACATTAAATTTCCATTTTGTTTTAGTTGTTTGTTTTATAAGAATTTGTAAAGTATACGTGAAATCTACATTCAATTTTAATTTGGTCACATTTATTTTACTTTTGACATACAAACCACCTTTTTTACTGAGATACTGAACTTGGGATAATATACCTTTCTAACAGTGAAAGAATTTTTGAAACCGGACCAGTAGTAGGTACCAAGCATTCCTCGAAAACAAAAAACTTTACCACTCATTATAATATTAGTATAAATACAACATAGTAACTGCAAACAGTAGTCCGGTGAAGCTGTTAAGACCTTGCTAGGTCAATAGCGTGGTCAGTTCGAGAAAAAAAAAGTAACTGCATACACCTCAACTGATTTATTTTAATCTTAGATTCACAAACCTGAACCCAACTACTTCAAGACTCAATAACATTTATAAAACTAATTTTATCAAATATCGAAACAACACACGTACTGATAGAACTCTAGTTGAGATTCATCTTCTACAATGCAATGTAACTATTATCTAGGTTTATGTTTTAGGAAAAAATCTTGTCACCTTTGTTTAGCAAACATTTTTTATACAATAAAATAAATGTAACAACATATAAGTGACAGTTTCGTTTATACGTATTTTTTTCATATAAGGTCGATAATTACGCATAGCAACGTCATATAGCCGTAGCTCAGTTATAACGTGCTGGACAGTATATGGTCCGGCGGAGCCGACGGTTCGAATCCCGGCGATTATTTTTTTGGTATTTTTTTTAAAGTAGCTTAGGGAAATATAGCTTATCTTTTTAGCTAATCTGTCTGCTATATATAGCACAATAAAAAAATTACCAAAATCCGTCAAAAATTTCATTAACTACAAATTTTTGACTTTCGTCCGTTATCCTGGAGAATCCCTTGCGTTTTATGAGATAAAAAGTATTCTAGATGTAACCTTGTAATATTAGTTATCACTGTGCCAAATTTCGTCAAAATTGGTTCAGTACTTTCAGAGTGGTACGTGTTCAAAGGGACAGACAAACAGGCAGATCCTGGAGAATTCCTTGCGTTTTATGAGATAAAAAGTATCCTAGATGTAATCTCGTAATATTAGTTATCACTGTGCCAAGTTTCGTCAAAATCGGTTCAGTACTTTCAGAGTGATGCGTGTTCACAGGGACAGACAGACAGACAGACAGACAGACAGACAAAAATTGTAAAAAGATTATTTTTGGCTTCTATATCGATAACAAAGTCTACCCCGATAAAAATTTTCAAAAAATATTTAATGTACAGATTTGACCTTGCTACAGTTTTATTATAGTATAGATAGATGTAACAGGCAAATATCTACTTGAATCATAATTCAATTATTAATTATTAATTATTATTAATTCATTAAAACCAAACATATTGTACGTGTAATATCGAGAGAACTTAAAAATTTATAAATGTAAATTCCTATAATAATATTTTTAATTTGTCTTGTACCTATTCTCTTGTCTTGACTTTACTATACACAAAACCGAACTTAAAGCTATATTCAGAGCGGCCAAAAACTATGACGCGGACTATAGGATAATTACTATCACATTTTGATAAAACATGTGCAACAAATGCGCGAGCAGTTTTGTTTATCGAAATAGAAATATGGTAATTAATTCAAGAGACGAGAAAGTTACTTATTTTAATGATAAACATATTTCTTTGGTGACTATTTTTTTTTTTCGATTTCATTATTAACAAATATTTCGACGGAACAAAGTTGAAATCTTGAAAGCTGAATTCTGCGTTCCGAAGTTTTCCTCGGGGATGCCGGAATGGCGTAGTAGGTACTGAAAAAAAAGAGTTCCATTGAAAAATGTATGGTCCTAGTATTAATATGATGTTAAAGAAGAATGTTAAAGGATATACATACATAAGATTAAAATATGTAAAAGCAAAATACCAACCATATCAAAGCCAACAACCTAGGAAGAATATGAGGTGACGTGGTTTCTTTAAAATTTTATTCTCATTCTTACTACACGTTGGCAGAAACCGACTCCTTAGTGCACTGTGTTACATCGTGTATAAAAAAGTGTCATCGTTAAATCTTCAAATGGGATGTTATAGAAAACAAACTGATATCGTTTTTATTCATGTCAAGCAATTTCGGCTGTCACTGGAAAGAAAGAGTAGCGTTTGATGACCGCCGCGCCACCACGGGGTGCCTCCGATCCGCAGAATTCCTTTACCTCATAATTTTTTGTGATTGACCAAATGGTGACGGACAGATTATGGTGTTATAATTTTTAGATAAATTACTTATATATAGAAAATGTGTTCTGAAATATTTCTAGGGCAATCGCTAAAGTTAAAAAGTAAATACTATATACCCTACTCATTTCTAGAATTATTTTGGTATACGAGTGGACAACCACTATGCATATTTTTAATTATATTAATGTTATTATTTTTTAATATAGGGAAAGCAATTCAAATACATAAGTATTATAAATCAGCTAAGAAATTTGTAAAGAAATTGATATAAAATTGCAACCAATTTTTTTGATATTCTGGTTTTTCAACGACACGTTACAAAAGGATGACAAGGGAACATCGTTCAAAACCTGCGAAGTTATTGTCAAGAACAGGTACATCGGGTGATCTGGTTACACGTAACAATGCTGATATTCACTCCTTTAAATACCTTGATACTCTAAACTGAGCGGAATTCCGATCAGATAACACCAGCGTCCGTTTTGTTATACAATAGCGATATAAAAGTTATTCACTATCCGAGTTACATTTGAGCTTTTTATCTTATTGTTAATATACGTATCAAATAACTGTCTTTGACAAAATAAGTGAATATTGAAAAAAAATGATTGTGCTATATTGATTGATTAATAAAATTAACGTACAATATAATCAGGGCCGTAATTAGGCTATGCAAAATCCTTCGGGCCGGGAGCGACGACCTTAGAGTTTGGGTCCCTTTTAATTTCTATTTTGACGCTCGACTATAGTTTTATGGCTCTACTAAGCCAGAGTATCTCTTGGCTCATGCTCTATATGCCACAATAAGTAATAGAGTACTAAGTATAGTTGAAAAGTATTTGTAAGTATCAATTATGACATTATTGTGTATTAATTTTATAACAATATTGTTGAAAACAGCTGAAGAGAAAAATATGACGTCGAATAGTTTTTTTAAATGTTGACTTTTTCAATAATTACTAGTTTTTCCCGTGACTTAGTTTATGTGTTTTTTTGGTATATTAATGATAATGTTCTTCCACTATTCCTTCTCCTATGATTATCTCTAGATCTATGTCAAACTTTCCATCGTACAGAGGTTTCGTATCTATAACATTAAACTGGACTGTAAGTATTTGATTTGGCGAGATAGTGCCTAAGTGCAACATGTAGATCACATAACGAGTAATCAAAATATTAAACATTTTATTGACATCTGTTAATGAAATCAGAGATATAATAAATCAAAACGAGTTTCAAATTGCGCCACTCGAAATCCAGGCCTTATGGGCTTAAGCCTAACTTCATCACTGATGACTAGTAGGTAAGGCCAAGCATAGAGTACAGAAACGATACTACAATATGTTGAACTAACAATTATGTCCATTTAATAATTTCAAATATAGCATGAAACATCGACAGTAAAATAATGTAAGCACAATTTATGACATACGAGCAAATTATGGTTTTAGTATCGCGGGTGCCAGGTTGGATGCTCGTCGACAATGCACGAAACACGACACCGTAGTGTTCCCGTAGCTTCGGTACTTTGTAAGATTACTCATAAAGTACCCGAGCTATTCACGAGGGCGCTCCGCCAAAAGACAGGAAGTGAAGGACAGCGTGCGATCAGACCAATTACCCGCCCACGTTATGAGAAACCTGTAATTACCTGCGAAGCATAAGTATGAATATCGTTAAAGGAAACAGCAATCACTCAGCATATTTCGCTAGTGAAATGAATCAGAATAAAATGTAAAGTTTTATGTTTTAACGAAATGTTATATTAATAAAAAAAATTAGTAGGTAAATGTGAATTATTTTCATAGTATTAGTAAACCTAGATTATATGAATTTATATAATTTCTACAGCAACTTGGGGTTTCAATTATTTATAGCAAATACATTCATTTTATTTCTTCCTCACAACCTTTTAGAGTAGATATTAATTTGCTCACCTCCAAAAAGGTGTAGTTTGAACATATATTAATTATATTTTAACTAGCGGACCCGGCAGACGCTGTCCTGCCCTGACTATAAAAAAACCTTGACAAATTATATACTAAAACCTTTCTCATGAATCACTGTATCCACTGGTGAAAACCGTATGAAAATCCGTTCAGTAGTTTTTGAGTTTATCGCGAACAGACAGACAGACAGACGCGGGGGGGACTTTGTTTTATACTATGTAATGATGTGAGTATATATTTTTCTCCTACGTTTTTCTAAGTTATTCAATTTTAGCGATGTTTTGTAAGAAACTAACAGTTGATAAATTTTCAATTGTCGATACAGGCTAGTTTTAAATAATTAGTTCAATGCAGTTCAATTGTTATTAGAATAAGGATATCTGATTAATCGCCAAGTAAAATGAATTTTTAAAACAGATTTTCGTATCGCCACTTCATTGTTGACTCCTTATGAAGGACATTGTTCAAGAAAGCGGATAACTTGAAAAGGTTTTTTTTTTCGTTCGCACGTCGCTTGCAAAAACACGGTAGCCCTGGAGATTTACGACGTTAGAAGAGCGATCATAGCGCATTAGCAGGCGACATTGTGCCCCTGCATGTGGGCTTTGTGAGCGACCAGTTCTAGCATGTTCCAACAGTAGCGAGCCTCTGTTGTCTAACGCCATATTCGGGCCCTTTGTTCTAAAAAGTCATAAACATGTCGTCAGGTTGACTTATAGTAAGTCGTAATTGTATTGAAATAAAAAATGCAATAGGGTTGCTGCGTATTGTAGTCGACGTTATAAAATTAGATAAGTACATTTTAGTACTTCGTATTGTACGTTAGGTATTAGTGTGTATGTGATATAGGTAAATACATTTCATATCTGTATCTATGTTTATAATATTACTAGTAATTTCCTAGTAGTTCACGTTTTCTGTGCAGTAAATATTTTCGACTCTTTGTTTATATCTACCTATATACAGGTATACGAAAGAATAACTGACTGACTGAGGGAAAAGTGATATACTTTCATAGAAACTTTCATACTCTTACCCTTAGGGGCTGAATTTCCAAAAATCTTTCTCTACTTAAATTCTAAAGGAAATCGAATTGCAAATTTCCACAGCGCGGCCCTAGCATCAGTAGTTTGGGACGTGAGATGATATGTCAGTCAAACAGTCGGTTATTCTTTTATACATATAGATCTAAAATTAATTATATGTATGTTTCAATGGATATAAGGTTTACCTATATGTTTGGAAAAAAAGAATGTAACTTTATTAAGTAACTTATGATTAGATATATAGAAGTAGGTACTAACTACTATATAATATTTTAATTTAAAAATAATGACGCTCGCCCTTTAAAGCGGGTGCGGGAAAGCGCCACCTAACTAGCGCATAAATAATGTAAAACTTATAATAACATCATACACTCATTATGTTTGGCCGTGTATAATTCGAAAACTATTAAACGTAATTCGTTTTTCAGATTAACTTAGGAATTCAAAGAAGGATTATGAAGCGGATTAGGTTATTTCAAAACGAGTCCAACAGGATAGTACTTGTGACGCAGTGATAATAAGTCCAGCTATTGAGCTGAAAGATTGAGGATTCAACTAAAAATGACTATAAAATATAAAATTGCCATATGTTGCTGGCCTATCACTTTTCTCAGTCTGAATCCCATAAACAGTTCCCTTTGAATTTTCACGTTGTGAAAAACACGGTTCAGTAGGTACTTAAAGTAAATAAATACGTATGTGTTTTAACAATGATGTCTGTAGGTTTTATCTTTATTATATATCTACTTCATTACATATTATAAAATAAAGTCCCCTACCGCGTTTGTCTGTCTGTCTGTTCACGATAAACTCAAAAACTACTGAACGGATTTTCATGCGGTTTTCACCAGTGGATAAAGTGATTCATGAGGAACGTTTTGGTATATAATTTGTCAAGGATTTATTTTTAATCAGAGCGGGACAACGTCTGCCGGGCCCGCTAGTATATTATAAATGCGAAGGTAAGTTTCCTTTTTACGTTTTCATACCTGAACTACTGAACCGATCATCGTGAAAATTTGAATACACTTTGTCGTGTGTAATAAAAATGACATAGGGTACCCTTTTTTCCGAGAAAATACTGCTCCAGAGAGATAGGACAAATCTATATTAACACGAGCGACGCGAGCTAAAACTAGTCTATAATAAATAGACAAAAATAAAACAATTCAGTACCATATAATTCTCTGCTTGTCATTAAATTTTCTTTTTTTTGTTTAGTATCGACGAGTTATCAATAAAGAAATTGAAAACATTTTTTATGGTTATTTTTCCTTACCATGGACAACTTCTCTTACATTATTTATCAATTGATATTCATCATACATCATGACAATTACGTCTACTATTCTACAATATTTATACATTATTTGGTAAAAAACCTCAATAATATTGAATACTTAAAAAATATGATCGAACTAAGACCTCTGGACAACCACAAGTAAACATAAAATTACATAAATACAATAAATTAAGTGTTTATTTCTTTTCCGGGTTAAAACAGATAGATAAAGGATTTTTCAGAGTATTATTACAGCAGGACTTACCAGCATTAATAAATTTTAATAGACATAACTTAAAATAAGTAAAAATGTTGTAGAGATTGACAAAATATTTATTGAAAAAATAAAATACACACCACAATTCATCGAGGATTAAATAGGTAGGTGCTTACCATTGAATAATAAAAACATTTTTAAAGCAATAAGAACGATGTCTCGAGCAGCAACTATTCTTGCAAATCCTTTTACCTAAAATTAAATTATTTAAAGTTAGAAGAGCATATAAAAATATAGGGAAATAATTAAATGTATTTACGAGCATAGGAGTATCTGGAAAGCGCGGTGTTTAGTAAAACAAAAACACAGGGAACAATTTAACAAACTGCCATATTTTAACAACGTGTAATTAAAGGTTTGGCTCCGCTCGAATATGCATAAATCATACGTCTGCCGGGAACTGCCGACCGAAATAGAGAAAAAATTAAATACAATAAGCGCCTGGGAGTTACAAAAAGAAATATCTACATATCTTAACATCAACATTGTTAATGCAACGCGTTTATGAAATTAAAAGAAAATTTAACTTTTCCCATATCAACGTATAAATTGTTTAAACTGAACTTTGAATTATTGGACTGTTTTAATTATTATTTGAATCGGTTATTTAAAGTATGTATGGGTCATGATGAGAAGTTAATAGTATTTTATAATGTGGCATCATACAAAGTTGCTAAATTACAGCATCGCATTTTCATCAAGTTTCTATAATGTTATCACAATATTTAATATTAAATTTAATGAACATATTAAAGTAAATTCAACGATAAATTACTATGTATCGTAAATGTGTTGTTTACGTCTATCGAACGCCGCCATCTCACTCTCATGGTTATCCTGTTCTCATGAGTCGATCTGGTAAGCTCATAATTCACGAACGTGGGGTGGGGTGTGTCGGAGGCTGTGCTGGCCGGAGCCGGGGGCCGGGGTGCGCTCGCGCCGGGTCCCGGGCGGGGCGGGGCGGGGGGCGAGGTGACAACCGCTCGTTACGTCTATTCCAAGCCAGTTATTAAAAACGTCTCGGCGCGAGCGGTGTGCCGCCCTGTAATTATCCAGTTGAAGGTTTTCGTCGCGCTACGTTGTCACCACTGTTACCGGAAATGCAATACGTGGATCCGCCTGCGCAACAGGTCTGTCCGCCCGCCCACGCCCTGTACTTACTAAACGACACATTGACAGTCTTTGTACATTTAACAATATTTCGTAATATAATTTAGCATATTGTGACTGTCAAAAACTAGTAACGTCTTAAATATTTACGTGACATCTACAAGTGTTTTGTATTATTTTTATGAAGTACTAAAAGTTTAAAGATTTTTATATAACTTTCTATTAAATTTGCTTCAGATGATGAATATCATGTCCGGATATGGGTGCGGTTATGGACGCGGCGACGCGTTGTCTCCTGCTTCAGATTTATCTTCATGCAGTAGTGCATCTTCCGGGGCTTGGTGTGGCCCTTCTACGTGGCGAGATTTACCGCCGTACCCATCACAATATCCAGCATATTGGCCGCCGGTTGCTGCAGCTGCTGCAGCAGAGGAAGCGCGGGAACTTCAACGCCGATGTGCTAAGTGTCGCTGTCCCAACTGTCTGACAGAAGCCGCCGGCTTCGGACCTAATTACGGCAAGGACGGCGCTAAACGAGAACACGTCTGCCACGTTCCCGGTTGTGGAAAAGTTTATGGGAAAACATCTCACCTGAAAGCTCATTTGAGGTGGCACACCGGAGAACGACCGTTCGTTTGCAATTGGTTATTTTGCGGCAAGAGATTCACTCGATCGGACGAGTTACAGCGGCATCTCCGCACTCACACTGGAGAGAAGAGATTTGCTTGTCAACTATGCACAAAACGTTTCATGCGATCGGATCATTTAGCTAAGCATGTCAAGACTCACGCTAACGTATCTAGAAAGAGTAAGAAAGTTAAAGAAGATGAAAAAGAAGAGACTACGGGCGAGAAAAGTGATCGATTATCGAATGAGGTCGCACCAACGGTTTCAGTTGGAAGCACTAATTACGGAACAACGAACACCGTTACCGGTAACACAAAACAAAATATTATATTTTCAGATGTAAGTTATCCATCGAGCGTTCCTAATGTTACAACTTCACCTAACGTTTACAATAGTGCTGCGATGTACGGTAATAATGGAATGATGAACGGATGGTACCCTGAAGTAAGACAAGACACTTTGTACCCGGCGAGTCCTCCGACTCGAATCTATCAACAGTATTCTTCTCCTATAACTACGTACCAGTGCGCGAGTAAAGACAATTACGCCGTATTTCAGGGTCATTATAACTTACAACCCCCCGTAGCTCTCGGACAGTAAATTACTAAAAATTATTAATTAATTGATAACAAAAGTGTATATTACACATTTTTTTTTACAAATTTGGTGACTGCATGTTTTCTCCTTGCATGCTTTAGATTTAATTCTTTTTAATTATAAGTTACCATACATTAAAAATGTGATTCTAATGGTATAGTTATCCATAAGTGTATTTTAATACAATTGTGCCTTCTTTGTTAAATAAAGTAATTAATTCTGAAAGTTTTCGTTTAATTATTCTCATAATTACAGTGGTTTATACATGTATTATAAACAAATTTTAACACTATATGTCTTGATCATCAATAATATAAGTACATAATAGGTAACCTATAACCTATGAAATTGCCGTTTTGCAGTACTGGCCATTTCAAATCAAAATAATTTTTGCTTGGCTAAGAATTCTAATTTCAAATTAATTCTATTTTAAAAACATGGAATACTTTTTCCAAAAGTAGTCATTTGTTTATTGATTAGTGTTACATTTTCATCGCATTTTAATCTTTTTTGTCATCATGGATACGTTAAAAATTCGAGTAATTATGGAATATGAGTACCGTCATGGCAGCAACGCGGCACAAGCGGCACGCAACATCAACGACGTTTACGGAGCTAACACTACAAACCAACGCACCACCTGTTATTGGTTTGCTCGCTTCCGTTCTGGGAATTTCAACGTGAAAAATGAACCTCGCGGTCGTCCGAAGACTTTGGTCGACAATGACGAATTAAAGGCGATTGTGGAAGTTGATGATATACAATCTACGGCTGAATTAGCAGCAGCTTTCGACATTAGCGTCAAAACAATATTGGTCCATTTGCGTCAAATTGGCAAGGTAAAAAAGCTTAACAAATGGGTGCCCCACGAACTCAATGATCGCCAGCGCGAAGTACGCGTCGAGACGTGCCTTGCACTGCTCAACAGACACACAAATGAAGGAATTTTGAACCGCATTGTTACCTGCGATGAAAAATGGATTCTGTTTGATAACCGCAAGCGCTCAGCAAATTGGTTGGATCCTGGTTCAGCACCTAAACAATGCACTAAACGAAAACTTACCCCTAGAAAAGTGGTGGTCACTGTTTGGTGGTCTAGCGCCGGTGTGATTCATCACAGCTTCTTACCAAACGGGACGAGTATTACTGCAGATGTGTACTGTGAAGAACTGAACACAATGATGGAGAAGCTGGCACATCTCCAACCAGCATTGGTCAATCGCTCGTCTCCGCTGCTCCTGCACGACAACGCGCGACCTCATACTGCACAGCAGACGGTCTCCAAGTTGCAAGAACTGGGGTTAGAAGTTCTCCGTCATCCGCCCTACTCACCAGACCTTGCGCCTACAGACTACTACTTTTTCCATAATTTGGATAACTCCTTGACGGGAAAAAAAATTCAATACCAGAGAGGCAGTACAAAATGCCTTTGAAGAATTTGTTGCCCTCCGTCCAGCTGATTTCTTTAAGAAGGGCATCAATAAACTGCCACTGCGTTGGCAAAGATGCATTGATTGCATGGGTGATTACTTCGATTAATACAAATAAAAAATTCATGAAAAAAATTAGTTTAAATTTTTTCATACAAAACGGCAATTTCATAGGTAAAGACCTAATATAAACATAGGGTTTCAAAGAAGGTTTATTATTTAAAAAACTCGGAAAAAAATAATTTTAGAATAATTATTATGTCATTAAATTAATCACTCACATTATAAATAGGAGATTTATATAACCTGAAGTATGGAATAACTTATATTAAACTCCGAGTTTGGTCAAGAAAATAGACTATTTTTCAAACAATAAAATAACACTATAACATAGCACTAAATGTGCTAAAAATGATAAAATATATTACGTACATCGAATCGAATATTAATTAAAAATGTGACGTAAGTACCGCCCTATTTCTTTGCAAATATAAACAGATAATATTGTGTGCCGATTATATTATTTCCATCTTTCTTATATAGGAACAGACTGATAAATTGCAATTATTCATAATACAATATAATGTGGTTTAATGCCACTGTTATTACTTATCTACACATAGCGTTTCATCAGGAAGACACATAGTCATAGGATATTTACTGTTATATGTCATTATGACTATTATTATTATAGAACATTACTCATTAAAATATAATACCGAATATACAGAATATATTCATGTTTTTGCGACAGCTGTGCTTTGTTCTTGGAATTACTTTTTTATTCTTTATAGATTTGCTTTTGACCGCAATCTCGAGAGATGTTAAGTCACTATGTGGTCACGGATAATAGCTTGTTAAGTCTAGATAAATTGACTTTCAAGTGTGACTGTTTAAACATTTCTATAGATGCTTTGCGAAAAATGTCAACGTTAAAAGTTGTGGTAAGTCAGGCACATTACATGCAATATCCGAAAATTTTATAATAACCTCCCATCGCTTCTACGAGAAACAATGTTAATATTTAGGAATTATCAGAGTTAATGAGATTTAATTATAGAATTTCCCAGCGTGTCAGATATTTAATTGAAATATAATATGTAAATTAGTAGGTATTTATTTGTTCCTTACATTTATATATAAATAAACTTGAGGAGTTTGTTGTGTGTTCGCGGTAAACTCTGAAACTGATATTGAGTACACTATGACTGAATAAAGAACTTTTCTATTTCTATTCTAGACTTCGTATTATTACGCTTTTCCATAAGGACTAAGCAATTCTTAAAATTTAACATGGGTAACAAAAGACTGTTAGAAGTGTTTAAGTAAAATGGTAAAGTTGCAAAAAAATGATAGTCCATAAATAATCCAGATGAAATACGTGGCCCCAATGGAACAACAAATATATTTATACGACGACTAAGTCGTTACTAGAGTATACCGAAATTGAATTACACTATATATCTATACTAATATTATAAAGCCGCAGAGTTTGTTCGCTTGAACGCGCTAATCTCAGGAACTACTGGTCCGATTTGAAAATTATTTCAGTGTTAGATAGCTCATTTATCGAGGAAGGCTATATAACAACACGCTAAGACCAATAGGAGCGGAGCACCAATGAAGAATGTTTCAAAATCCTTCTGTAAGCTTCCGTTGCGTGTTAGCGTTAGTCCAAAGTAATTATTCCACGTGGGCGAAGTCACGGGCAGAAGCTAGTAATTTTATAAATTAATGATATTGTAATGTTCGTTATATATTTAGTTTGAAAAATAAAACATATTTCTCTTTCATTTTTCTGACGAGTGGTAGAGCTACGCGCTTGCTACGCATTACGCTACGTAGCCGGTAGCATTTGGGTACTCGTAGGTTGTTACGCCGGCGTCGCGTCAGTCCTTTTTTGTAGAATGTGTCATTACATTTCAAAATGAGTTAAATCCAAATTTAATCGTTCATATAACATGTTTAATTTTTAAGATTTCCAGTTTTTATACACCGAGAATGAAGTTCAAATTTAGCCGTCCATAAGGTTTTTTTTTTTTTTTTTATATGAGCTTCGTATTATATAACATGTAAAAAATTTGAAGACCTTGAAAAATAACGTAACATATTAGGAACGGTTAAAATTGGATTTAACTCATTTTGAAATGTAAGAACTCACTCATATTTGAAAAGGTTCTAAATCAATTCTAATAACAGTTCTAATTGCTTTAAATATGTCCTTATTTAATGTTTTTTTTTTTTGTAAGAGATGTCAACGTCTGAGTTTTACGTTGCGTATAAATTAATTTTTGATACTGAGTTTCGTTACGTTAATTATGGTAAGAAGAAAACAGTCAACGACCACATGTTGTACAAATGGCTCACTGCACATAGTTGAGAAAATCTAGAATATAATGCTACAACATTCCTTATTCGTTTTGCAGCAGTAAATAAAGGAGAAAATATTGTGAAGTATGTTTGAAAATATTATTATATTTTAGAAGCCTTGAACTAGACGGAACTTTCAGTGAAAGTAAGGATCGTGATGAAGGCACAGACTGGTGGTGGTGGTAGGTTTTTTCTAATACTCACTTAGCTAGTAGCTACCAGCCGCGAATTGTAAATTTGTTGCCAAGCATCTGTTGTTCTAATTGCATCTGCATTTGAGAATAAGGTCTCCTTTAAGTTTAGCGTGTTAAATCTTAGACCGTGTCGTCATCTAACATTAGGTGAAATTGTAGTCAAATGAACCTATAACGAGTAAAAAAATTAATAGTATTTGTCACCGTTTGGTACCGCCTCCCAGTAATAGATGGCGCTGCAGGTAATGCACGTCGTCACAAGCCGCTTAGTGGAGGTAATTGCATGCTGCTATTATCTGGGCGGCGCTCGGTGCGCATGGCGGCCGGTGCGAGCGGGATGCATTCGATAATACGTAAAACAAAACAAGGGAGTAATAATGGTAAAAAACGAACAGCACGCAAATTATAGTGAGAAATGAGGCAGCCGGTAGCGGTGGGGGCTCTCGTGGTGCGGTGGGGGCCGTCACGCGGCAGTCGCGCTCGCTCGGCGCACGCAGACAACCCGCGCCGCCTGCGCCGCGTATCCTCAGTGTTGTGAGTGCGTGTGTGTGACATGCGCCACCACCAGCGTCATGAGCGGCAAGGGCTCCTCCTCACCGGACCTGCTCATGAATGTGAGTCCAGATGATGAAACAACTCACGCTTCGATCCCTACAACCAGTACTAACAATTTTGACGTCTCAGTCTTTAGGCCTAACACCTTTACATCTTATGAAGTGTCATAATACATTGTTATTATGTCGAAGAATTCTTACAAAAATAAGTAATCGAAAGTTTCACGGTTTGTGAACATTAATTTTTAGAGCAAACATCAACCCGAACACGACCATGAAATAGTTTATTAGTCAGCAGGACCCCGGGGTATTGTCGATTTAACACGCACCATAAGTAGCGCATTATCCGGGATTGAGTCTACGAGCTGGGCCTCTGGGACCCCTAACCTCCATTACTATTCATAGCGACCGCCCCTGCGGGGATGAGTGGACCCACGATGCTTGCACTGAAAAATTTCTCTATCCATATGAGCATTTGGTGGATTTTTTCTCTATAAATATTGTTTTTTTTTCTTTTACATGAAAGTATTGTAAATCTATCATTCTTGCTATCTTTATATATATCATTATTTTGTCCGGGTGTATGTGACTGAACTTCTCCGAAAGGGCTGGACAGATTTTGATAAAAAAAATAGCGAGTGTTCAGGTGGATTCAAAAATGGTTTAAATTCACAATTGGACACGGAAGGTGGCGCTGCGGTTGTCTTTTAGGATTTTTTAATTATCAAGGTAGGACATCGTCCGCCGGGCCCGCTACTAGATATATATAAGATTTAAGAACTACTTATCAAGATTTTTAAGAAACTTTAATATAAAATCAATTCACAATACGTTATAATTAGTTTAGGACTTATGATATATAATTTATTTATGACAATATCTATTCTAAATTAAATTGGAACTAGTCGTAAACTATAAAGAAACTCAAGCGACGTAAGATTTGTTTTTGTTAAATATAAAAACGATTTGTTTATAATAGTTATGAAGCAATATCGTTCACCAAAACTTTATTGTTATTGTCTAAAAAAACCCATTTAAGTTAGTTCCGAAACATTACTAGCACATCGTAAAAACTACCGAAAAGTTAATTCAATTAAATGAAATCAAATAAATAAAAGTGCCGGCACTTTCGAGCGGCATAACCAATTCTTAATGACACATAGAGCCTTCGACCATTATCTACCCAATTTCCTTTTCATATTAGTTTAATCTAGAGGCAGGACTACTGGCGCCAAAAATTATGCCGCGACGGCCGTGTCGGGCGCGGCAAATCTGTTTAACGTTATATTGTAGGGCGACCGGCTCCTTTGTGAGGTGAAAAAGGAAGAAATTTGTGCGTTTCGGCATCGTGTGTGAGTTTTTTTGTGAGAATGTAATTAATAATTTGGCGGTAAAACTAACAGTGTTTTCATTGTTGCTCTTCGACCACATGATTGATGCAATGCGGGACAAATGCAAAGCAAAACGTTATTAATAGGAATTCATTGTTTTCTTCATACTGTATTTTGTATTGTCATTATTAAATATAGGTATATATATTTATAAGTTGTGGTACAGTAGTAATAAGCTGAGAATTCATCGTTTCAATGCCTTTAGGTAACTGAGATTTCCAATTTACTATATTGTTGTTAAATACCTATATAATTACATAGTATAAAACAAAGTCCCCTACCGCGTCTGTCTCAAAAACTACTGAACGGATCTTTATGCGGCTTTCACCAGTGGATAAAGTGATTCACGAGGAACGTTTTGGTATATAATTTGTCCAGGATTTTTTTATAATCAGGGCGGGACAACGTCTGCCGTGCCCGCTAGTATGTATATATATATATATATCCGTCGTTTAGTAACCACAACACAAGCATTGTTTAGTTTGGAATTAAATAATCACGTGTGAAATTTTATTGTTACTATTATTACGTCAGATAAAATAAATGATTATATTATTTATATAAAGTTTACTAAAATAATAAAACTTAACACTGTTAAATTCAACAATCGTCGAACTTTTAGAACAGCGCACATAATTCAAATTATGTACAACTGAATGTAAATGCTTATTATTGTAAAAGTGTTTTAAAACGTGTTCCACCGGAACTGATAGGGCGCGGTGCATGTGGCGACTCGGCGGGCGCTGCGGTCTCGCGCACTGCGTAGGCGTTCGACCTCACTTTGAACGCAGAGTGCTTGCTTAAGTTACAAGTCACGCTGCAACTGTGCCTGGACGCACTCCATTCATGTATAATGGACCACGACATCAATATTTGTTTTAATAGTTAGCCAGCTGGATTAGATACGATAATGCAGGAAGTAGTCTACTGTAAAATTATGAATAAGTGAGTTTTTATATATCTATGATCATACATTTTATAATAATAACGTATTATAGGGAAACTTTTAGTAACATACTAATATATTTAAATTAAAGCCATGTTAAACACGGCTAATAATAAAATTATGTGGAAATCGTTAGACTGAAAGAAAATCTATCGAATATAATGCTGAAAGGTTTTTTTTTTTCAAACTGACTATACGCTATTTTCCTGATGAGTCTCTACAGCTTCACAGGACTAACGAATGTTGAAATGAATACTGCGGAACGTATGAATGAATAAATAATTATAAAAAGATGTACAAATGAGAATATGAGCGGAACTAGACGTCAGCGAACCTAAAAAAGACATTACGGCTTAATGAATTCGATGGAAATGAAAGAGTTTAAAGTGTAGTGAAAAGTGATGTTTCATTATTCTGTCTATCGTCACATGGCTACCTAAGAGCGTGTCGTAAAACTAAATAAATAAATAAATTATTCATGACTGTACGAAAAACTTAAAATCAACATAAAATACGACTGTAGAACCATCGCGAATAAACCAACGCTACTCATAGGAACTAACGGATATTTATTACATGCAACGTTTGCCAAGACTTCTGACGTTCAACTGTCACCTGTTCTAGTTAAGTTGACACATTACATAGCGGAGGATATGGGTAATTTAAAGTGAGGCAAGTTATTTCACTATGTACGCGCATGTACCGTTGGTCAGTTGAAGTGGCACTCGGCAGCGGTGCGGCAACATTTTAATTGACCACGCGATGTATCGCCGCGTCTTGTCCGACTTTTTCTCCTCTCCTCAAATTGCTCTCAAGTGCTTAATGAACGATGCGTGCAATCACCGTTTCCCCGTACGAGTGGTTGCTCTTATTTTACATACATAAATAGTTCAACTCGACGAACTAATGCCGATTCTCGGTACTGTAATTGCGTCTGTGACAGGCTTCGCCTTTCCAGAGGCTGGCGGTTACACGCCAAACGCCGGCGTCGTCCAAATTATAGTTATTTCGCATTAATAGCGTACACATCGAGAAGTGCGTGCCCATGTTACTCTGCCATCATTGACATTTGCAGTAAACTTATACTAGTCACTAAGAACCAGTTGATTCCGTAGGATAGACGACTCTATGTATATTATTAATATTTAGATATTAACTCTATAGCTATTCAATTTGATAGAGTCATTTCGAAAAAGTGCAACAGTTACTCGGAAGCACACATTTCTCTAATTTTCCATGTTACAAAGATTATACAGGGTGGGTAAAGTAATAATATAATGTATTATAAACCTAATATGTTCAGTTAATTATGTTATAAATATTTTTTAAATATCATGAATAACTAAGAGTAAAGCATGTTTATATACAAATATAAATATGACGAGTGTAACGCCTCATATATAGAACGAATAGGACGCTTTCCCTACAAAGAACATATTTCACTAAAAATTTTGTAGATTCGGATCACATATTTTCGGACAACTATACATATTCGACATATATTTGGAAAGTGTTTCCGAATGAACTTATTAAAACAAATGGAGATATGAAAACACAATAATAACAATAAGAAAAAACACGTCCGCTTTAAATACATTTATTATACATTATCTTATTACGTTTAAAAACAACATATAATTGTATATAAAGATCTCTAACAATTACTATTCAGTTCAGTATGTACAGATGTCAACGTTCAAATAAACTTAAGAGGCAAAGACATCCTTAAAACGAGAGCTTGCATTGCATTGTTTTATATTGTGGACTGCGTACATTTCTTGTCAGCCTAAATAAAAAAACAGGTGGAAGGTTCGTTCGTTCGTTCGTTGACCAGTAGTTTAGATCTTGCACTTATGGTATTATTTAAAAGATAATAACCCAATTTTTCTGTTTATTATTATTATTATTCTTATACTTTTTACTGTTTGACCATAATCTTGTTTAATGTTGGCAACGCACTTGCGACTCCCCTGGTGTTGCTAATGTCTATGGACGGTGGTGATCACTTAACATCAGGTGACCCTCCTGTTCGTTTGCCTCCTAAGGTATATAAAAAATTAAAAAGTTATTTTTAGGATATACCTAAATTCGTGTCTCGTTTATATTTATTATTCACTTAACTTTTTCAAGTTACGCAAAATGACGGTGTGATCTAAAATGATAAACATGTTAAGCTTAACGCATCAACATGTCATCATCATCATCAGCTTGTAAGAGATCCACTGCAGGGCCATAGGCCTCTCCCCGAAGGAAGGTGTGGGCATAATCACCACACCAGCCTACGACGTATTGGCTCAAACTGTGAGAAATCCACAGTTCTATATTTTCCCACATACAGTAGCACTACAAGAACATTTCTCAGATTCATGTTTCCTCACGATGTTTTCCTTCACCGTCAGCCGATAGTGTTACCAATTTAAATTATTAAATGTACGCGAATTCCGAAAAATTCGGACAATGCGAACATCGATAATGATATTCCACCGGTAGAACCACTAGACCACCACGACTTTCAGCATCAACATGTGCTTGGCGACAGTTTTTCAACTTGATAAAACTTGGTACAAACAAACTTGGTAGCTTGTGGACGGCATGCTTAGAAAAACGCCCAACCACCATGCTATGGTGTCATCACAATATTTTTATTTATCGGAAGCTTACTCAGTTGCTAGGATTTGAAGCTACGACCATCGACGGTTTTCGAACACGCTCTGAATGAAGCCATCATTACTTTAAATGTGAAAAGAGTTTTTCCTTCTTCCCTTATTTCTTTTTATTTTTTATTTATTTTTAATTCTTTTCCATCAATCCTCCCTTTCTCCCCCCAATACCAAACTATATCCAAACACCACCAACATTACACAATATAACCAAATCCAAATTATAATAAAATATAAACCACTCATCATTCCAAATCCCCCAAAAACTTCCCCAAAAATTATGATAATGTTATTATTACTCTTACGGCGTTAATTTTAATCTTTAAAAGAGATGTAAAATAATATCTTTATCACATATTCATTCCTACAAATCGCCTTATAAATACAGGTATCTCATTATAATAAAGTCTTAAATAATAACATTTTCAATTGTAATTTGCACGATTATCGGTTTTCAGAATATTCTAGTTATAATGGAAAAATTGAGAGCGTCAGCATCGTGTTCCCGAGTTAAGACATTAAATTAATGTGAAACACTCTTAACGGTGCATAAGGTGATAATTGAATGTCATGTACGTACACTATACGTCCATGCTTAATAAATATTCACAATATACCCAGTATTCTGCTTAAGGATAAAAAACATAACATTTATTTTTAAATCGACATGGTCTATTACGATTATTATACATTTAATTTATATTACTAGCTACACGACCCGGCTTCGCGCTGGTGTAGTAACGAAGAAAATTAGACTAAATCTTCCCTTTATGCTGTAGATCGTTGCAACGCGTAGTATTCGGGCGAAAGCGATGTACTATCGGGGGACTTTTTTTATTTTTTATAGGCACGCGCTTAGATACTATCTAACCTGATGGTAAGTGACGATGTAGCCGACGATGGATCGTGCTTACCTGCTAGATGCCTATTCACTCTACTCTTGAACGCTCCCAAGTTATATGATGACGGGAAGACAGACGCCGGGAGTGAATTCCACACCCTAGCCGTACGTATAATAAATGTGGAAGCAAATCGCTTCGTACGAGTCTTGGGAATATCAACCACATAAGGGTAGAAACCCGCACGGCGTCTAGTCGTCCTCTGATGGAATGGGGATAATGTAAATAAATGATATAATGACGATATTTGTCGCGATAATATTCACTTGGGTGGCTACACCTAAGTCACCTCAGTCTACGTCAACACAATACTATTTGGCACGATGAATCTTGGCCCGCTTAATGTAGACAAGAACATCACGTATGCCCGTACATGATGTTTTTGGCACGCCAACGCGACACGAATCTTCGCCCGCTAATGTAGCCCCAGCATTACAGTACCACTATGTAATCAAACAGAATAGCAACTGAACAAATGAATGTCAATTCTGTAAATATTTTTGAAGATCTTCCTCTCTTCTGTCTCATTCACTTTTTATATGAAGATATTTTAACCAAAATTGTTCACATTTCCGTATGATTTTACAAACATTTTCCTACATACAAACCTTGTCCTGACAATAGCAGATAGAACAAAAAATAATTAGCCAAATACGTGCAGCCATTCTGACGGGATGCGCGTATATACATTAGTCAATTGATTCTTATTTATATATACATGATATATGTGATTAGATAGATATGGGCTGTCTCATACTTGTACATACGTTTTTACTCCATATGAAACATTCAATGATAATGTAATTAATTAAGAAAAATAGGGTGTATCATAAAGACACGACAGAAGTGAAAATTTTGTATTATAGGGAAACATTTTAATGAAAAAATATAAAAAAGAAAACAATCTCACGAGGTGTTTCCAGGCGGTCACCTATCCAA
>AP028433.1:14554705-14713914 GCA_036509395.1 Antheraea yamamai
CAAGGGATCGTTCCAGCTAATCAACCTTGTAGAGCCGCCCCCACGGTCCGCCCGGCGGAAGGTGACCGCCGGGCTCCTACCTATAGAGGGACAGACCGGGTACACACCGGCTGTCCCCCCTCGTCCGCCGGACCTGTGCAATGAGGAGATGGGCCCCCCGGCCCACCCCCTCAGGTCCGGCTACGGTGGCGGGAGGAGTTGGGCGAATCGCCGCCTCCTCCCGCCTGTCCTCCTTTGGCGGAGAGGGCCACTTTGAGGATCTGCCTCGCGGGCCCTCTCCGCCTCCTCCTTCTGCGAGATGACGTCCTCGCAGAAGGAGGACATCGCTCTCCACGCCTGTTCGCTGCCGAGCATGGCCGAGACCACGCTCGGCAGCGATAAATCCGGTCCTACCGCCGCCGCCAGAATGCGGCGCTGCTCCCCCCCACGCAGCACACTCAGACAGAGTGTGCTGCGCGGTATCTTCGTCAGCGCCGCACTCATGACAGGCGGCGGTCGGCTCCCTGCGAGCGATCCGGTGCAGGTACCACCCGAAACAACCGTGTCCGGTGAGTACCTGCACCAGTCGGAACGTCAGGGAGCCCCACTCCCTGTTTAACCAAGCCCGCAGGACCGGGCGGACGGCGTCTATTGTAAACCGCCCGAACCGCTCGTCCGCCAGGTCCTGCTGCCATCTCTCGACGGCGTCTCCTCGGAGACGCCGTCTCTCTGCCTCAATTTCCCTGGGAGCCGGAGGCTCCCCCCTTCGCTTCCTCGCCGCCGTGAATTGGTACACGGCGGCGAGAACTCCTGCCTCCAGCTCCCAGGGTAGGGAGCCGGCGAGCGTAAAGGCCGCCGCAGAGGACACCGTCCGGTACGCCCGGATCGCCCTCAGTGCCACCGTGCGCTGCGCATTACGCAGCGCGCGCACGTTGGCGGCACCGAGGGCGTCGGCCCAGACTGGTGCCCCGTAGGCGGCCATCGCCCGCACGACTCCCATGTAGAGTCGGCGGCACCCGGCACCCGGCCCCCCTATGTTGGGGAGCAACCGGCCGAGTGCCGCCGCCGCCCCAGCAATTCGCGGTCCGAGCCCCGCAAAATGGGGCTCGAACCGCCAGCGCCCGTCCAGGGTGAGGCCCAGATATTTCATCTGGGTCCCCACCCTGATCCGGGCGCCCTCCACCACAATGTGGGCCCCAGGTGGTGGCCCCCGCCGAGGCCCATGGAAAAGTAGGGCCTCGGTCTTCTCGAGGGCCACCCTGAGGCCCAACCTCCTTATGCGCCTGACCACGAGGGTTGTGGCCATCGTGGCCAGGCGCTCAACCTCCCTCCATTCCCCCCCCCCCCCGGGCTACGACTAGGGTGTCGTCCGCGTAACATATGAGGCGTGCCCCGTATGGGAGCACGCCGCGGAGCACCCAGTCGTAGCCCATGTTCCACAGGAGCGGCCCCAAGGCCGACCCCTGTGGAACCCCTCGCCGTGTGGCCCGCCTGACCATCCGGCCGTCGCTGTTTACGTAGGCGACCTCCCTACCTTCGAGGTAAGCCTCCAACACCCGCCGCAGGTACGGGGGCACTCCGAAATATCGGAGCGCCTCCCGTATAACACCGTGCGGCAGGGTGTTGAAGGCGTTGGCGATGTCAAGGGACACCGCCAACACCCTTTCCCCCTGGGAGGTCGCCTCCGCAGACAGCGACTTAAGGAGGGACAGGGCGTCCACCGTGGAACGCCCTGTCCGGAAGCCATACTGCGCGTCCGCCAGATTCGGCCCCACACCCTCTAGGTGCTGGACGACCCGGGAGGAGATAATTCTCTCCAGCGCCTTCCCGGCGTCGTCCAGCAGGACGAGGGGCCGATACGCGGACGCGCAGTCCGGAGGGCGGCCTGCCTTTTGCATCAGGCAGAGCCGCCCAAGCTTCCAGGGCTTCGGGAACTGCCCGACCGCAAGACACCGGTCGAACAGCTCCCGAAGCCACCCCCCTAGTTGGCCCAGTGCAAGGCCGAGCACCCGACCCGGGACCCCATCAGGGCCGGGCGCTCTACGCCGGCTGAGGAGGCGCTCGACTGCCCTCCCCATCTCCTCCTCCGTTATTGGAGGGGGAGGACCGTCGAGCACCTCCTCGACTGCCTCCCGACTGACCATGCCGGACGTTGCTTAACGTCGGTGATTGGACGAGAACCGGTGTTTTCAACACTCTACTCGAAACAGTGTTTACCCTTACACATTTCGTCAGACAAAACGGTTGTCGATCAGAATTTAAAAGCCCAGCCAAAAGAAGTTTAACTTAAAACATTCTGGATTCTCCATCAATTTTTATTTCTAGAAAGCAATACCGCGTTGCACATTTCTTGAACATTGTAATCATTACATAGTATAAAACAAAGTCCCCTACCGCGTCTGTGTGTCTGTCTGTTCGCGATAAACTCAAAAACTACTGAACGGATCTTCATGTGCTTTCCACCAGTGCATAAAATGATTCACGAGGAACATTTTGGTATATAATTTATCAAGGATTGTTTCATACTCAGGGCGGGACAACGTCTGCCGGGCCCGCTAGTGTTACTCATAAAATGAGAAATAAAAAACCATAGTCATAATTCATGCATAGATTTTATTGTCATAAATTACAATATTTTATATGCCATATGTTCGTATAGAGTAACAGAGAAAGGTGATAAATCTCTGTAACCTGAAATCTAAAGTTTTTTGACTCCAAGTTTTGTTATAAAACGATTACAGAACTGAGTGTCATCAACAGCTTTTGCGAAGTAACCACGAAGATGATGGCCTTTGCATCGTTCAAATTATATGCGTAGACACGTATACTATAAAAAGTAAAAAGCTATAATGCACTATACCTTTAAATATTTACAGAAAACGACGGCCCATGCCTCGAAACCGGTCGACGCATTCGTAGATACCATTTGCAATCCAATTAATTTCCCTATTAAAACTCAGATTTTAATACCAGATATCTAGTTTAGTTTCATTTTGCTATATGTTTTTATATCTTACGATAATCATATTAAAGTTAAACTATGGTCTTGGATATATTTTCGTTGTATTTCGTCGATATATCAATATTGATATCATCAGTTTATGCAATCTTATGTAATGAAAATATAAAATTGTAGATATATAAAAAGTACGGTCACCCTTTTATTGTTTCCGATCTTAATATATGTTTAAAACTTATGGAATAGAGTTTATTGTTCACTTACTCTATAATGATTGGAGATTCTACAAATTTGCCACATACAGCGTGTATCATTATCATTACATAGTATAAAACAAAGTCTCCTACCGCGTCTGTCTGTCTGTCTGTTCGCGATAAACTCAAAAACTACCGAACGGATTTTCATGCGGTTTTCACCGGTGGATAGAGTGATTGATGAGGAACGTTTTAATATATAATTTGTCAAGGAATTTTTCATAATCAGGGTGGGACAACGTCTGCCGGGCCCGCTAGTTATAAATAAAATTCTATAAATGTCATATATACACTCGGATGATTCGCGTTTTTTACATTGACCACGCTACATGAAGATAAATCTACATATCCCACTGAGTGCTTCATTTCCGGGACAAGTCGCTATGTCGTTGAACATATTTTTGGGGATAAATGGCTTTATTACCATAAAAAAACCGTTTATTATTACTTCCCTGTGTATACACTAGATGGAACACGTGACCTAAGGCAATAATGTTTCCGTTAAGCTTTAAACTATCTAAGATATAACTGTAATTGAATGATACATATTCGAATATTTGCAATGTATGGAAATATTATTAAAAAAATATTTCTCCCACTTAACGTTTATTTAAATATTATGTGGAAGTATATAAACATATTTATATTGCCTTTGAATAAACTATTATATTTAAATACTAAACTAATATTCAAGACTAAAATGTTGCAAAAACTGACAGAACCTAAAATGCTGCAAAGATAATTTTTATATATCTTCGTAGGTTTTTATCGTTGGAGCACAAGCTTATTTGATGGTAAGTGTCGATAAAAACTTTTATCTTATAAATAACTGGCTCTTATGGAACACATGTACGGGTACTTGGCTGCGGATTTTCAACTTCAGGGTGGCAGCTAAGGGATTTCAAAAGCATTACCACCGGGTTTCATTACGATGCTTTCATTCACCGTAAGATGAAGCTCTTTGTGATTACATATACAAATTTACGGCGATCGACGCGGTGACTATATAAGCTACCACCGAGTATTCATTGCGGCGAGGACCTATAGCTATTTTGGCGTTCAGCTATTTATTATTTAGTGTAAGCAGAAGACTATTTTTTAGGTGGTAGAGCTAGTTTCAGCACGAAAACCGACGTGAAGTAACAGTGCTTGCATTGTTGCGTTTCGTTCGGTCAGTGAGAGTGCCGGAGGACCAGCTCCCCTCCCCTTACCCCTTCCCTTTCTCCGCCACCCCCAAACACAGGATGGCAACGCACTTGCGACTACCCTGATGTTGCTAGTGTCTATGGACGGTGGTGATCGCTTAACATCACGTGACCCACCTGTTCGTTTGCCTCCTATGGCATTAAAAAAAAAAAATCGGTCATATTTTGAAAGATTTAATTTTCACATTAAACTCATGATATTAAAGCGACGTTAGATCGCAAAAATAGAAAACGTATTGAAGGTCATTTTGCTTTGCATATCTAATTTCTTTTAAGTTAAACTACTCGTTTCTATATGATGTGAGATGTATCTTTCCAATGATTCTATAACTATCAGTGCGATCTTTTATTGTAATACATTTTATGCTTTGCGATGTCGGCAAATGCTTTATACGGTCGCATTCTTGATAATACTAAAACTTTACCCGATTATTAAAAAATAATGCAAATAAAATCCGTAAGCCCTTTGATAAAACAATACCATTTCCACCAGAATCAAGTATTGACTAGATATTTAATTAAATTGATTTTATGAAGAATGAAAATATGTACTTTATTTAATATCTATTTTACTTATACACATATTATTTTGTAAGATAAAAATATGGAAAAAGCAGCATTTTAATCGTTAAGTTGACATTGATCACCCTCCGTTACAGAGCATGACCGAAACATTACACTTCTCACCCGACTCTGTTCGCAGTTTCCACGTCATTAACCCCCGCTTATCGTTTCCGCACTTATACCTCGTTTTGACATTTATCTTGTTGCTTGCTGCTGTCGTTTTAGCAATGTTTTTTTATATTAGTAAAAGAAAGCTTTATCTATGATTTGAAATGTTTTCAAGCGTTTAATATAAACATACAGTTACGATGTAAATGAATGGTTTGTATATATCGTTTAGGTGTCTTTCTATAGGTAAAACTACTGTATTATCTATACAAATACTAAACAGGTAAAGTTTTTGAGTTTGGATGTTCGGGGTCATTTCCGGTACTACTGATCCGATTCTGAAAATTCTTTCACTGTTAGAAAGTGATATTATCCCTGAGTGCTATAGATACATATATATATTGATACATATTTCTGTGATACATACTTCGATAAATATATATCTTTAATAATAATCACAATAAGTTTAATTGAAATCGCCAAAAATTCTATAACATAGGGTGCGCTGCTTGAACGGTTTTAAATAAAGGAACAAAGTCTATAGCAAAAATAATCACTACTATTAGCTTTAAAAAACAGTCCACGACACCATATATAATATAACTTACGTGTCACCGTGTTTGTCTCGAATAAACTCCGAAACTACTTAACTGAACTTTATAAAATTATGCACACGTATGTAATTTGGTCCAACTTGAGATATACAGGCTGAATGTTTAGACAGTAGCAATATTTATGGAGGATACTCTGCACTCGATTCTCGTTCTAAATCAATAAAAAAAATAGTTGCTTAATATTTGGCCTAATTATCTAGAAGAATACAAAGATTATACACAACCCTCTACGAGTCTATGTTAAAGCACAGTGTCAATGACCGTCAGGTGATTTCACTGTCACTTGAAAGGGAACGTGGGACCGTCAGGAACAAAATAAAAATGTTTATTCCCATTTTATTATCGAAAGCTATTAATTCGTGGTCGCCCATTGTAGCTTTCGACACCGGTCATTGCACCTAGGTTTATTACGATTGTGTTTATACTTTTGAAAGTCTTTGAAAAAATTTTAACTTAGGTTTTCTTTGTTTAATAGTATCTGCTTTGATATTAATATTTTATATGTTAAATGTGACCATGAAGTGTTATATCTTAGAATACTATGAGTGTTTAACCTTTCATCTAGTATAAGATAGTTTATTTGACCCGGTAGATCGCGCAGAAATCGGATTCAAGGTTTTTTTAAGATTTTTCGAATTTGGAAATGCGGTTGGAACCGGTAATAACTAATTTAATGACCGTAGTCATAATTGCACGGGTCAGCTAGCTTAAAATGTATTCTAAACCATGATATATTGTTTCATAATAAACGCAATTATAATCATGTTTAATATTATAAAAGGCTTTAATATTGTTTATATTAAAGATGTTTGAATTCGCACCTGCACCTTATATTTATCTTTAAGACGCTTTTAAGTCTCATAGGACTCGAGAGCCGCGTCACGCGACTAATACGTCGAGCCCCGAGCGCGACGTTTATAATTTCGAACTACGATGAACATAAAAATGAAGGTCCATAAATTTATTAGACATATCGTCGGCCGGTTCGCCTCAGGCTTGCATTATATAAAATATGTCAAGAATCAACCATTATCATACTGAGAACAATTTACGCGGATAAATAATAATTTGTCTTTCATAATATCTAGTCTTGAAATGTTATGTAAATTTTAAATAGGAACGGCTCCACATTAGTCTAGGAGTTTCGTGTGAACGATTACTAATGTAGGTAATGAAGGCGTGGGTGTGAAACAATGGGAATGTCATTTGGAGTGTTTCAGAATCATTGTCATTGCTCTTTAGCGTACATTGTCTTTTAACGTTTCCTATTACAATTTTAGCACATCATTTTGCCTCTTACTCAGGTGTAATTAATCATTGAATTATCAAATAATACTCTCTATTATAAGGGTTTGTTGTATCAACCCTTGACACATAAATATTTTGGGATATAAAAAAATGTAAGAAATGTATTATTATTTAAGTTTTAGCGATAGGTATATATAATAGTAGGTTTTGTTCGTGGCTTCGCTTGTATTAATGTACTCTTGAGTTATCTCCCAGGAATAAGACAAAATGCAACGTGTTTGCAAAATTACATAATGATTGGTTGAGTAGTTAATGCGTGAAAGAGTAACGAACAGACAGACTCGCTTTCGCAAACAAATTCAAATTCACATTTAGTATCATTAGGACTCATAGTTGCATGCTTATTTGACTAGGTGTTAAAAATGTATCCTATATGTTTCTTCTGTGACGTAAGCGACTTTTAGTCTAAATTTAACTAGAATTTCTCCAGCCGTGTTTGATGGACACTCAGTTATACTAATATTATAAAACTGAAGAGTTTATTTGGTTAAAGACGCTAATCTCAGGAACTACGGGCCCGATTTGAAAAATTCTTTCAGTGTAAGATAAATTTATCGAGGAAGAAGGAAGGAAACCAATAGGAGTGGAGCACCAATGAAAAATTTTGCAAGGTCGAGGTTACCATATGTATTATTTAAAAATATTTTCACCTTCTACATAAACGACGTCTCGAGTTAACGTTAGCGTTAGCCCAAAGTAATTATTCCACGTGGATGAAGTCGCGTGCATAAGCTAGTTTAAACATAAATTACACATCTATGCTGAGTCTATTCTGTTTATGAATTAGTGTAATATATTATTACTTCCTCGTATTTGGGGTGTATATTAAGAGGTATAAGGAACTTGCTTTGTACATAATCTTATAGATATATATGCGATAAATAAAAGCAAAAAAAAAAACAGATACTGATTTCGGTATAGCAAGAGAGCTATATTATAAATGTAAATTTATTACACAAATTTTACGTTAATTTCTTCTGATCACTATTATCGATGGCCTTACGTTACACCGCGGCAATTATGCCGGCCGTGATTATTATAATTTTCTTATAAACACGTCCGTGTCGACGTGCGAAATTATTTTTATGAATTTATGTATAGTCTGACTGATTTACCTTGTCTAAGTGCAACATTTGGTTCGGATTTATTTTTTTACATAGGTTGTAGGGTTTATTAGCGTTTGAGTGTAATTTTACATAATCTTAATAACGATGCGGCTTAAGTTGGTAAGAAGTTGAACTTAGTGGGTAACTGGCTCTCAAGTGTAGCTGCCGGAACACACCTTGTTGGTGGTAGAGCCACGCTGAAGTTATTACTGGTTTCAGCATGAATGAGTCAGCTCGCCCGGGGTAGTACCACCCTCTCGCCGAAAACCGACGTGAAGTAACGGTGCTTGCATTGTTGCGTTTCGTTCGGTCAGTAAGAGCGTCGGAGGCCCACCGCCTCTCCCCTCCCCTCTCCTCCCCCCCTCCCTTTCCCCAACACAGGCTGGCAACGCACTCTCGACTCCCCTGGTGTTGTTAGTGTCCATGGACGGTGGTGTTCACTTAACATCACGTAACCCATATGTTCGTTTGCCTGTTATGACATAAAAAAACCTACAGTCCTCGCCAATCTTTTCAACCGCTCTGAATATAGTAACCACGCACGACACAAATTTAGGTATAAATACATATTATATGATAGGTATAAATAACATTGAGGTAACTTAAGCATAAACAAATGCAAGTTTTACATTTCTATGATAATAATTTAACTCTGTTTTTTATTACTCTTGAATAACGTAATAATGCGCAAGCCCGAATTTACGGCAAATTCAGAGAGGCCAAAAAGATTGACGAGGACTGTACCTATGGATGTGTGGTGAAAAATTTTCAACTCGAAGATTGTGGTTAACCAAGTAAGTAATATTATTACATAGATTTAACCGATAATATAATATTTACCTATCACAAAAACTAAGTTATATCGTTTGCAAATGTAAACAAAATATATAATATGTTCTTGTTTTTATGTGTATCTAAGGATTTATAGTTTAACTAGCAGTCCCGGCGGACGTTGTCCTACCTTGATAATAAAAAAAATATTTAAAATACAATCGCAGCGCCCCCTACCGGGTCCAATTGTAAATCTAAACCATTCTCGGATCCATTCGAACACGCACACAAAATTTCATCAAAATCGGTCCAGCCGTTTAGGAGGAGTTCAGTGATATACACATGTACAGAATAAATTTATATATAAAGATAATAGGTAGAATTTGGTATGAGATATCAACATTATATTCTCACTTCATCATTACATAGTATAAAATAAAGTCCCCTACCGCGTCTGTCTGTCTGTCTGTTCGCGATAAACTCAAAAACTACTGAACGGATCTTTATGCGGTTTTAACCAGTGGATAAAGTGATTCACAAGGAACGTTTTGGTATATAATTTGTTCAGGATTTTTTTTATAATCAGGGCGGGACAACGTCTGCCGGGCCCGCTAGTAGCATTATAAATACGAAAGTAGCTCTGTATGTCTGTTTACTATCTCTTCACTACTTAATCTTTGAATCGCTCACATTTCGCAATGACATTCGGTATATCTACGGTATATTCGGAATACACTAAAAACATACACACGAAGTTGTGGAAGAGAAAGAGAAAAGATTTTATTTTTTGTTTGTAATAGATAAACTCAAAAAACAATTTTACCTATACAGAACTACATTAACAGCAAATAATATAGGATATTTTTTATTTTTCAAAATCTACTCTAATCTAATATCATAATTACCTTTATCAAACCTGATTCACTATCGAAGTGTCACGTTTTTCGATAAAAAAAACCCACTTAATTCTACATTATAATTATTATCATTACATAGAACGTGGTTATATAATAACATACAGATTTTATAAGTATGAAGTTATTTTTTACTTAGCTCTCGACGATCGTGAAAAGATCATTAAGTGGATGAACAATTATAACGTAAACATCTGCATCGGAACGTTCATGAAAATGTAGAGGCCAGTCACTCGGCTCACAAAATCAACGGTGATTCATCTAACGAAACACAAAAATTAATTATATAGTAGTCTTCACAAATATTTCCGAAATCGTGTTTTTAATTACAGCTCCTACTTTCATGATTTATTGCAGACACACGTGTGTTCTTGATTCATTAAATCTGAAGCATCCTGAACTAAAGGTATATTGTATAATTATAATATATTATTTATTTATAAAAACATTATAATCTAACTGAATACATCGTTTGTCGATTATTCTGAATGAAAAAAACCTTATTGGCATAAAATTTGTGGTTCAGTGATGTTAAGACTTAATACACGTGATGTGTTAAGATACGTTATGTGCTACCATCTCTATCAAGTATCAATCTATTTACTAGCAGTTTTGTAAATCCTTACTTATACAACACTAGCGGGCTCGGCAGACGCTGTCCCGCCCTGACTATATAAAACACCTTGACAAATTATATACTAAAACCTTCCTCATGAATCACTGTATCCACTGGTGAAAACCGCATGAAAATCCGTTCAGTAGTTTTTGAGTTTATCGCGAACAGACAGACAGACAGATGCGGTGGGGGACTTTGTTTTATACTATGTAATGATATTACAATGGATGTTATTTTGTCCACCGTCTAGGCGGACGGACGCTATATAAAATCTAAATGTGAGTTTATCTTACTTATTTAAATCCGTACGTTTGTTGGATTGACTGTTTGTTCGTTCGTTTGTTTTGTTTTCACGCCTTAACTATTGAACCAATCATCATCAAATTTTGCATACAAGTTGTCATGGGTATAGAAAAGGGCATAGGTTACCTATATTTTATCCAGAAAAAAAGTATTATACCCGAGGAATTGGTCCAATCTGTCTTAATGCGAGCGAAGCCGAAAGTAAAAACCAGTATACTTATAATTACTTCATATACATCAGTTCCTTTTTTACTATCACATTTTTATTCTTGGACATATTTTCTGGATTACCTAACTATCACGCGTAAAGTTTTCTAGTAAACACTATACCATCCGATTATGTATGAATCGCCCTTTTGCACATTTTATTACAATTTAGATATTAAAAAGAATACGGACGAAGAAAGTATAAGATTTTCTATTATTTCTCGTTTAAAACGCGTGAAAGCGAACACCTTTTGAATAACTAGCTTTAATTAAAACTACGTTGTAATTATGTCCTTTGGCCCGTTTGTACGTTAAAATAATTATACGTGATTATAGAGCAAGGGCGTCCTTAAAATCCATACTAGAGAATACGCGGCCGATCAAATTATCCGGCCACTTAGAAACACGGAAACTTAATTGTTAGAGGATTTTGAATATTTGATCAAATAACACCTGAAATAAGCTTCACCGCGACATTAAATGTGTCTAATATATTGGTAATTAAAGACTGTAATTGTTAAGGGAATAGCTAAAGGCGTGTCTACGAATACGTGCATACAATGTATTTATTATTCATAATTCTAGTTAGTAAATGTAACACATTTGAAAATTAATAGTATTCAGTTTTATACTTTTATTCTGTGTTAATTATGCATTCACTATACTCTTAGGTTTACGATTTTAGGCTTTTTTATCAGTGACTAAAATGCCATTAAGCTATAAAAGAGCCCTTGAGCTAGTTGTCAAAATTAAATCGCCTGAGTGCCTTAAGCGCTCGCCTTAATAGTCCGGTGAAGCTGTTAAGGCCTAACTAGACCAATAGCACAGACAGGTTGAAAATAAAATAAAAAATTATAAAACTTATATTTTTAATGAATAAGTGAAATGAAAAGACCAACTCTATACAGTAATTGTAATTAGAGATGAAAAGTAGTAGATACTTTTTAAACATATTAAAAAAAGTCGTTATAGAATATAAAAACGTTGTAAAGAATATTCAATATAAAAAAGAGGTAAAAGGAAAAGTGTATGTTAACGATGTAAGTAAGATTAATTGTCTATTAGTTCACATAGAGTATATAAATGAAATAAATATAGTCCTAGACTAAACCACATATCTAACCAAAATCACAGAGATACAATACAGGTATTAATATACATATATGTATAATAAAATAATAATAAAATATTTATTGCCAAACAACTTATCCTAGGCTTACATATATTGATAATATAACAAAGTTTCTTTCTAATTATGTTATTATACATTGATTATACATTGATCTCCACACTAGGCTCGAGGCCTGTCTTATGGATTTCTACTTCAGGACGATTTGTCTATCCGATTAACAGCGTTTTAACCGCGCTCGTGTATGTTCGTGCGTGTGTCCTATTATGTATTGTTATGTGAGATATCTGTTATGTCATATGATTACTTTTAAAAGCTCTTCAGTGTTATTATAAGTTAAAGTTTGAAGCCATGAACGGATCTTGTGTCTTGCTTCCCATGGGTTACAGTCCTGGATGTTACAGTATTTGTTTACTTTTTACGTTTACGATTACACATATACTTCACACATATCTGAACAGGATGAGTTACGCCTTTTATAAGGCCAATGAATAATAGTATTGTACAAGGAACATTACAATAACACTCGCCGTTCAGTTTTTGACCAAGAAAAATTCGAGGACTATTTGACAAAAATACAAACAATTTTAAGCGTAAAACCATTATGTTGATACTATAAAGAGATCGTTGAATATTTAACTTACTTCTTATACATTGAACTAATCATTATTTATAGGCCAAATTTATGTCCTTTATAACTATTGTTTAATTTTTCCTTCAAGAAGGAAGTCGTCGATTTGCTCCCTTTCTAAGCCTAATCTTTCTGCATATTTAATAAAAAAATATATATGTATATAGTCAATAAAAATGCAAATAGAGTAAGCACATATTCTGTCGATTTTGTAATAAATATCTATTGCAATGTGTTATATATTTATATTAATTATCTCTCTTATAATAATTTATTTTAACATCGACACTCCCATTTATATATTATACTGGAAGCCTAGCTGTGGAACCTTATGTAAAAAACAGCGATTAATAAAGTCATCTGAATGTATTAAGTCCCTTCACTTATATACTTTTCTCTCTAGTCGCGTCGTCATTATATGTACAATAACTTTTGATAGACCGAACCAATTTTAATGAAACAAAGACTTAATGTTATTCAAAGATATACTTTATGATTTTCTTGATGAAGTTTTATCATGAACGCAGTATTTTAGCAGTCATGCGTGTTAAAACAAACAGACAGACATTTCTAAAAACTGATTGAAATGTATTTTTTTACTTATTCTTAGGCATCTGCAACAATTTTTTTACAAAAATCTAAACAGTACAGAGACGTTAGATTTACATTCTTATTATTATATATATATTTTTTTTTATTTAATTTAAAATAACACATACTTCTTATTTATTTACTCTTAACAAAGTTCGAGAATTAATTAAAATAAAATGCTATACAAATTGTATAAGCAGAAATAGGGAGGGGAACGTGATTCTTTTGTCGATAAATTCAACTCCTCCAGACTCGTAGATGCAGTATCTGCGAGAAATGTGTCGCTCAAGACTTTGGTCTTGACTTAATGTGACTTTTATTGCATTCCACTTCCAGTTTCATTGTGTGAGCTTCCATTCTTTACATTGCAAACGATATGTTAGTTTGAGACCGACTACTTTTCATTTACATATATACTATCTTTAGCCGCGGCTCCCTTCGTCTTTGGTATTATTTGAAATTCCTACTTGCTGTAATAATTAGTTGAGCTATAACAAAATAGATATTGTGTGAATAGTCTGTGTGTTCTTATATAAATATACCAATTTTCATGGCGATTGATTAACGGTACGAGATTTGATGTGCAGCAGCGTCATCTAGTGGGGAGTAATAAATGGATAACATAAAAACCTTCTTTTTTTACCTTATTACCGCAATCATCGTGTAACAAACTGAATTTAATTATGAATTTACTAGTTTCTGCTCCCGGCTTCATCCACGTTTATAGAGATTTGACATATCCCTAGGTAACAGTACTTTTTTTCGATGAAAGGTACTCTATGTTATTTTCTGTACTTTTGAGAAAAACGGTATGAAATCGTAACATACAAACAAACCCACATACGCATTTATAATATTAATAAGGATCATTATGTGTAAACAATTGTTGTTTAAATAATACAAGTTTTATTATACAGAGTATATTACTTCAAATAGATTAACCATATACACCGAAATTATAATAACAAATAAAAAACAATATTAACTAGTAGCATGCCGTGTTTTAGTCCAATCACGTATTTTACTTCACAGGTCCGTTAACAACATGTTTTCTGTCAACTGATTGCAAAACAAACTATAGTGCATCACCCACATCCGGACAAGGTCATATTAGCCATATGCTATGACAAGGTATGAGGGCGACGGGCGGCAATGACCGCTAACATTCATCATACCGCCGCAAATAGACCGCCGTTTTCATTTTCACAACGCCATGTTTTAAAAAAGCCACAGCCCTTCCACCCTTCGCGATAAAGCCATCATAGCAGTGTGTTTGTATTTTCGACAAACGCATTGCAACGATAAAAGGGGAACATTCGGCGTTATAATGATGAGCGAATAATATATTTCTTCCGGCGTGTATTAGATAATGAACCGTAATAGGTTTGAGGATCCACAATAATTTTTGGGTGTGAAATTAAATAAGTTTTTACGCGGTTTCTCATAATAACGTATATCTATATAACATTGTAAGTCGTGGTGGTAGTTTGATCGGCGGAATATCATACTCAATGTACTGATATTTCTTTTCGGAATTCTCGTACATTTTACTAATTTAAATTGGTAACACGATCAGCTGACGGTAAGAGAAAACATATTTTTGAAACCTGAACCTGAAAAATGTTTTTGTAGTACCATCCTATGTGGGAAAACATAGAGAAATGTAGATTGTGCGTGGTGAGTACGCGTAATGATTATGCTCATACCTTCCTTCGGGAAGAGGCCTACGGCCCTACAGTAAGTTTCTTATAGACTGAAGTGCACGGGTAACATTTAAAAGCAGTATCGTTTCAATAAATTTCTTCATTTTTTAACCATCGTACCAGGACAATATGTCCTTGGTCTATTTTACCTTCTTACTAGGTGCTGATCAGATGAAAATTACGAAAATAAATTTTCAAGTAGTAAAGCAGATTAAGCTTCAAGATAGATGAAGCAGGACTGCTCTAAAAATATCTAAAAGTAGAAAGATCTATATTATCGAAACCTTAGATTAATTGTGAATTTATAAACCAAATTTTTATTCTTATTTCTAGTAAATCTGTTCTATTGCTAAGTTATAATACTATTACAAATTACAAAATGAAATTGAAACAATTCATTTATTAATAAAACCCATGTAGAAGATTTGCGATGACAATATACACAAGAATTTTACTTATAAAGGTAATTAACTCCATAAACATACAGGCGATACTTGATAACACGGATTATATTATTTGTTTACCTTTTTATACCTAACTAGCTGTAACGGCAACTCCGCATGCGTTTTTTAAATTGTATTAAAGAAATATAAAACAGTGAGGCCATGTACAATTATAAAAATGCTCTTTAAAAACAATTGTAAGGACGTCACGTATGCCAATTACAGTAACATATAACGTATAGATTAGATATATAAATACTAATATTGTTTCAAATGAGGTTTATCATCAGCACCATATTTGGAACCTTAGCCCACCATATAACTACATTAGTGCACACACTGTATATGGACCTAACGAAACAATGACTTAAAGATGTTATTATAACAATATAATATGCCCATATTGTCAATAAGTAATACGTTTAAGGTCTGATATCCTATTAGAAAGACCCCTTCTATCTTCAAAATTACTGATAATAATTATAATGTTGAATTGTAAACAATGAATGAGCTAACGTCTTGAAATCTTGCATAAATATAAATCAAGAGATAAAACTTTATATCTGTCTAACAGTGTTTAATATTCGACAATTTAAATAGTGCTCATTGAACTCGATACAATATGATTATGTGTTATTATGGTTACTGAGTTATATAGATGAAAGCGAGGTTAATAAAACAAAATGGCCGCCAAAATGACCAAGAAGACAATATAATTCAAATTACATACATATATAATTCAAATTACATACATACGAGTACATTATATACAGACATAAGAATTTCAATTATATTTATTCTTGGAGTTCAGTATAACGCACATGCTTACAGACGAAGTCGCGGGTAACAGCCAGTTTAAAATAGATTAAGGGAAATTACTTCCTATAAGGTCAGCTATCTGCCAGTGAAAGTCTCGTGAAAATCGGTCTTACCGTTTTAGAGATAGCACTGCGGGCGTAGCCACGGTCAATAACTAATCTAATTAAAATAGATCAAATTACTTTTTATAATCTCTGCTACCCGCCGGTGAAAGTCTCCATTTTGAAGATAGCGTTGTGGACGAAGCCGCAGTTAACAGCTAGTCTAATTTAGAGTAGCCTAAGTAACCCGCTGTAATGCCAGTGAAATTCTCGTCAAAATCGGTCCAGTCGTTACGGAGATTACGCGGAACAAACAAACAGACAGACAGGCAGACCGACATACCGACAAAAATTGTAAAACTTGCTTTTCTGTTATCAGTAGCGTGTATTTCATACCCAATCACTAAAAAAATGTTATTTTTATAGTACATACAGACATTTTATTTTTATTATATGTATATCATGTGCTTACCATTCAAGTAACAATAATGGGTTAATAAATAGAACCTAAGCTATATAATCACGAACAAAAAAAAAATAGTTCACATTCTATTAAAAGTGATTTATAATACTAGCGGGCCCGGCGGACGTTGTCCCGTCCTGACAATAAAAAAAAACCTTGACAAATTATATACCTAAACCTTCCTCATTAATCACTTTATCTACTGGTGAAAACCGCATGAAAATCCGTTCAGTGGTCTCCGAGTTTATCGCGAACAGAGAGACAGACGTAGCAAAGGACTTTGTTTATAATATGTAGTGATAACCATCAGAACCGAAAGAGGGCGCAGTGAGATGAAAGTGAGGGCTGAAACGAGTGCGAGCGAATTAGTTTTCGTCCACAATTAACTGGTTATGTTTCTAATTGAGACATCAAAGAATCCGTCGACATTCAGTAGCTTACAATCTCTCGCATCATTGCTTCGTTTAGTTACTTTATTGTTACTTATTGCTTTTGAACATACTTTCAATCTATTATTTAGGCAACTTTCATAGTAATATATAATTCAATGTATTCTTGCATTATTGTTAAAAAGATTATTCAATAAAGATTTCCAAATGATTTTATAACAAAATGTTTGATTCATATTACAAAGTCTAAGTCGCAAGAAACTAGTTGTAACTTACGCCCTATTGCTTCTGATGAAGGTATAGAAATAAGAATTATAATGATTGGATTCTGATATCCGAGATAAAGCCACGTAGAATTGATAATTTACGTAAGAATAATTCTTGCCACCAATCATTTTATAATTATTTACCTATGAATTAAATTTAATTTGTATCACGAATAATACATTAAATTATTCTGTTTAATTTTTGTTATGGATATAGACACACTAATTGACATATATTAATTGAGATATTATATTTGTATGTCTGAATGGGTTAATGCCATGAATAAACAGTGCAATTTGAAATTTAGGACGATTAAAGTCTCTTATAACTTAACGCTACGGAAATAAAGAGCAAGGCGTATCTTATGTACATCAATAAATCAGGAAAGTTCTGGAAATTACGCGTAACAATTCCCCATAACTTAATTCTTTTTGTTTATATATTATCAACATTTGGTTATTATTATTACATCCACTAATCAATTAGTTCGTTATACTAAATTTCCTATATGCAAGGAATGACACAACACACCTTGTTAATTCGAGTCGTTAGAGAATGGACTGGTACGCGGGTGGAATAATTATATCACTAGAATAGTTCGCTGTAAGGAGGTTTCTGATTTCCCAACCTCTATATTTTAAATGCATTATTTAAAACTGCTGAACTCTGAAAATCCGTGCACTTTATTGATTTCGCATTTTACAACAGAAACAGATAGATAGCTTTTACCTTAATTTGCAATAGTAAATATAAATGATTATATGTACAGCCCTGGTCAATCTTTTTGACCGCTCTATATATAGCCGTAAGTTCGGGATTACGCATAATATCGCGGAAAGCTTACAACAAAACGAAGTTAAAATATTATTATACGTAACTAAAATTGGGATTTATTTATCCTTATGTTGTCTCAATGTTATATGTATAAAAATGTAGTACGTATTTATATCCAAATTTGTGTTTTCCCCAGCTATATTCAGAGCGGTCAAAAAGTTTGGTGCGAACTGTGGGTATATTTTAGTTCGGTTAGCTGTCTACGTGTTGGATAATACTATTAACTTAAAATACATGATTGATAAAAGAGATATGAAATATCGGTAACTGAAGGGATAAAATTAACTAATTGCAATAAGTCCGGAAATCAAAGTACTGATATCACCCTGTAGTTTTGAAGTGGTTAACTTTGACTTGAAAAAGATTCGTTGAGAGGAAAGTCCTTTTCACTCATGATTTTAGCTACGATTCTAACAAATTTACGGCTTCCGGCTTCAACAATACTTGTTTAGTGTGTTATTTCTTATTGTCATTTCTGGTATACTTCACCAGATGTATATCGCTAAAAATGCGTTATAGATTCTATGAACTTGCAAACTCTATCATCATTATTTTGTTTAGTCACTACATTATGTTATGTATTAACATCGTTTGTTTACGTAATTCAATTATAATATAGATATTTTGTTATAATGGTCATATAAGAGCGTTTGTTAAATGTCAACATAAATTGCATAGTTTTATTATGTTAATTGAGAAATTATTGGATATTAATGTATTTTAATACAAAAAGCATGTCTTGTCTATCAATGTTCATGTTTTAGTTATATTGTATACATTAATGTGCCAGCCCGCGGCGACTCGTCGAGTCTGTTTCTACCGGTCGAACTACAGCAATATGAGGTCAGCTGATAAAGCCTGCGTAATTACGCCAACACTGTTTACCAGAGACGTAGTGAAGGCTTATAATAGTACATTATCGATCAATACATAAAAGTATTACAGGTAGGTTTTATAGAATTTCAATTTCATTTTTGAAGTAAAACTTCTTTACACACACTTAACTTGGAGAGTAAGCTGGTGAATGCATGACGAGAGTGTTACGAAAACTGTGATCGGGCGAGGCGAACGGAAGTTGAGAGGGAGGTATAAGTTAATGAAGATAGAAAGAGAGACATAGAGTTACGTTTCGTCTTATCAATGAAAAACTATAATCAATTTAAATATTTGTAGAAAATTAAGATATTTACCTTTATGTATCCGAGTATAATGTATATATTATACATATATACACATACATATAGATGGAGCCAAAGAAGTTCTGTAGGTGGTAGAGCCACGCTGACGCTATTATTGGTTTCAGCATGAATGTCTCGGCTCGTCCGGGGTAGTACCACCCTCTCATAGAAAACCGACGTGAAGTAACGGTGCTTGCATTGTTGTGTTTCGTTCGGTCAGCGAGAGCACCGGAGGGCCTTCCCCCCACCCAACACGGGCTGGCAATACACTTGCGATTCCTCTGGTGTTTTGCAAGTGTCTTTGGACGGTGGCGATCACTTAACATCAGGTGTCCCACATGTTCGTTTGCCTCTTTTGATATTAAAAAAAAAGTTTCACTTCACTCGTGTATTCTCACTCGTTTTTCATCAATATTAGTTACGTAGTTAAATAGAATAATATTGAGACATCAAAAATTAATAACGATTATTTTCATGAATATTAAGATGATTGTTTAATAGTGTATTTTTAAGTTTATTAAAAGCAATCTGCCGTCTGTCTAACGTGTGACAACGCTTATTGACGCTTAGATTGCATTTAGCATTAACAAAATACAGTCGTTGTCATTTTTGATCGCTCTCAATATATATCCCTTATGGGTTCGAGACTTCAGGCTTGCGCGTATTATACTGAAGTGTTTAATATGAAAGTTAAAATATTACTATATGACTTTAATATTGGCATTTATTTATCCTTAAGTTGTCTCGATGTTATACAAATATTGTAATACGTATTTATACCTAAATTTCTTCTCTGTACAACTATTTTCAAAGCTGTGGAAAAGGTTTGGCGAGGATTTTATCTATTATTATTGTGGCAAGCCTGAATTAAAAAAAAATAGTGTATATTATTGTAAGCATATTTTTTTATTTTTAATTGGTTTTAGTGGTTGACCAGAGTCTCTCCTTACACCAAGTGACGACGTGGTTGAAGATAGTAACATTCTAAACTTAAATGAGAACTGACACTCTAGTGCAGCTGTCGGAACACACCTACAAGTGCTTATTGACAGATTTGCAACTTGAGGGTCGTAGTTAGCTAGATAGACAATAGAAGGAACCCTACTACCATGGTTATCTTCCACAGAAAACTCTAGTTCATTGCAGGATTCAAATATACCATAGACCAACTCGGTGAACATGCTACTCTTGAGCCACCATTGAGTAAAGTGATTTAATATTTACATGATAGTTCTAAGGCCTAAAGTACTGAATGTGAACATTCTATAAGTGCGATTGTATAAGTATAGTATAACTAAAAGTCACATTGATATGTTTTCAAATGAATATAATTTCTTGATCCCTTTGAAGATACCTGTTACCTAGTCTGGGAGTCATCGACTTGTTATAAATAAATACAACACATTTCCTATAATAAGTATGCCAAAAGGTGTAAGATTTAATGTCCGTACCCGAAGTCGTTATCAATGTGTACGTTTTAAAAAAAAACGATATATGTATATGTTACTTTTGCCTTTAGGATTAAGTTAGTATTTTATATTGAACTAGCAGAAATATCAGTCGATGCCAGGTTCTTTTCTTTAATGCTAATTTTTTTTATACATATAAAACGTTTCTAGGGGTTATTATTAGGAATTAATGATATTTTTGATTTTGTTGAGTAGTTTCGTAAAGGTCGTATGTATATATAATATAATTGTCCATGATAGAATATTTCACTTCGGAGATCTATTAAAAAGTGAATGTATATTTAATACTTCTGGAGTCGTAGGGTTCAATAAAAAACCACGAAATCTTCAATTAGATTTAATATTAAATCAGATCAAATATAAGTAATGTGCATAATTTATTTTTATATAACGTTAAATCTCTACTAATATTATAAAGCTGGAGGGTTTGTTTGTTTGGTTGAACGCGCTAATCTCAGGAACTACTGGTCCGATTTGAAAAATCCTTTCAATGTTAGATAGCTCATTTACCGAGGAAGGTTATATCATAAGACTAATAGGAACGGAGCACTGATAAAGAATATTTCAAAATCGTTTTTTTTTTTCATTTTGAGAGCTTCCGATGCGTGTTAGCGTTAGCCCAAAGTAACTATTCCACGCGGACGAAGTCGCGAGCAGAAACTAGTATAATATGTTACTACATTAATTAAAATAAACATTCCATAAAAATGTAATAATAAACAATATTAAATTTGAATACAACGTATGAAATACCTTCTACACACGTGATTACATTATAAAATCGGCAATTTATGATGGTACAGGTATTTTACCTGAATTAAACGATGTCTGAGGAAATAGAAATCCATAACGAACGAATCCATATAACGAATCCATATATCCATATAACGAACTACAGTTCTAAATAAAATTAAAACGTTTTTATGATTAACATAATGAAAGTACCTACATCTGCCTTAAATAATTTAATCGAAATTGAAACAATATCGATTTGTTATGTAATATTGGATCGTTTATAGTGAACCGAAAGGTGTCGGGACCGATATTAATGGTCCATTATAAAGCCACATCAATAAAAGCGCATGTGGGAGTAAAAATGTTATAGAAGTAATCTATCTATTTATTGTGAACGGACCAAAAATTACTTCAGATATATTAGAGGATATTTTAAAATAAATGCAGTATTCTACGTAAACTGTACTTAATATATTCATATAAATAAGATAATATAGGATTGTTGTTGTGCGCGTATTACTCAAAAGCTACTGGACAGATTACGATGTAAAAAATTTTTTAGACACTTGGTTCTCATACTAGAATTATCAAGATAGCTTCATTTAATATAAGGTTATTAAAGTTTTAAGAAGCTGCGATTTTTTGTAAGTTCAGCTATGTACATTTTCTTACCGAGGACAAGTGGAGCAAGCGATGTTGTGAGATAATAAACAACGCAGAAGAAGTCGCGGGTATCAGCTAATCTCTAATGATTATCGTAAAACATATTCCACGTGTGTATTTCTAAATATTTCTCCATTATTATTATATAATACTAGCGGACCGGGCGGACGTTGTCCTGCCTTGAAAACAAAAAAATCCTAAAAGTCGACCGCAGCGCCACCTACCGGGTCCAATTGTGAATCTAAACCATTCTCGGATCCACTCGAACACGCACACAAAATTTCATCAAAATCGGTCCAGTCGTTTAGGAGGAGTTCAGTCACATACACACGCACACAAGAAATATATATATTAAGATATAGTATTATTAAAAGTTACGTTGTTCTCTTAGTTTTTGTATCTAGTCGGTTAATATTATGATGATATTAAGTTCTAGATATATCTATGTATAGTATAGAATAGCAGTGAGCAGTGGTTTACGTGTTTTTTATCTTATGCAGAGATGGTGGCGGACAATCTTAAGATTTGTCTGATGATAACCTCATACCTTTTGCTTAGCTTTTAGAATCCTGTTCACATCCACATTGTGTTTTTTCTGCCATATGAAAAGTTCATAATCAAAATTTTACCCAAATATTTACCTACAGGATAAGGCTAAGCCAAAATATTTCCTGAATAGCTAACATTTTTGTCTACTTATATTGTATGGTGTACAGTAAAGACTTATTGTAATTGCTTAATACATCCAGTATACATAGAAAAATTAAGAGCTATTGTGATAAAATTACCTACCATAATGGAAATATATATACACACTTATACAAATTTTTTTTTTTATTATTTTTTTTTATTTGCATTGAGAGGTGGACATTAAAATGTTATTATTCGATTTTAATTCTGCGTTATAAGAAATTGTGGTAGCGGGCATATTATTATTGTAATTAGTTTTCGATAAATATATTCGTGTACCGGGCGTGCAATTAATCCTTGGCCTGTAGAATATAAGAATTGCTTCAACGAATAATTAGAATGTTGAGTAATTTATAGCATCAAAATGTGATTAAATTCACAGAACGGGAATGCTGCGGAAACGTTAAGTTTAGGAAAAATAAATTGTATAAACTTCTTTAGAACGCGTGAATGACATTTGAACGTGCAAACTACGGTAGAATATCTTAAACAACAGCAGTCAAGATGTCTGCAAGGGAACAATCGATCGCGAACCAACAATTTACCTAGCGGCTGCTCCTCCGGCAATTTGTGTCCGTCGCCTCCTTAAACGCTACCGGAATGTACATCTCTGCTCCAATATCTTTAAAGTACAGTCGTCCGGACGAGTGAAATACAAGTTAATTGTGGGCAATTTTCAAAATCGATCGTGGAGCTTTTGTATTAACTGTAGCTTCCCATCTTCGCAAATTTCCAAAGTAATTTAAAGATAAAATTCACAGTGCTTACATTGTAACACGAAGGTTTAATACATGAGACACAGGTAAAATAGTTTAGGCATCCTTGAGGACTATAAGACATTCTACCGCGGTAATTTAACAAAGTGAATTATGAACTCGCAGACAGAGGCTGATACTGGCTACCATTTAATAAAGGTATCATCAGGGCATCGAGAATTTGATCTGATGGATGGTTGTGCAATAGCCTAGCGCAGTTATATCAAATTATCGATAGTTTCTAGATTGTATCTCAATAATCCTTGTTCGAGATATAGTACAAGATTGCACAGCGGTCGTGCGTCGAGCTACCAACTACATACCTTTGTTTATAGCTACACATACTCGACAGAGCATACAACGCAAGGCACGGTTTTTATAATTGTCCTAAAATGGGTTCAAGTCTAATAATGGCATTGAAAAGTATAGGTATGCGTCGGTCGAAACTGCACGCCAGTGACCGTCGGGACGTGGTAATTGATGACGTCGCGGGCAAGCGGTGTCCGCCCATTTTCCGTCAATTTTCGTCACTTGAGTGATGGTAGAACGTCCCGCCCATCGCGGTTCAACCCCTCCCCCGTCGCCCTCTGCACCCGCGACGCCCGAGAGCGGCACGCGCCGTGCTAAATTTAAATGGGATGAACTTGTAACGGGCGGCCGCCGCCAAGGAATGTGAGCGGCATAAGACGTTAATCATACATATGTGACAGTTACACTCGAAGACTTCGTCGAATCACTTGAAAATCTCTGAATTATTCTATTTGTCCTGTCATGTTTGTGCGTTTGTAAATTTCGTATAAAATTATAAATTTCTTTTGAAATGTTTTGGCTCGTTTAATACTTACATTTCATATAAAAAAATGAAATAACCAAATATCAACATAACTGACATGACAGTAATAACTATACACTTGATAGAAATTTCCTTTAATGCATATATCTCCGTATGCCTACTTATCATCCTAAGCATGGTAAACAAAATTATGATATTCCCATTTTGTTTCAAATTCACGGCTTAGGATTTCATAGGTATATAGTTCTTATATAGCTATATACTATTGCTAGTACGAACATTTGCAAAGTATGTTATATATGTGTTAGTGTCAATGGCTTTACTGTTAAATGCCCCTAAACTATCAGTTATATATGATTTACTTTAGAACCGTAAATACGTTTAAAAATTGTAAAATATTTAATCTATACATGGTAATATGCTCAATTATATTGCATTGTGCTATATCAATCGAATCCATAAGTGTAATTTTAAAATGAACCATATTAAATAAGTGAAAAATAGAAACATACAAATACACGTAGTCCACTATTTAGATATTCTTTGTTCTAGAAACTTAATCTCAGAACGTAAAATAAAGAACATTTACATCGAGCTTGAAAGTCCGCAAAGACAAAACTTGATAAATACGTAAGCCCCCTCAGTGTTGACCTCTCTCAGAGGAGTGCAAAGTCAGCCGCAGACAAAGAGCTACCTAATTTCCCCTGCCGTAACAATAGCCCGTGGGGATATAAATAAAATGGGTCCCACTTAATGAAACACATAAACTGAAGAGAGGTAGTGGATTGGGAGACGACCGCGTTACCATGACAACACCTAAAGGCTCAGTAGTGTTTCATGAACATTATATTAAAGTATTGAACAGTAAAACAATTTCATAGTATACCGTCATTATGTAGTTAGAATATAGGATACATATACACGATATACAGTGTAGAAAAAACGAATGGGACATGACAGTACAGTACATTAAATATTGACAATAACAAATTTTACTTAAACGAATCATACATTTTTTTTTTCGAACTGACTAGGCTATTGACCTAGCAAGGTCTTAACAGCTTCACCGGACGAATCATACACTTATTTTTAAAAGTAAGAACAACTGCATTATTAAGAAGCTTACCTATGTTGGCAACCAAACCAAACAAAAATGCAAACAGATATTCACTACATCATTCTACCAAAAGAGTATCTATAATTAGGGTTAGCACATAAAATAGATTTATTTATAGACTATCTTGTAGTTATCTTAATTACGGTTTTTAAACATTGTATCTATACATTTTTATTAATTTTACTGGGTATATTGAATACTGGAACTATATTAGGTGAACTCTTTATAATATCAAATAGATATGTCAATATATATGTTGCTAATTATCATCTAACGTTAAATAAGCGTGATGATAAAAAAGATCAATTAATAAAACAGGCTCTGAGTGAAGACTAGCCGATGAGTGGCATCATGCGATGCGGAGCACACGTGTCGCTCTTTCTTACAACTATTATGCTGTCAGAAAGTAACGTATTAAGTACATTTAAGTTACGCTATTGTAAACTTGAAATACCTCGTTGTTTTGACGTTAATTTTCAAATTTTAAATTAAGATTGTACGAGTTTTTTTTATGAAAACAAATTATAAATTATGAGGCAAACAAAGGTATACTAAGCGTTGCTTAGCAACCAATCATAGCAACATATCAACAACTTCTTCGTTTTCTATTGCTCTCTCGGTTAGCTAACACTCTTAGCTTTGTAATTTGTGGTCAAGCATCTATAGCTTATGATCCAGTCTTTTTGAACTTAATGTGTCTTTAATCTTTGTTAATCTTTGGCCACATCAACATTTAACATCATATAAAATTATAATATATTTACATTTAAAAGACATAAAGAGTAAAAGATTATTATCAAACATAAGCATATAAATAAAAAATAATCGCAATTTGTTCTTTTACTACGCTTTCTTTTCTTTAATGTTGTTTTCCATAGCATTAACAGTTGGTCTAGCAGTCCCTTTATCCCTTTCTTTTTCCACACAGCCAATTACAGTTTTTCAATAAATTTGTCTTCCTTTTCTCACTCATAGCAAGTAAGAAGTCTCTTTCTTAGATGTTTATACTCTTTAAGAGAAACGTTCATATCTTGTTTCGTCTTGTCTTACGAAGAACAAAAATAATAAATACATAAGAGACCACCAAGGAACTTGCATATTTATTTCATGTTTGTTGTCCAAAAGACATTTGATTTATGAGTGCTGAATTTTACGTTATTTATCATATTATAAACGGTTACACAATAACTGATACAATCTTAATTGAATTTAATAACTGTCAACCGCTATTTTTTAATTATAAAATTTTTTAGCCTTTCATATTTTAATAAATTTCCAAATTTTTAGTCAGAAATATTTTATTTCTGGTATGATTAAACAAATAATAAAGGTATTTAAGATTTTATGCAAAACATCTACTCGTATAAGTTGTCTTTATGTTACTGATAAAGTTTTATAAGCATAGTATTTCTGACATCGTGCTTAGAATATTGATTAGAAATTAAGAGAACGTTCGAGAAAGTTTTCTACCTGTGCTAAGCTTTAAAGTTGAACTAATATTGTTAAGGCATTGCTCACAAATCATTTTTCTCACTTTGTAATATTACAATATATCTAATTGCTCTTAAATATTCTCGGTAACTAAGAAAACGTGTTACAACTTCCTTTAAAGTCTATATTAAAAACGTATGAGGTTAATAAGAAAATGAAGCAGATAATTACAAAACATCGATTATATTAACAGTAAATACTAATTTACAGCTACTGTTGAATGGTGGAAACGGTGTCATTCGACAATTAAATTAACAATACCGAGCTTTCATATAATTACTAGTATCGTGGCGTATTTCAATTCAGATCATTATATATGTGAACGTTCGATGTCGCATGCATTCAGATTTATGTGTGTGAGACTGATGTGTCAGTATTGTGATCTCAATACCTAACGCTTGTCATCTTTCCTCATATCTTTTGTATATTTTTAAAAATGAGACAGTTGCTGTTTCTTTAATTAAATCTCAACAATCATTCAATAAGAACGTTTTTTCTGTTAACTTGCAAATTGCAAATACCGCGAATAAAGTCACTTTGTATATCCCGAAACAAATTCATCGAGCGAATTAATGTGACTGGTTTTTTCAATTGCAGATAATTACGAAAATAAATAAAAAGTAAGTCGGTATTGCTAAGTAATATGCATTAATTATAAGAAAAATATCGAAATATTGCCTACAATATATTACAAGGAAATTTATAGATTATTCAATATTACCGTTAAATGTTGAGACAAACCATGATATCACCCGGGCCCGGTTGACGCAACCATTGTAAACCGCGCGGGGGCGTTCCCGATCGATACAACGCGATAGTCCGTGATTTACCTACCAAATAATAAAGGTAAGCGTCCACGAATCAGACGTTCTTATCGATAATTAATTTCGTTCCACACCCTTTGTTAATTAACTTCGTGAGAATGTACTATAGTATACTAAAGTTTTATTACACTATCGATAATAAAGCGCATATGTTATTTGTATTTACACTCAATATTTTTTACATAATCTATCGTTAGGGAAAAAGCCTTTATTACTTCGACAAGTCTATACCATTAAAAGTTCAAGAGTTCAAGTCAAAAAGTTCAAGAGAATGTTTTTTTATTGTTTCTTTGAACGAACTAATGTTTTAAATACCAGTTAGACTTGGAGAATTATATTTGCGTTTCATAGCCTATGTGTTATTAAAGGCTTTAACACAAGTGAAGCAATCACAATAAAAAGTACAGATCGAAAGTTACGTTAACTAAGAACGAAGTAATATTCGCAGTGGGACGTGTGACGCGGAATGGACTGTCGGAGCCTAGAATAGGAAAATTTAAATGCTAGTGAAACTGTGAGATAATGTAAGATCAATCCTTTATGCATGTTTAGTAGTTTGGTAGATCATTAGTCATCTTGGCCCCCTGGAATAAATTATAGATTGATGCTGAAGCTTAGATAAATAGACGTGAGGGTTAAAATTACGATATGTCTAATCTATAAATTATTTTAATCTGAAATGTGTGTCTTTTAGATTTTTTCATAATATTAATAGTGGTTTTGTTTCCTAAATACTTATTTATTCATCGCTAATATCAAAACGAAGCTGGGGTACCATAAAACATAGGCTTATGACGATTGCGTAAATATTTGGTTATACTAAACTCGATAGTATATTTTTTATTAGACTTGCAAGAGATCGGAAGTTTATGTACTATTCATAATTCAGTTACTGACTACTTGGACTTCAAACCCACAATTTAATTTTATGTCTACAAATTTACTGGCTTCCAACATTCTGTCCTGAGTTTAACGTCATCAGTATTGAAAGCAAAGCTCAGAGATCGGTGACATAATATTTAGAATTTGAAATAAAGTTACGAAAAAGTGCTGCGGCCGGGAGAAGTGGCGGCGTCACGCTGCCTACACACGACGGAAACGTTCCACTCATGCATTATTCAAAAGAGAAGGCAAATACAAATAAATAGGCACGAAATAAATACAAACAGGCTGAATGGAGCCACGGCTGTGGGCGGGGCCGCGCGACATAAATATCGGCCGCGCTGTCATAAGAGCGGCGGATATCTGGACAGAGCTATTTTGGATGCAACGCCTTCCACCGTGTCTCGTGGAGGAAATATCACATTATTTTATCATTTTGATGAACAATGCAACACATTTCATAACTACTTACTAATTATATGATAACTCCATTACTTATAAAACTTTTATAATGTATACAAAAATAGGAACTACAAACTGTAGTTACAGATGGTATAAGTAACACGCGAAATATATCGTAGAAGTATCAATACATACATTCTGAAACTGGTGTTAGTATGTACTATATTTATCGTTTTCTTCAAATTAATTAGATAAAATTGGCAAGAACACTGTTTTTATAAAACACTAGCTTTGTCACGCGTCTTCGCTCGCGTTAACGTAGACTTGACTTATCCTTTGGAAATAGTTTTTTTCTTCAGATGAAAAGTAAGTGTCCTAGATCCTTCTCTGTATCCTTGGCAACGTGTACCTATGTAAAGTTTTATTACAATCGGATGAACGGTATGACAGCGTATATAAAATGAACATACACATTTTGATTTTCATATATATTTCTAACTTGATTGTTAAATACTTGGTACTTACAAAATTATTTCACTACATATTATAAAAAAGTCCTCTACCTCGTCTGTCTGTCTGTTCGCGATAAACGCAAAAACTACTGAGCGGATTTCCATGCTGTTTTCACTGAGAGATGGAGTGATTCACGAGGAAGGTTTAGCTATAGGCTTTGTTAAGATTTTTTGTAAATTCGTTGAAATATAACGATAATGGTTGGAAGTGTCGGAAAAACTCAAACCGCCTGGGAGCTTTCGTCGAAAACGCTGCCTAATTAGTCCCTTAGAGATATAACAATACAATTGAGATAATAAAGGATGCAGACGAAGTTGCGGGAATCAGCTTATGTTATATAAACACTATAACAGCTACTAATTAATAATTTATAAATGGTTTATTTGGTGCATCAAATCAATACAGCAACCTTATTATATTCGAAGTTTGTAATCAATAAATAGATTATATTTAACAGTTACAATTTTATCTCTAATCATGAATTTAATATTGCAAAATAAAATAGTTTCATACTATATGTATATAAACCAATTATTTTGCAAACTTCACCTGCTTTAATTACGAAATACTCATATATAATACGTTCATTGTGTGGATGTTATTATTGATAGCGATAAAAGCTTTATACACAAGCTGTAATGACTGACTCCTTATTATGTACATTCAACGTGGAATTTTTATGGTCAATTATTGGTTCTTTAACAAGAGCAAAGACAGGTCAATCCCATGGTCAATGCTTTTAAACGGAGGTGATCGGTTACAATGTAGTCAGTTAGTATTAATAAGCAAACACTATACAGCATTCTGCAAGCGGTTTGGTTAACGGTATAAACAAATTCATGTTTTTGCACATACAATACCCGGTTTTTTATTTGGTAAGTCGCGTCGGGGAGAAAACTAAAATAGTTAGGGTGCGGTTTTATATAGCGTTTTATCTTTGTCTATTCTAGTCATTGCGCTGTGCGATAGCGAGAAGAACATTTTACAAAACCGAAGCAAGCTGACCTTAACTAAAAGTCTCACTCTTCTACTCGACATGCCAAATCAAATGCAGGGTACTTGTAGCACTGTTATTACCATCATCGATAGGGTTACCAGACAGTTAAGTATGAGACCTGAATTTCTACGTATAATTTACTTACATATACAAAAACGATATTTGGATCATAGGTCAATAAACTCTAACCCGATCAAAAGCGATTATTATAAAAATGTATACATCTAAGTGTTTTTAATGGAAAAGTCTATGCTATCCTTTTAAATAGAACTATATCTCATTACTAAATGGTGCTCGACAGTATCTTCTGTATTTTAATTCATTTTTATATTTATAATGAATACGATTGAAGTTGTAAGTAATTGCTAGTATGATATAAAATTATGAATACACTAGCCCCTGCCCGCGACTTCGTCCACGTAGTAATAATTACTACTCTGGGCTAACGCTGACACGCAGCAGAAGCTCTCAAAAAGAAAAAAACATCTCGATTTTGAAACATTTTTCATCTTTGCTCCGCTCCTATTGGCCTTACCGTGATGATATATAGCCATTCTCGTTGAATGAGCTATATAACACTGAAAGAATTATTCAAATCGGACCAGTAGTTTTTTTTTTTTTTTTTTTTATTTTTAAAAAAAAAAACAAAAAAATTCCCCCCTCCTTTCCCAACCCCCCAAGCCACCCCCCCCCCTTCTGGATATACACCCTGATCCCAACGCACACCCCAAACGTGCCACTATGGCGGGTGTTCCACCTGGTGTACGGTGGTCGCGATCCAGTCGGGTACAGACACCCTACCACCCCGCGAATTTGAGTTCCTGAGATTACCCCCTACAACGCCACAACGTCACAAACTCACAAACTTTACCTCTTTATAATATTAGTATAGATAAGTATAGATATAATATACATCCCAGCAAACATACGATTTTAACACACATCGGCAATATGCGTCATATTTTACAACGTTTTAGTAGGTAATATAGTCATACTTTTTAGTTCATAATACAATTCGACTGATTAATTCATTATTATTATGATCATGATTATTACTATTGTGGTTTTGTCAACTAATTTTCTGATATAGGTATAAAATAATCGATCAGTACATATAAAATTATCACCTTTACTACGATTTTATAAATGTATGTAAGTACAGGTTCAATCTTCATTGTCTGTTTATATTTTATCATACCTAACGCATTATTAATCTAGTGCGCATGCGTGCCCGTACTGGCCGAGTTCGAGACGTGCGCACTGTTCTCGTCTCGCTGTCTCGTCCATTCTTCACATTAAATTACGTGCAATTTATTGCTCAAGGGCCATAATAAATTATCACAAAGTAATTTACAAACAATTATTTCATCAAAAATTTAATCGAAATAACAAATTACGAAAGTTTATCCCCTAAAAAATCTACGTAAATCATGGTGCTATTAATTGATTCTGTAAGTTTTTTTTTTATAAAATCAGTGAGGACATGTGGAGAATATTTAAACTCTAGAGTTCTAGACGGTGTATAGTTTTCTCTTTGATTCTTATACATAACCTACATATACAACAACGATATTAAGTTCATCGCGATTGTTACATAATTATACCTTAATGGAGCTGAAAAATGAAGACTTTTTTCTTGAATAAAATATATTTATTTAATAAAAGTACTTACCTTCAAGTCATGAGACGATATGAAAGCCGTGTAACCAGAAAAGTTTTAAGTATGAAGGTCGGTTTTTTGAAAATCGGTCGAAAAATTTTATGTGAATAAAAGGTGTGACTATTGAGTTCATTTCAAATCAAATCGAAAGTCGTATTTTAAATTACTCTGATTTTTGCTGTATCCATTTTCACTTTACAGCCTGAATGTAAAAACAAATGAAAGTAAAACAATCTTATTTAAAAAAAATAAAATTTGCGTGTGAAAGAAGTTTCACTCTTAAATGTGACACCATACAGGTTTCATTCAAATTGCCCGTTCCGGTAACGGCAATTACATACTTAAAACCCTATATTGACTGGCAGGTAATTTGCAATACATTAAATTTTAAATTAAAAATTAAAGTCAATTTTGCTATGATCCAGCAAAATACGGTAGCTTGTCAACTTGTCTGCTGCTCGTAAATTTTATCAATCATAAATTGCATAAATCCACATGTACTGTATCTTATAGTTTAGGATTAGCTAAAATGAACTCTTATTTTACCTCTTTAAACCCTAACGTTTAGCTAAATCATTAAAACATATGTCATATTGTGTAGTAGTAATAATCAGGTGATATGTCACTTGTAATATAGCTCTTATTTGATAATTCAAGCTATAAACTTAATACTAAATATACAGATATGACTGCGCTCATCGCTACCCTTTTTACTTGATCTGCTTAGGTTTGTCTGCCACTTAATCAATCTTTCACTTTACCAATATGAACAATGTTCTGTGTATAAAAATGGGGAAATAATCGAAGGCTCATAAATGTAGGTGGGCATAATTTGTTATTGACTTTTATACATATCATATAGTCTCAGTTTTATACATTTTATCATCCTCTATTAATAAAGAGATCTGCCGTTGTGTTAATGATTCTATTTATCGAAGAATACCAATCCATTACGTATCTTAATATATTATATCTTTTATTAGGTTTTCGGTATCGTTAAGGGAGCAATTCTCATAGTATTACTTTGTTTTTAGCTTTTTAGTAATGTAAACTTCTTGCTAAATACCGTATTGTATTTATATAATAACCTACCCAAATCTTCTATACCTCACTAAGATCTACAACACACGTTAGATGACCTGTTCGACCCCACCGTTTTAATCCCCAGGGTTAATCACATAATGACAGCAATTTACTTTTAAATTTTAGCACGAAAATCTCATCAAGCCCTGGAATAATATTGTCCTTTAAACACGAAGACCTTTGCGGACGGGATCGCTCGAATAAAAGGCGGTGTTATTATGTTGGTAAAACAAAATTCCCCATAATGGCCTCATTATATGGCGAAAATTGCTCGAGAGCTTTTTTGTGAGGTTATATAAATGTATTTGTAATAGCTTTTAGAAATATTGCGAAGAAGCGGGTCAAGCAAGAATGGGGCGCTGGGTCTGATCATCCAAAATTTAATTTATTTTCTTCTTTAGTAAAATATAAGTATACAAAAATATGTCCGCAGAGGCGTGGGAAACGGTCCTGTCGCCGGCGGCCTCTATTACGTCATTATTTCCTATATTAAATTCCCTATTAAATTGAACATTAATAGAGAATCGATACGCTCGTGTGTCCGTACTATCCGTAGATGAATATAATAAAACATTATAAGGGTGGGCGTTGAATTAACTTAGAGGTTTAATTAATGTTTTCAAATTAACAAACTTGTAATGCTGTCGAATATACATACGTTTTAGTATGAAACTAATTAAATTATGTAATTACACACAAATGTATGAAAGTATAATTATTCGTTCTTACAAAATTAATGTACTGTTTTTGCACAACTAAAAGGAATGAAGTTTTAAAATAAAGTTGACGAATTCTATGATTATAAAATAATATTAAAATCAATAGATACTTTGAAGAATGCATGAATTTTCAATACCTGAGATTAATAAATCTTATTTTAGATTTTAAAATTTTAAATTATTTGTTATGATTTAAGTACTAAAATAGGCATTGTATTTGTTGCCTTCATTTGCAAAACTGTTATAAATATCTTTACTTAATATTATAACTACGAATGTGAGTTCGTGTGTTTGTTTGTTACGCTTTCACGCCTTGACCACTCAACCGATCATCATGAAATGTCGAATTCACGTAACAAAGGTATAGAAAATTATATATTCTGCCTTTCATCTAGAAAAAATATATTGTTCCCGAGGAATACTTGAAATCTACACTAACGCGAGCGAAGTAAAGCTGGTAAAATTATAAAGAAATCTAACACATCAATAAGACTAGAACGGTGTTATTACAAAAAAAAGTGTGTATGTACTTATGTACACGCGTTAGAAGTTATACTTCTTTGGCGGACAAGATAAAAATCTTTTCAAAAATTTTATCTTTCCCCTTATTCTACGTTTGTAGAAAAAACGACACTAACAATAGAAAAAGTTGACTATAGCTAACTTCAGGGTGTCGGTTTTTCGTGACGGTGTGCGCGCGCATCGTAAAAATTTACTCTCATCATTTTTCCCTAACGCGCCAAAAGAAGTATAACTTCAAAAAGTTAAATACGTATTAAATACTTGCTTTAAAAAGGTTTCGAATTAAAAGCACCGCGCTCGCCCGACGCAAATTCGCGTTATCCTTTTTCGTAAATCTAACCTAACGTAACCAAAGCGAGACAAAAGAACAAGATGGCGAACATTCAGCGACCGCGGTGCATTTAATTCGAAGCCTTTTTAAAGCAAGTATTCAGTACGTGTTTAACTTTTTTGTAATAACACCGGAAAAGTTTTATTTAAATATAAATCAACTATCAGTTAATCTTATTTTATATCGTGTAACAATGAATTTAGGTATTTTTTAGTATCTGGCTATATTAGAATGTAAACACACCAAATGAATTGCTGCAACATGCGGCTTCACAATATAAACTATTAATCATGTCGTAAATTGGTTAGGTACCGTAAATAAAACCATGTTCCCCAATAAAAATAACCGATCAATAATTACCCGCTGCCGTTAAACGGCTCTTGTCAATTGATCCTAATAAAGTCTGTGAATGTTAATGAATCGCTTTTCGGTGTGTTGCGTTGTGAGATGTGTCATAAAACGGGCCACTGGTTCGGGTGTCGCGGCCGGTGCGCCCCGGGGGGCCGAGGGGGAGGCCTAATTGATTTGTGCCCCAGGCCACAATCAAAACAGATCGTATTTTATAAGACGTACACGCGGTAAAGAGGGAGAGGGTGCGTCGATGTGGACGCTAACGTTTTTCATTTGCCACTCTTGTGAAGTTGCAGTTCGATTCTAGGTGAAACATTTTTTAGTAGAGTGTAAACTCTATATAAAGTCTTTCGTTATAACGAAAAACTTTCTATAACGTAGAAATTAGTTCGATTTAGTCGGCTTACCAAAAAACCATTTATTTTTTCTCTTCGCTCAGTATACGAAAAAAAATGCACGGTCCCTTGAAATTCGTTATAAAGAGTTTATACTGTATATTTCAAAAATAATTAAACTTGTATCTTTTAAGTATTCGACTGTGAATATTCAATAATCACAGACAACACATTTTTTTTAAATGTCTTCATATATATTTTTGCAAATTTGTTTTTATTATATAATCTTTAATTCCCATTTGGATTAAACATAATTTTAACTATTGTCAAATTCTCTAGAAATGTTAATATATATTATTAAACATTTTATTTTATTATTCATTTATTATTAATTTATAATACGCGTATTTAATAAAAAAATGTTTTATTATTATATTTTTTTATTTTAACTTTATATAGGTACCTTATCGTGAAACTATAATAGTCTATATATTTTAAATTTGTAATATAAAAAGTGAAGCTACTTCACGACTTTTCATGAGTGTGGCAAATTGTAATGTGTTCAATGATCAAACACAAGAAAATCAAATGATCATTTGATAAATAATCCCGGGCGGTGCACACTGCGTTGCGTCGTACTACGTCACCCCGCTCCGTATCGTGGATCACATAATGCGGTCAACTGGCATACTTTACCCTCGACAACCCCGGCAACCCTCGCCGATGTGAACGATCGTGTCACAAAAAATTATCACTTTAGTTTTTAACGCTCTGTCAGAACGAGTTACAGTTCTCATTTTAGTGTTAATATTTGAATATATATTTCTTCTATTTGACCTCCGACTGTACATTAATAATAAGAATTAAATTAAGATTTTATATTAGTAAATTAGTCAACTAAAACTCGTGTCTGTAATTTTTTATTGTAGTAACATTTAATAAATACATTACTATCTAAAAACAACGGTTAGTACAGAGCAATCTGCAATTCATCGGCAGTCGTCGCTGTCATACCAACCTGCAAGCCTCTCGAAAGTTGTCTAATTACGAAACACTCAGACAAAAAAACAGTCACTGTGTCGGATTTATCACCTATTAAATTTTATGCTAAAATGATATATTCTATGGTTTTCGAATAAACATAATGTAAAAAGTGGCGTGAAATTCTGTTGAAAGTATTGTTGAAAGTAAATTTATGGAATTGTTGAATATATCATTATAAAATTCTGATAAGCGAAACCGTTAATTCAATATAACCAAGACGCTTTATGAACTTTATACTAATTTTCCGTAGCTCTGTGTATGGAAACAGAACAAACGGTTTCACAACTATTGAATAGACTATGCCTGTGGCTTCACATGCGTGTTTTATGCAGACATTATTTTCAATTAATTATTTTATTCCATAAAAATTGATTTCAAAGGTTATTCCTAATAATTTTAATAAAATATTAATTCTCGAATCATATACATTCTCCCTGTGTAAAAAATTGTAAGTAATCGGTTAGGATTTTAAAATTTTAATGTTATATTTGGTTCCTTTGTTTTTAAAAAGTGTTATTCAGAATTCTTAAAAGCCTCCATTTTTGAAATCATGTCAATATACTTCCTGTATACTAAATTTCATAAAAATCGGTCAGACCTATTGTGAATTAAGTCATGAAAAATAAACAGACAAAGAAACATACTTTTATCGCCATATTCGTGATTTGCATGCACCCTTTATTATTTAAATCTATTACATTTCGAAAAATAAAGTGTTCAGGCAAATACAGATTTATTAATATAGTTTGTTAATGTCAAACATATTCAACTTAATTTAATATTATTCTTTAACAAGTTTAAACTGGCATCATGTAATTGTGATCTTTACAAATTAAAATAGCAGATAATAAAACTGTTATAGAATTAAAAAAAAGAAGCACTTAACATAGAATATTTTGACAGTGTTTTTGAATAATGTCTATAAGAGCTTCCTATTTAATACATTACCATTCCGAAGATAAATACACTAGCCGTTATAATAAATCACTGTGTGCTTGATTCGAGTCGACAAGACGGGACGGGAGGACAACTCCTCTCGCTGGTATAAATCTAACCGAAACTGCAATGCGGCACATGCGCTCCGAAAAATTGGTGATTTCATTCAGAAGCATGGATATCTCACATTTCGTATTTAGCCGCGGGTGAATATAGACTAAAGACTTTGTCTATTACTCATTACTTTTAATCTTCATAAAATCTAGAAATATAACTAGACTTCTAGTATCGTTAGCAGAACACATTCATAGTTTTGTTCTCATAGAATTTGATGTTCATTTCTTAGCGATAACGTCGCATCTTGCCTAAAAGACAAAGAAGCATTCAAATTAATGGAAGGATGAAAAATTCAGTTTAACAAACAGTTTGTGATGAAAGGACAAGGAGAATCTCTGTTTGTTTGGACAAAGAATATACAGAGAACTAATAAAACCAACAAGATAAAAACAACATCTATACGGTGTAGGTAATGAACTTGGCAATGCAAAAGGAGTGGCTAAACATACCCATGTTCTGTATATTGTTAGACTGAAAATGCTACACTATTCTATACGATTTGTCTTCTGCCCTTAAGTCCTGAATATGTTACAATTCACATTACCGAACTAGAAAAACAGATAGACACTTACGCGTAGGATGCAAGACACTTTTAGATAGGGTACATTACGTCCGGAGGCATAACAGAACAATCTAAATACTAGAAACTGTAACAAACTGGTCGTCCCATATTTCAGACTTAGCAAAACCAGTAATAGTTTCGTAGGTAATAAGTGTTAGGTTTTACAATAAAGTCCCAAAACATATTACCGATTTGCCGGACTGTAAATTTAAGCACCATGTCAAGCGGGTTTTAATGTCGAAAGGAATAGAGTGGATCAATAGTCCGGTGAAGCTGTTAAGACCTTGCTAGGTCAATAGCGTAGTCATTTCGAAAAAAAAAAACCATGGCGACGTCTGGAATTGACTCCTCCCTGTGCATCCACTAAAAACGGTATTTAACGTATAATGTATTCGTAATATATATATGTTAAAAAGAAATACCCGATCGAGTTTCTTGCCGGTTCTTCTCGATGACTGGGTTTTTTCCGAACCGGTGGTAGTTTTGACGTTCATAAGCGCCTTTTTGGGGCCTAAACTGAATAAAGTATTTTTGATTTGATTTGATTTGAAATCCTAAACGAAGCTGTATGTCTTCCAATAGCTAGGATCCAAAAACGAAAGATAACAAACAAAAAATACTGATTTTGTAAAAAAGGACTCAAGTAAAAACTCAAAAACAAACTCCTGACTGAACTCTTTTAATGGGCATGTATGAGAAGAACTATAAGATCACAGTAGAGTTTGATATTTTGACACCTACATCGGACATATTTTTATACTCAAGAAAACTTAAACATGCAATATTGATAGAGTTTATTGTAATAAATATTTAAGTTAAATTTGCAGCAAATAGAACGTCTCTTAGCTAAATAGAGATTTGATCCAAATAATCCAAATAGACAAAAGTAACGGATGTCCGATCGGGCAGACGTTAACACTGGAATAGATTTACGTCTAACAATGGATCCAGGAATGCTAGTGTTGATGTTGTGAGGTGTTTAAAGCCAATACATTTATGACCTCTATATATGCTGATGTGCTCATGCAATAACTGTTCGAACCACGCAAGAGATAAAGTATGCGTATTCACCCACGCTTTTAAAACATTGTATGCAAATCGCAGGTCGCAGGTCGCCTTTGGCATCGAGAGCTTCGACCGCTGTTACTTTTTTTACTTTTATTAGCTTATTATATCAGAATATTAAAAATATAAATCTTTTCTTATATACAAGGAGACATACTTAAACCTTATATCACCATTTTTTGGTTTTATTTTTAATACAGTTGTGCAAAAATATACTTAAAGTTGTAATTGTATTAAAAAGAAATAAAATAACTAAAAATACGATTATATTTTGGAATCGATCCCATCAACAATACAACGTGGCACGTATAAATAGTTTGTCTCCATTATCACAGCCCCTTTGGCTGCAGTACTAAATAACAACACATATTTTATTTAATGATATAAATTTAAATTCTTATGAAAATCGCCATATCATCTCCATAGATAACACAATTGCTAGAACATCTCAATGAAGTGTACTCTAATTAAATTGAATTATATAGAGATGTATAGATTATGATCTTTGGCACTGTTCTTCAGTTGAAGTTAAATGGAATATTTATTGAAAAGTATATGTGTAACAAAAATGTATAGCTTCGATGTTGTATTTTATTTAACACTAGCTTGTGCCCGCAACTTCGTCCGCGTGCAATAGTTACTTTGAGCTGACAAACACGCAGCGGAAGCTCTTAAATCGAAAAAAAAAACTCGACTTTGAAACATTCTTCATTGGTGCTCCGCTCCTGTAAGTCTTACCGTGAAGATATGTAGTCTACAGCCTTCCTCGATAAATGATTTATCTAACACTGAAATAATTTTTCAAATCGGAACAATAGTTCCTGAGATTAGCGCATTCAACCAAACAAATAAGTTTTATAATATTAGTATAGATTACTACTCTTCTTTCGTATTTACGTCGAGCCGTCATTCAAATTACAATAACTTTTGTTAGAGTAGACCGATTTTAATAAAACAAAGAGTAAGTTACTCTCGAAGATATGCTTTATGAATTGTGATTTAAGATTTTATTGTGAACCCAGTACTTTAGCAGTGATGCGTGTTCATACAAACAGACAGACAGACAGACATTTTTAAAATGATTGAAATGTATTCTATTACTTATTCCTAGACACCTGCAACGATTTTTTTCTCGACAATCGAAAAAGTACAGACACGTTGGATTTACATTCTTATTATATGTATAGATATAGGAGAGCAAGTATCATGTTATATGTGCCCGTAAAAACTCATAAGTGATGCATGTTTAGCGCAAAGAGCATGAATGGTCAAACATTCCGCCTCGTCATGACGGGAATCCCATTGTGTCTCGGAACCACGACAACGATACAGTGCCACGACACGACACGGCGTTAATTGTGAATGAACGAGGGTCAAAGATCGACGATCGACGAGTAATAGAACCGATTCTTATTCCATTGAATAAATTTAGATTTAACATTTAACGAGTTTTAAATATACTTGAAATACAACTGTAACAGTATAAATAAAGTATTACTACCCAAACATATACCTATATGAATAAAATTATAGAGGTCTGCCGTTATACACCCATTATGCAAAAACTAATATACAGTTTTAATCGGCTGAGTGCCTTAAGCGCTCGCCTTAGTAGTCCGGTGAAGCTGTTAAGATCTTGCGAGGTCAATACCGTAGTCAGTTCGAAAAAATATATATATACAGTTTTCGATCAAATTTCTTTGGTTTTACTTAGACAATTCGTCCTTAAAAAAACAACAGGATACTCTAATTTGATAAATATTTATTAAAATTTAGAGCGATTACAATTTTCAAGCTCTAGGCGTCCAACAACGTGTGAAGTGGGGTAAGCAGTATGGTATGCAAGCGCAAGAGAGGGGAAGTAAACTGATAACAGTGTTTACAAACAAATTTTGTAAGTAAAGTATATTTTTGGCTTTCAATATTTTTATGTGTTTTCCTCTGTACATAAAACTATCGTTAAGATAACAAAACAATGCAGACGAAGCCGTGGGTATCAACTAGTTGTTAATAAAAAGAACTATTTATAAATACGATTATAGCAAAAATTGCAAAGCGCTAAATAAATCAACATAATTTAGAGCCAAACTGGAGGCTGGAAGTAATTTCCTTCATATAAAAAAAAAAACACTTAGACTCTCCTTCTTATTACGTTATAATACATAATATAAATCGAATAGTATAAATAATAAGTAGGCTTTGAAATAGCAAATGCATATAATAAAACAGTGATAACCAAGCCTTAGCAAAGAAACGATAGTGCTATTTCTGTATACATTCCAAATACCAATATACTCAAATCTTTTTACGAGTAGGTCTGTAGAGAAAAGTAGACCATTTGGTTTACTTTGTGATTGATACCATAGCCTGAATTAGCTTATTTATGTAGAATTTAAATTTGCTTAAATTACGCATTTAGGGGCCGCAATATTTATAAAATCCGTAGTCAAAAGAATAAAGCCGATTAGAATAAAAGGGATGAAGGTCACGATTACATATGATATAACGTCAGTTACCGACCTGACCCTACTGTAGCTCTTGGTATCTCAGGACAAACGAATAACTCTACTTAGATTTGTTTTCTCTCTGGGCGGTTTAATTTGACGACCTACCTAACATGAACAAGATAGAGCGTAATCATTTTCGCGAACCGATATTATAATAAAAACAATATATTAACTACAACCACGCTAAGTTCGTTATTTTTTGTTGTTCAGACAATTATCCTCAACAGAGCGTCATTATCTTTATATACTGGCTGGACATAGACCTTTCCACAAGGTTACTGGTGTCGAGTCGCATCGGAATGAGAATTAGACTTGTATATACAACTGTGAGCTTTAAGGCAACTGTAGCGTTGCCTATTTACAACAGTTATTATCTCATGTTGTCCTAAGTAATGTTTGATATCATTTAACTGATGATATACGAACAAAATGTAAATAAACTCTATCGTCGAATCACATTCGTTATGGTTCTACAAAGAATTTAAAATATTGGTGGGTTTTTTTAACCAATCTTCCAGATTACTACTGCCATTGTGGAATAAGTAATAATATTACAAGTTTTTGTGATAATTACAATGTTCTAACAAGATGGTGGCCTCTTGTTACAACTTTCCAGTGAGTTTTAGTGGCAACTCCGAATTCATGCTCCGTGATATTATTATTTTCTATCTAAGTCACTTATGCACAATAACAGAAATATATTGCGTAAAAAGCCACAAATATTACAAAATATAGAGTGAAGTAACACAGGTATATGAATAAAATATAAAATCCACCATATGACATTCCAAGATCCCGGCAAAAACTCCATTTGCTGATGTTATTTTTCTATTTAACTCTTTCAAGACTCCTGGTACAACGTATGTATCAGTAAAGGTTTTTCTAGACTAAATGTTCTAAGTACTAAGTAGTTCTATAGTGTCCTAGGAAAACATAAATATAGTTCGGCGGTTGCACCAACTCCTACCGCGAATCGGTTTCATCATATTTGCTCAGTTTAAAATAGTCCAAATTTTTATCTCAACAAAATAACAAATCGTCTTGAAAAGGTTAAGTGACGGATATCTAAGAGATGTGCATTTCAATTGATTTTAAATAATTACTGAACAGATTTTAACGAGGCTTCCGATAAATAGAGAACTTTACGCTTTTTCATAGGAGTTAAGCAATTATCATAATCGGTTAAAACTTTATAGGGATTAGGTAATAGGGGCAAAATAAATAAAAATAAAGACCCAACTAATCCAGACGAAATGCGCAGGTCTCATGAAACAATAGCAGAAATATTTTCAGGAGAACAAAAAGAAAAAATATTGTTCTCGGAGCATAGAGGAAATCTAGATTCATGCGGGCAAAACCGCGGGCAGAAATTGGTTATTTTATAATACTTCAGATTTGATGAAATATTAGTCAACTTTGTAATAAATAAAAAATGCCTTATTAATATCGGATCAACTCGTTCCACGTCCCCGATATACATTATTTAAATGAGATACTCTATTACGAGTCAGTGCACTTCGATTCCGCCCGTAGATAGAGCCCTCATGTAATTAACTTTAAAAACTTTTTTCTTCAATGGTCTCCTATCTTACTAGAGAGAAGTTTTCGTCATGTCAACGTTTACTTTCGAATAAGGGGCCTTTTATTAATATTATTTATAAATGATAGCTATAAAATTAACGCTAAAAATCCGTTTCCTTGTAGTCCGTATGAATTAATATTCCCTTATGTGTTTTAACTAGTTCGACGTTTCTTTTGTTATGTAAATGAAAAGAAAATTGAGCATTTAATACGCTAAACTTTTTGTGTTATATAATCCTTAGCTTTACTTGAGTTAACTGATATAAATTATTGGTACGTTATCATGTCAGCACTTACACTTATGTTAGCATTTTGTTATATATCTTCATAAAAGTACGAGTTTTATAGATAGCCTATTGAACATTATGATTAACTAAATATTGTTTAATACACACAATTCTAATTATTTCCACGTATAGTCCAAATTGATTAAGAAATATTTCAGATTGATTTATTTCGACTTATTTGGTAACGTAGTGAATTTAGTAAAAAATAACGCAGTTGCAATAGATAAGACCTATATTATACTAAAATTATAAAGCATGTTGGCTCGTTTCTTTGAACGTGCTTATCTCTGGAACTACAAAACAGATATTAACAATTACTTTTGCGTTTTATACTAAACTAGTTTTTGCTCGCGGCTTCACTCGTATTCATGTAGATTTGATCTATCTTTCCGAAACTATACATTTTTCTGTATGAAAAGCACCTTGCGTTTGTTTCTGTATCGCTAATAAATAGAAGGTTTCTAAAATTTCCAGACAATCGCTTGAGTAATTAAAATATGAAAGCGTAACAAACAAACAAATTACTAATCGCATTTATAATATTATTTTATATTTATATTTTTTAGGAAAGATTTATAGGATGTCTACCATCACGCTATCACTCTTTGAAGCGGAGTAATTACCATACAAGGTGATTAAAAAGAACGCTACACTAGAACTAAGTAATACTGTAGTATTAGTGTTGCGTAATAATAAAATATCCATTAGTGTAAGTAAACTGATATAGTATATAAATAGATAGAGTATATAAATAATAAAAAAAACAGGGTGTGTCATAAGAACACACGAAAAAAGTGAAACTTTTGTAATATAGGTAACATTTTAATTAAGAAAATACAACAGAAAGCTAACGTCACGCGGTGTTCCCAGGCGGTCGTCCATCCAAGTACTAATCGCGCCCGATGTTGTTTAACTTCGGTGATCAGTCGAGAAGCGGTGTTTTCAACACTCTACCCGACATAAAGTTCTACCCCACCACTTTTCGTCACACAAAAATGTTACTGACCAAAATTTCAAGTTTCACTTCGAAAAACCAAGAAAATGATAAGCAAAGTTCAAAAATAAATCAATGGTTTATACATTACTTGAAAATGTTCATATGAAAGTCAATAGTATAATTCGATAAACACACTGGTTGCAGGCGGCAACAGTGGGTTAATCCTCAATAAGCAAGATAGAAAACAATACACTGCAGAGTCAGGACGCGTCCAGAAATTTACTGTCCATAATTACAGGGTTGCGTCCGTTAATTGCAGGCGGGCGCTCGTCCCGCGGTACGTCGCTTGCTTTTTTTGACTAAATAAAAATTGACTAATATTCATAATAAATAATGAACTCTCCGTTCTCAGGACTTTCGAGGGAACACGTATTAGATTTTTGGCCGATTAATATTATTTGAGGGTTAATCGAATCGGGGATCTGGTAATACGCCTGGTTAGTATAAGTTTCCTATAGTTTTTTATAATATAATTAAGATTTTTATAATAATTTATGAAATATGTTTATGTATATATAATTGTAGGTTAAAAATTAATTACAGAAAAGTACTCAATAAAACCACAAAAAAAGTGTGTGTGTACTTATGTACACGCGTTAGAAGTTATACTTCTTTGGCGTAACAAGGTAAAAATCTTTTCAAAAATTTTATCTTTCGCCTTATTCTACGTTTGTAGAAGAAACGACACTAACAATACAGAAAGTTGACTATAGCTAACTTCAGGGTGTTGGTTTATCGTGACGGTGTGCGCGCGCATCGTAATAACTTCAGGGTGTCGGTTTTTCGTGACGGTGTGCGCGCGCATCGTAAAAATTTACTCTCATCATTTTTCCCAAACGCGCCAAAAGAAGTATAACTTAAAAAATGGAGTAGTTTATAACAAATACAATGCTCTTAGAGGAAAAACAATTAAAATTGATTATCACGAAATTGTACTTTAAAATTATAAGGGGTACAAGGGAAAACGACATAAATTATCTTACCTTCTGAAACAATATTGTTCCCGAGGGACAAAAATAAATATAATTTTTTTTTTATATCATAGGAGGCAAACGAACAAGCGGGTCACCTAATGTTAAGTGATCACCGCCGTCCATAGACACTAAGAACACCAGGGGAGTCGCAAGTGCAATGCCAGCCTATGTTTTGGGGAGGAGGGGAGGAGAGGGGTTGGGAGGGTAGGAGAATGGGAGGGGAGGTGGGCCTCTGGCGCTCTCACTGACCCAACGAAACGTAACAATGCAAGCACTGTTACTTCACGTCGGTTTTCTGTGAGAAGGTGGTACTACCCCGAGCGAGCCGACCCATTCATGCTGAAATAGCTTCAGCGTGGCTCTACCACCTGTAAAAACTTATGATAATGAAAAAAATATACAAAAACGAATTTGATGATGGAAAATAATTATATAATTAGATGAAATTAATTCATCAGTAGTTGGGTGGAAAAATGAATTTATATTTCACAAGATGTGCTAGCGTTTGGCATTTGTATTTTTATAATTTGTTGTCTATACTAATATTATAAATAGGTAGAGTTTGTGATGTTGTAGGGGGTAATCTCGAGAACTACTAGGCATATTTGAAAAATTCTTTCAGCGTTAGTGAGCTCATTTATCGAGAAAGGCTATAGGCTATATAATATCACGCTAAGACCAATAGAAGCGGAGCACCAATGAGGAATGTTTCAAAATCGGGATTTTTTCCCATTTCAAAGCTTCCGCTGCGTGTTAGTTCGTTAAGTGATGTTTATTGGTCACATTATCAACAACAATTATGAATTCTTATAAATATGTACAATATCTGAGCCACTGCAACGCGTGGCCGGGTCAGCCAGTAATAAATAATTGAGTTACAGCAAAATGAATATCGTGTAAATATTCTGGGTGTTTTATATTTAATGAAGATATCGTGTTCACATTTCATGTACTTATGTATAAGATCATATATTAAAATAACCGTTACAGTGTAAATCACTTCGAATAAACTTTAATTTCATCACGTGTATGAATGCAGAAACGTTTTTTAAACTGTATACGTATCATAATTTAGGGAACGAGGCAAAAACTGGCTCACATCGTTGCATGTTGTTCGACGTTTGCTCCAGGCTCTTCTTATAATTGCCGGGTTTCACCCAAAAGCCCTCAATTATAAAATAATAGCAGATGCGGATCATAGTAATAACAATTATTATCACGCTCGCTTGCTATAATTATTGTTGAAATATGAACAATGCGTCGCGGTCGTGTTCTATGCAAACTTTGGAATTTCGCCGGTTCTCTTCGAATGTTTATTTGCATGATGTATTACAGCACAGATCTTTCAAGGTACCTATAATAGTTGTAAATTTTTATGTACAAATCTATATCAATTCTAATCTATACTAATATTATAAAGAGGTAAAGTTTGTGACGTTGTAGGGGGTAATCTCAGGAACTACTGGTCCGATTTGAAAAATTCTTTCAGTGTTAGATAAATCATTTATCGAGGAAGGCTGTAGACTACAAATCATCACGCTAAGACCAATAGGAGCGGAGCAAAATGAAGAATGTTTCAAAATCGATTTTTTTTTCTCTTGAGAGCTTCCGCTGCGTGTTAGCTTCAGCCCAAAGTAATGCTATTCCACGCGGACAAAGTCGCGTGCAGAGGCTAGTTAATATTATAAATGCGAAAGTATGTTTGTTTGGTACGCTTTCACGCATTAACTGCTTGACCGATCATCGTGAAATTATGTATACACATTATCAAATAGGGCGATTAGGGTAGTTTTCATCCACAAAAAAAGTATTAGGTCATTTGTATATTGACGCGAGCGAAGCCGTGAACAAAAACTAGTAAGTCACAAATATGAGATAGAAAAATTGGGACAGTCTCTCTTTTTAAGTTATCTACAGAAGTAGAAAAAATGTGTTATGTATAGGAATAACAAAAATCAAATATTCTTTGTTCATATGAGAATCTAATAAAATATCTATCATTACGTAGTATAAAACAAAGTCCTCTGCCACGTCTGTCTGACTGTCTGTTCGCTATAAACTCAAAAACTACTGAACGGATTTTCATACAGTTTTCCATACAGCAGTAACTAAAGTGATTCGTCAGGAAGGTTTAGGTATATAATTTGTCAAAGGTTTTTTTTATTATCAGGGCGGGACAAAGTCCGCCGGGCCTGCTAGTGGGTTTTAAACGGATACTTAAAGCACCTATGTATGAGAGTGTTTAACTTTGTTTGATCGTTTATTATTAAAATTGGTTAATCTATATGTTTCTTGCATGAGGAAGGATTTATAATACCTACAGAATAAATATATTTCATACCACAGTAATAGATGTAACAATATTCCAAGATGCCTGTTTTAAACATAACATAACTCATTTTATCTAATAAAAAATCATAAGTTTACCTATAATTAAGAAATTAAAGTGAGGAACGTTTTAATTTATGTCCAATGATAATTTACACTGGTTATTAAAGTTATTGTACAAAACGAGTTCGTAACAAATTATCAAATTCAACTTTAGAAAATTTATCTATTGACCAACTGATTTTATAAATAGATTTACACAAAACATTCCACGTGTCAGAATCGCAGAATAATTATCTATAATAAATTTATAATTTGAACTCTTGTAATATGCCAATTATTCAAATTCTCGAACAAGTAAACGGCACCGCCTCTTTGCAGTCGCAATATTAATAAAGACTTCCTAGGTGCATTCTATACATAATTCATTCTTGTGCTATGTGGACATAAAATTAATTAAAGCTTACATTTATTTACACCAAATATTCGGTACAGAATCAAGTAGTAGTATACTGCTTGTTTATACCTAATCCTGTCAATTCCTCATATGTAGTTGAAGTCTCCTTTTCGTAATGTATGCCTTTTTACATAATATTACATACGCTGTCTAAACTATTAAGTATGGATCATTATAATATTAATTTTATGTTATACTAGCGGGCCCGGCAGACGTTGTGTGTGCTTTACAGCATTATGCCTAATTTGTCTGTTTACTAGGAGTATGAATACCACTGATTGATCTTGGAAAATATTGTAGTTCTATAAAAAGATGACGTTAGATTGTTTAGATACTTATACGAGAAGTAAGTAAAAGGATCAAGACAGTCATAGCTAAGAATAGAAGAGAATGGAAACAGCAAGATTAAGAAAGAGCAAATATTTGAACTTTGTATTTATTTCAACTTAAATATAAAACTAATAATGTTGATAAAGTAGAATGGGATAGAGTGAGCAATTAATATCAAATAAACTACGTTTCAGTTAGTTACTATCGTTCTATAAATAAAGAAAAATAAAACTGTTAATATAATATGTGTCATATCAACAAGTAAAAGACTCTTGATTCAGCCTCCACATAACTTACACATTACTTTGAATTTTGATTTACCTACAATTTTAAGATAAGATGAAAGATTTCCGTCAGTCAGCGATGGTGGAAATATTAATTGGATAATGTTCAAAATCTATCAAAGAGCTTTGCAATGTCATTCTCATCTAAAATGTTGAGAGACGAAACCAAATATTTCTTATTGAAATATGAAGCCGCCATAAAGGCAATAAGTTCATTAAGAAATCTGTCCTAAAATAGTTAATAGTTAAAAGAAATCATAAAAATAAATATATAAAATAATAATAATAAATAAATTAAAAAAAAAAACACCCAATAGTTGCTCACAGATACGAGTTTTGACGTACATAATAAAAAAAACGAATGCAAAAACAAAGGTGCGGACCAAGAGTCTTCACAATAGTTTCATATGCACGTCACAATACCTAATATTTCTTAAGTCCTAATCCAAGTTTATATTTCTAACATGTTTATGCATATTTTTATAATACTTTGAAATTGAATTTCGCTTAAAATATACACAGAACAACTATTTTCATGGCGATATCTCCCGTGGCCTGTATCTGAGGCCATCATTACTTCGGCAGCTCGACCGATTAATCATTGCTTCTCTACCGGATAATTCGGCGGTGGATATAAAGAAAAACAACGTGTTATTACGGGATAAATCTCTATCTAGAAAAGCTAAGAAGGTCTAAGCGTCTCTGATTTATAACCTTACTGGCTATCGGCGATTACCGTGCGTTTGATTTGTGATTCCAAAGAACTCTGGTGTTCTCGCATTTAGTTGAATTCTAATTAATGGTTACAAAATTATACGTTGTTATTTATAATTGTATACGGTGAGGTCATTGATTTTTGCTTTAAAATATTATAGGTTTGAACATTAATAAAAAATATACATACGATTTTTAACTTTCCTTAAATTCCGTTTTACAGAGTTATTAATATGATTCGTAACTCTTAAGAATTATATTTAAATGTTATTATTTGTGTTATATCATTCCTCGTATCAACCTTTTTTGATAAATCAGTAAATTTTATCTTTACTGCGTAATAAATTGAACAATAAATAAAACTTTCTTAAATATTGGTACCAATGTAGTCGTTACAGTATGTGAAATCCATATATCCGGTGAAGTTCGGCGACTTACCCTTCGGTACCGGTGTAGTTGTAATGCTCGTGCGGAGATAATATCTTGATTTATTGCGGCTATCAACCCTCACCCCTCGCGCTCTTGCCCCCGCACCTCGCGCCCCAAACCCTACTCACCTGAAGTTTTATACACATAATAAGAATGTAAATGTAACGTATCTATACTTTATAGATTTTTATTATTTTATTTAAAAAATGTTGCAGGTATTCGAGTAACATTTAGTCTTGGTTTCATTAAAATCGTTTCGCTCTATCAATAGTTACTGTAATTTTAATTATGACATGACCTAAGTACGATAGAAAAGTAGATAAGTAAATGAATTTGATAAATTCAGATGATTTTATTAGTCACTGTTTTTTTACATTAGGTTCCACGCGGACGGAGTCGCGGGCACAGCTAGTCCTTACTATTATTATAAATGTGGATGTGAGTTTGTTTGTTATGCTTTCACATCTTAACTAGGTACTCAACCGATCATCATTAAATTCTGCATACACGTTGTCCGGTGTACATCAACTGAAAAATACTTAGTCTGGCCATAAATACTGTTACAATTAAAAATAAACAAAATATTACTATGAATTTGGAATCTGTCATTTTTATATGATTATTTATCGAGTTTTCTCATTTTAGCGCCTATACATTGTACAATATTTTGCGATATTAAAATGGAGTGGGGTGATAAAGGGCACCGAATCGCTGTGATTGCATTAAACAAAGTAGGTATGGAGAAAAATGCAATATTTAAAATTCTCCATACGCTTGATATTAGTTAAATATTTGTGTAGCGGGCTATTAATAGGTACAATGAGACCTCCTCTGTTTGTGACAGAAAAAGATCTGGATGTCCACGTAGTGTTCGTACGAAAAAGGTGGTCAAAGCAGTAAGGGAATGAATTCGAAGAAATCCTGTCCGAAGACAAAAGATTTTATCTCGGGAGATGAAGATAGCACCTAGACCCATGTCGCGTATTTTAAAAGATGACTCAGGACTTGCAACCTATAAGAGACGGACTGGTCATTTCTAAACTGATAATTTAAAAAAGAATAGGGTGGTAAAATCGAAACAACTACTGAAGCGGTACGCAAAGGAAGGTCACAGAAAAAATTTGTTTACGGATGAGAATTTTTTTACAATTCAGCAACATTTTAACAAACAAAATAACCGTATTTATGCTCAAAGCTCTAAGGAAGCTTCCCAATTAGTCGATAGAGTGCAACGTGGGCACTATCCGACTTCAGTGATGGTTTGGTTAGGTTATTAGCTATGAAGGAGTGACTGAGCCATACTTTTGTGAGAAAAGTATCGAAACATCGGCACAAGTGTATCAAGATACCATTCTTGAAAAGGTAGTGAAACCCCTTAACAACACCATGTTCAATAACCAAGAATGGTCCTTCCAGCAAGACTAGTTGCCGGGACACAAAGCTCGGTCTACGCAGTCTTGGTTGGAAACGAACGTTTCAGACTTCATCAGAGCTGAAGACTGGCCGTCGTCTAGTCCCGATCTCAATCCGCTGAATTATGATTTATAATCAGTTTTAGAGAGTACGGCTTGCTCTAAACGCCATGATAATTTGGAGCCCCTAAAACAATCCGTACGATTGGAAATGAAGAATGTTCCCATGGAAAGAGTGCGTGTTTCTATTGATAACTGGCCTCAATGTTTAAAGGACTGTATTGCAGCCAATGGAGACCACTTCGAATAAGCTTTTTATATTTTAAATTGTTTTATATTTATATATTAAACTAACACACTGTAAAAGTAATAAATGTTATTTGCAATAGAAAAATTTTTTTTTCTTTGTTTCAGTATTTATGGCAAAACTAGGTATAAGACTAATAATAATAGACTTAAATCTGTACACACATGAAATACTGTTCTCATCTGGGCCGGATCACCTCAATGCCATCTACTTCATTTTGACCAAATCCAACGTAGAGCGGCTCGAATCGTCGGCAATCAGGTGTTTTCCTTAAGGTTCGAAACTTTGGCGTTCCGTAGGGACGTTACGACACTATACGTCTTTTACAAGATCTACCACGGAGAGTGTTCTGAAGAGCTGTTCGGATTGGTACCTCTTGATAAGTTCCATTACCGAACGACTCGCCACGAATTTAAATTCCATCCATGTCATCTTGGTGGTCAAAAATTGTTTTTTTCCACGTAAGTCGGTCCTCCGGAATGAACTTCCAGCGGCGGCGTTTCCGGACCAATATAACTTACAAACTTTCAAGAAACGAGGCTAATCTTTTTTCAAGGGCCGGAAGCACATCTGTGACTACTTTCATGTCGCAGGTGTCCATTGGCGGCGGTAATCACTTACCATCAGGTGACCTGCATGTTCATTAGCTCCCAATTCCATAAAAAAAACTTATTGACCTATTGTTAAAAACAGCTATACGCTAAAGTATATACCCTAGATTCAACAGATTAAACGCGTCAATATTTCTGAGACCTAAATGAAGGTGGTGCTATTAAATAATTTACATATTCATTATTTTATTAATAGTTTCATATTATATACAACCGATAAGGAATATAACTGTAATACTTCATAATTAATAAATCTATCGTTGACCCATCTCAGGCGTTTAGAGGCGAGCGCTATTGCGGAAAATTAATGAAGTCTTCCGCGGAGTGTTTCACGATTTAATAGCAGCCATTAATTTTATCTCAACAACCGACTATGGCAAGTTTGCATCGCTTCACTTAAATATATAAACATTTTTAATACGAGAATTTAATTCAATCTGTATATTGTTTCATTCATAATATTAATTATATTTACAATCTTTTTATTCTTGTAAGTAATTTATGCAATTTAAATCCTTTAAAGCATTTCATAAATAAAGCCATATTCGATGAACCTCAGTTGTATTATTTTCTTGAATATATGTACGCAAAAAAGATTAATATATTTTGAAGTTATACTTCTTTTGGCGAGTTAGGAAAAATGATGAGAGTAAATTTTTATGATGCACGCGCACACCGTCACGAAAAACCGACACCCCGAAGTTATTACGATGCGCGCGTACGCCGTCACGAAAAACCAACACCCTGAAGTTATTACGATGCGCACGCACGCCGTCACGAAAAACCAACACCCTGAAGTTATTACGATGCGCGCGCACACCGTCACGAAAAACCAACACCATGAAGTTATTACGATGCGCGCGCACATCGTCACGAAAAACCGATACCCTGAAGTTATTACGATGCGCGTGCACACCGTCACGAAAAACCAACACCCTGAAGTTATTACGATGCGCGTGCACACCGTCACGAAAAACCAACACCATGAAGTTATTACGATGCGCACGCACATCGTCACGAAAAACCGATACCCTGAAGTTAGCTATAGTCAACATTTTGTTTCTTTGTATTTGTTGTTTGTATTTCTTTGTATTAAAACTTTCAATGTATTAAATACCTTTTTTCTAGTGTTAGTGTTGTTTTTTCTACAAACGTAGAATAAGGCATATGATAAAATTTTTGAAAAGATTTTTATCTTGTTACGCCAAAGAAGTATAACTTCTAACGCGTGTACATAAGTACACACACACTTTTTTTTATACTTTTTGTATTATTTATGTATGTATTTATGTATGTATGTATGTAGTGCAATGGTAGCAAACCCTATTATTTAGTCGAGGTCGTGGGTTTGCTACTAACATATGACTAACTTTTTGGAAATACAGTAGAACCTCGATATAGTAAAAACCTCTATAATTTCAGAGCCTAAAACCCTAAAAATATAAAAAAAACTCTAGGAAACCCCTAAATCTCTGTTTGCGGTGGGTAGGACAGCGGCTTACTTAAAACATTAGTTGCTGTTCACTGTCCTGGAAACTGCTGTATGATAAATGTTACCTACGTAAAATGAATTCAAAACAAACATTAACAACACTAACATACGTCGATAAATGTAACAACATAAAATAAAGTGTGTTTTCTCTCTATTTATTATAGTACATCGAATCGATTTAGAAACTGCGAACTGTTTAAAACAAAAAAAAAAACAGCCTTTTTTCAGTAGACTAAACTATGAATAAAATTTTATATGTATGTACCATGTGTATGTATTTTATTATACCACTTCTTCTCGCGCGTTCGGGTAAACATAGGAACTGTATATTAAGTCATCAATCACTCTCTAACATAAACCCTTGATAAATTGAAAACTCTGTAACTTAAAATATTTTGTGTTTCCCTACGTTTTTAACTAACCGAGGTTCAACTCTAATAATAAATGCCTGTTTTACGTCTATGTAATATAATGCTATATATTTAATATTGTATGTATATAAATTGTTTACAATGGCATCTTCAACTTACACTTAATTTGGACCTAAACGGCCGTGCCTGAAATTGTGTCCTCAAAGTTATGTATTACAATATACTACAATCCCAGTAACGAGCATAATAAAAGTATTTCATCCAACCAACAATATGACGAAGGCACCAACAGTACCTAAACCAATTTAAGACCCGTTTTCGTCTGAATACAAAATCTTTAAGATGACAATAAGTATTCAATAAAACATTGTTGATCATAAAGCGCAGTGCGTTGCAGCGGTCGGGTGTACAACGCAAAAACGTCAAGTAGAAGCTTCGACAAGCTTACAAAAGCTCGTAAAAGCTCTCGACTATTATGTAGTTATTGTTACGGGGTGGAAGCACCATTATTATACAGGTTCACTGGTTTATTTTGTTGTTTGGCACGTCGCCGCAACGCGCTATGGTGCGTCGGTGTTGGTGTCACGAGCTGGGCTGCGCAACTCGGCGCTTGAACTCGAGTAAAAAGATTCATGACGGCTGGCGCTTCGCGGCCCATGCCTCGCTGTCGTGCCAAATAACACTTGAAATGTTGTTTTTGCATAATTTTATCTATTTAAAATCTCTGAAACAATGTGTTAATTTGGTATAGACTATTAAACGTACTATTCTGCCCGTTTACGATTAAAAAAATAACGGTAGTGCATATTTTAGTTAACCTCAGTAAAGACCTATCAGGATAATAGGTTTCAATATAATAAATTGCAAGCTTATTTGATTTAAAATTCACTATTAAACAAATAATTATACAGCAAATATGACACCCATAATAAATATTTATTGTGCCTTCGAATCACGTTGATAGTTTCGTTAATTACAATTATTATTATTTTATAGTTACATTATTGCTATTTTTTTATTTATTATATCTACGATGCTTCATTTTTAATCAGCACATAAGCAGGCTTGCACATACGGACTTGCTGCAAATCGTTATATATAGAGAGCCTGTACGTTATTGTCCATTGTTTATGTAATTCTCCTATTTTATATGGTTAAACACAAATAAATTTGAATACCGGATAAAAGTACTAATATTTTTTAAATGTTCAGCATATCTGACGTAATTAAAATATTCGACATGTAACAATCAATTCCATAATAATTTTAATATGACTTAAACTTTCCCAGGCTTCGATATTATAAAATCTTATCTAAAATTCATATTTCAAGATATATGAAACATAATCCACTATCCAAGTTAAATCCTATTATATACATAAACAGTGTCAGCCTGTGACATCTACATGTCTCCGTCAAGTGAGCATTTCGAAATAGTTCATTGTCTGCCGACACTTGTGCGCTTTCCATAGAGGACATTTCAACGGAAACATCGTATGAATACCTTTATTCCGGGATTACGCGGGATTTCGCATAGGAAGCGGTCGTCGAATGTCGGTCCATTGAAAGTAGCACTCGTTGAATGAACGTCTATGAATAGAAGTAAGCTGAGTACGTCAATAATACCATCCTATCTAAATTGAGAAATCGCACCCAAGATGTGTAGATATGAGTAAATTTTTTAAGCGATTTCGAATTATATGTAAGTTTCACATACAACGATAATTGTAATTGTAAGTATAGACAAATATTTAGTCTTAAAACAGTTATACAGACCGTTTTTTTTTTCAACGTGTATGTGTTATATATAATTTATTGATCAAAATATTGATGCATATAGGTTGTTGGGATTGCCTTACCTCGATTCAAAACAACGCGTGATTGATGAAGTTATAGTCGATGACTACTAATGTTTGTCTACCAAGACACTGAAGTGGTTCGAACTAATTATGTATCACATAAGAGCGAAGCGATAGCAGAAATAATTAAATATCGGCTTTAAAACGGTAAATTGAAATAAAATTTATTATTAATATATCAATCAGTCCGAATATAAACTTAACCTCAATATGTTTCGACGTATCGATCTTATTTGTTTTAACATGTTACAGTTAAAATATCTAACTCCTTTTACTTCTACTATCTTCTATCTATACATATAATAAGAATGTAAATCTAACGTGTCTGTACTTTTTTTTATATTCGTGAAAAAAAATGTTGCTAGGAATAAGTAATAGAATACATTTCAATCATTTTTGAAAATGTCTGTCTGTCTGTCTGTTTGTATGAACACGCATCACTGCTAAAGTACAAGGTTCACAATAAATCATGAATCATACATACATAACTTAAATCATAAAGCATATCTTCGGGAGTAACTCAGTCTTTGTTTTATTAAAACCGGTCCACTTTATCAAAAGTTATGGTAATTTGAATGACGGTTCGAGGTAAGTAGGAGAGAAGAGTAGCAATCTATACTTATATTATAAAGCTTATTTGTTAGGTTGAATGCGCTAATCTTAGGAACTAATAGTGCGATTAAAAAAAAATCATTTCAGTATTAGATAGATCATTTACCGAGAAAGGCTATAAGCTATATATCATTACGCTAAGACCAATAGGAGCGGAGCACCAATGAAGAATGATTCAAAATCGGTGTTTTTTTCCTTTTGAGAGCTTTCGCTGCGTGTTAACGTTAGCCCAAAGTAACTATTTCATGCGGACGAAGTTATATAACAAAAATTTAATATTATCTATAAAGTGACTCTCCCATGACTGACTTGACAATGGTAGAATTCATATATGTAAAACTCCAATATTAAAAAGTTGACCCAGTACTTTACCAGTGATGTGTGTTCATACAGACAGACAGACAGTCATTTCTAAAAATGATTGAAATGTATTCTATTACTTATTCCTAGACACCTGCAACAATTTTTTTCTCGAAAATCGAAAAAGTACAAACACGTTAAATTTGCATTCTTATTATATGTATAGATAATAGTGAACAAAGTCTCAGGCACAGAAAGTTTATAAAAATAATAATATTGCGACATGTGGTATTGGTACTTATGCAGAATTCATATTTATGGCGAGCTAGTCACTCCTTCAACACTATGAGCGAGATAGGTGATTTTGACCTATTTAATACTACCGTAAATAAAGCGATAACGTTTTTAACAAGGACGTTCTTTAATGATGGCGATTGCAAATAGTAATAGACTGTTAATATTCTTGAATATCTTCTTTTATTATAATGTTTACCTAATACCATATAATGCAAGTGATTGTATTCTGTTTTATATCGGCGAAGACTTACAAATGGCTTGATGTTTTCTATTCTAATAACTATGTATTGTATATTATAGCTGTTAGTTTTCCTAATAAATAAATAAATTAATTAATAAAATATTTGAAACGACGTAAGTGATTCTATAACAAGGGTTTTCTAACTAAATATACGTACAAATCAAACATTCAAGTCTAGGTAAAATAGATGCTCAAGCCGTTAGTAGAAGCCAATCGACTGTGCTGAACAACGGAAGTCGGTGTAAGATTGCAACCGGATATGTTGCACCCCTTCTGTACTGAGTAACAGTACCGTTGTAGTGCACAATACGAATCGAGGGGTACGATTTCACATCTGTATGAGTAGAAAGCTATAATTATATACATTTAACTAGAAACACGTTCACAGACTCCATTTAGATATATGAACAATTTTTAATTTACAGTATACGGTCTTATAGAAATTAGTTTTAATGCCATCATAAATGGATACTTGATTCGAGTAAGACCTTAGTATAAATTGTTCACTAAGATTAAATTGCTATATGTATTTAATAATGATTCATAGTTTTAAACGTAAATTATCGAAAAAGATTTACTAGTGAATCCATTGAAATCTGGACAAATTAATTAGCAAATTAGATGAAGGCAATTGTACTAAATATTTAGTGAGAATTAAGTAAAGTGGTCGAGGCAAGAAAATCACAAGTTATTATTTTAACTTGTGATTTTATCATTTCATCGAAAAGCATAATCAATAAGATTTGTGTATAAAATTATTTGTGTTAATGTACTAAATATAGGGTGTTCTATTTTAATTAATTGTAATATAATTAAAAACGAAAATTCTTAGTCCGCAGTTTTTTGGTTGAGTTCGTGATTTTAATCAATTAGGCAACAAACCAAGAATAGCTATCAGTTTAACGTAGTCAAGATCTGTAAAAACAATCGACAGTAGATTGCGGTACGTATATTTCAGTTTTATATCTCATATTTCTAATGTATATAACGTTGATGTTATGTAAATAATGCTCAAAAATAATCAAATGTAAAACAGTGCCTGGATACACTGTATACTATGATTTATACCAAAATAAACAAACGTGTTTAAAGGCCGAATAACCAATGTTATTCGATTTGAATTCTATTAACAATGAATCAAAAGACCGAGAACATAATGAAAGTGCTATTTTGTTTGTTATTTTGTAATTGTAATTTGATCCGCTCAGTACGTAAGGGTCTGGGCGGAGGCTGGGCGGCGCTGAGGGCGGGCTGTGCCAGATGCGCACGCGACGATACAATGTAAGCGTGTTTCTTTTGCAAATAATAAAACGCTGTATCAATGAAATATATTTAATCATGGACCATAATTTTCGTAGATATTTAAAATAAACTACATAATAATCATACGGACAAAAGGCATACAGACAGCATCTCTAGGTAGGAGCATGATATAAAGATAACAAAATGTTGTCACATTAAAGCTTTCAAATTAAAATTTGTCCAACAAAATAACCTGTTCATCATTCGTTCAGTGGTGCTGGAAAATACAATGATAACAGACACTAATGCCATTTAATAAACCTCAGTTCTATTTGACTTAGATTATCCAGTTATAGATAGTGTATTATTAAGGATTAAGGTTCCAGAGAATGCTAACTTGGTAACAATAGAACAACAGCAACTGTTACTTGACTGCGAGTATTGCACGCGGGTGCGTCGCGTCACAGCGCAGCGCAGCGTGCCCTGGGAGATTACAATAATTACGCGCGCACGCGCCTCGCCCACCGTACTCGAACTCTAATCACTATCATTTGCGCATGTTATTCTATATTTCATACAAAATTCTCGCCCTATCGGCGGCGACATCTCTTGTAACTTTTATGACGTCAAAGAACAGGCAACCGGTCCGTATGCAACGTGATTTATATTTCAAGTGTTTTTTTTATTAAATTCTTTGTGGTATATTACATAGTTACTCCTAATTTTAGTATTCCGACTTCTTTTGTTAATCTAAAACACTCACTCTACGTTTAACTTCCTAATTACTTAAAAAATACTTAGATAATGGCTTGAAGCCCAATAAACATTACAAATATTTAACCCGAAAAGTAGTTCGATTTTAATGATATTAGGATTCATTGAAGTTTATTAGAATTTTTCAAGTATCCATAAATATATGAATATTGTCTATAACTAAAACATGTCATTTAAAAAATATTTAATAGAAACTTAGCTTTCAATAACTGTATCGGATATCTTACAATATATTCGTCGCGTATTGGTTATCAAATAAAATTCTCCTTAATCTTGAGAATTTAACTCAAATAACATTATGTCAATGTCACAACTAAAAATATAACATCTGTTATAGTATCTCATGACGAGATTTCGCATGATATCAATAATGAAAAGAAAGTATATCCTGTCATACGAGCCGTATCCGCCCACGCACAGATTGTGACGGTAAAAAATGAACCAATTTTTATAATAGTCGTATGGGGTACGATACAAATGTTCTTTATTACAAACCGGAAACTTTTATTACCTTTTGATCATAAAAATAATACCTACTTACTATTAATAATAACACAAGGGTTTCTAGAAATCACATCTACGACGGATAATTAAAGCAGTCTATAACGTTTTAACTTCAAATTGAGTATCTCGCGTAAGTATTTACGATTCGATTACGTATACTGTTAGTATTTATTGTTTGAGAAAAATCGGTGATTTAGGTTTTTTTTTTCATTATAGTAATATATTTACACTACACAGATATTTAGAAAAATATATATCATACAGTACATAGAACGAATTGTAGTTTATTCTTATAAATAAATTTGAATATTCCACGAACAATATTCATATTACTATATTTCAAAATATTTGATATATTATAATTATTTTATTCAGACAAATGTAGTAGGTACTCAACTACGCTAAATTAATAAACATGATCAATTATGTTATCTTTATGAAAGTAGAAAGTGCGTTATTAGAGAGTTAATAGTTTTATGTGTGCGTTATCAACGCCCGCCCTAAAGCCGCCCTGCGCCACTTGCGCCGCCCCGCGAGTAAACAAACAAACGCACAGGCGCGCCACCACGCGGCACCAGAGTGAGAGGGCCGCAGTGCGAGCAGGATAAGCTCGAACCTCGTCCGACCCCGAACCCTACAATTAGTTAGCGAGATTCGTTCGCCGCATCGATTCGTTACGAGATAATTGCTCCGAGATATTTTCCGTAATTTTTTTTATCGCGTGTGATAAAGTGACATTAACAGTGAATTTTCTTCGGGTGTCGTATAGGAATCTGATGGGCCGATATGAACTGCGCGTACTATCAACAGCACGGGGGTCCGCACCCGGCGCAACACAATGTTAATAATAACTACTTCAACGAGGTAAATTGCAAGATTTATATAATAACCTTACGCTTACATTTTAAAATTGTATACTTGTTTTAGTAATATTCTCATCCTTCTTTATTTTATTCGGTTTAATCTATTGCGGGCCGTTTGCTTGGCGAATTCTGAACAAAAGACACTCGCGAAAATGAGCCAACAAAAGCACACACCGCGGCACCGGTTCGTAACAAAGGCAGAATGGGAATAAAAATATTTAATTGGCGTGATTACGGTGTGATTATTGCGGACAAACACCTCCTGCGGTCCCGTCATGCGTCACTCCACGGTGTTATGATGCCGACAATAAGCCGTGTGAAGTTTATTTTCTTAGGCGAACAATTCCAATGTTATTATGATATTTTTTTATTCAACTTTCTATTGGTAAACTCTAAAAATGTATAATATCCATATACCAATGAAATTACTTTTCGTTGTATGGTTTTAAAGACTTTAATTTTTTTTTGGTAAAAATGGAAACTTAAAACTGCGATAAATACCTTAAAATATTTAATACACTAACAACAAAAAAACGCACAATATAAAATCTCACATTTCAAGTAATTTCAAAGAATAATGCGATATTTATTTCTTACTACAGCAAATACATTTTTTTTCAACCATGTGGTTAAATTTTTAAGGAACAAAATTGTAATTTCATGTAACCTCGTCAATTTATTTTTATTGCATATATTATAGGTAATTTTAAAGATACAATGAATTTAGACAACTGTAAATAAAAACAAAAAAAATAGGAAAACTCTTTAGTTAAGAAATTCATACTTTTTCCTGGAATGAAAACACACAGCGACGGCCGTGGCCACTGTAGTAATTTCTTTTAGTTATACTATTCTATCAAAATAACATTACTATTTGATTTTGGCGTCCAACGGTTAGTGTCAGCAAATAAGAGAATGTTGGTATTTCATTGACTTACTAAAAGTTATCTTTTGTTAGTACTATATTGTCTTTTTCAACACCTTTTTTATATAGTTCAAGTTTTATATAGCTGTTGCCCGCGAGTTATTTCACCTAAGACGGTTCTAACGTATCACGGAACCACTTTTTTTATCTGGATTAAAACTAAGTTTTATCTCCATTCATTTTATTATCATTATTACTACTTGATCTTAAATCCTTCACAGGATCAAATTACATGTTGCCCTGAAAAGTGCATTGAAGTGGCACGGCATGTAACAAGGAGTTCGAATATGTAATACCAAAACATACCTATAAAAGCTTGGTGATAGAGTTTTCATTTAGCCGGCTAAAGCCATAGCATCCGTCAGATATCTAATATCAATTTCATTGGTGGAAAACCGTTTGATTTACTTATGTTTAATAAATTAACAGCAGATGAATAAAGTCCGAGATCAGTATGGTAAAGTGCCAGATTGAACTGACCGAACTGTTATAGTGTGACTCGTATTTTCTAATATTGCAATTGATAAAGTAGATTCCGTGTAATCCCAAAAACTCCGTGACAAATGACCAGGGTTCCGCAAAACAATTAATTTGTCATTGAACTATTTTGACTGTTCAATAATGTTATTTTTCTATTTTACATTCATTATCACTGTACGAAAGTATCAATAGAATGAAAGATATTCTTTGAGTGTTCCGTAGTTTTGAAAGTTTATGAACCTATGAATTTGTGCTTTTCACGGAAGCGGATTTACAACTCGGATATACCACTCTCGATGAATCGAATGTCTTCCTGTTCGATGTTCTTGGTATATCACTTCCTACTATATTAAATGTAAACATTTTTCCGAGTTTGGATGAAAAAAAAATATGTTTATATATTTAAAAAAATCGAAAGGTCATTTTTTTGTAACAGCTGTCGAATAAAATACACAAATTTAATTTCTCTATATAACATATATTGGGCAGAGTAGCTTGAACAAATGTAATCCGTATTTAATATAAGTCATTCGTTCGGCCTTACTCTATAATTATGATAATGTAAAACTAAAATATTTTTTACATCAGTATTAAGCTAGTCATCCTAATTAAATACAATCCTTTTGTGTCTACGCTGTTAGTAAGTTGTGTTCTGCGCTATTTTAACCAATAACGTCGCAAGCTAACTCAGTTAAATTATTTTAAACAAACAACCACCCGCGAATCCGTTTGCGTTAATTACAACTTAAAATATAATAAGATATATCCCATTTTAATTGGAACAAATGTAGCTTTCTATCAGAAAAATATTTTTTACAATCGTGGCAGTAGTTTCAGGCATTAATTACCTCCTATAAACATACGAACTTCAGCTCTTTATATTATCTAATAGTATTGATAAAATCATTAGTCTTATTAATAAAGTAAGTATTGTGAGATGTCTACTAATGTAGGAAGTTTCATGAATTTTATCTAAGTATTTCAGACAACGGTTTTAAATAAAACACTATAATTAATGTTAAGCAATGATCAATCATAATGCTTAGGAAGCACAATACTTGAGTACTTTTCCGTTCCACTATTATCCCTCTTTTCATATTGTGTAGGAACTATATAAATATTTGAATTAGAGAAAGGTTTTTGAAGTGATGATAACATAGTGATAGAATACTCGAATAATCGATGCAATGTATGGGACGGGCCGTGAGTTTGAGTCTATGAATTTGGCCTGAAATTTTATGAATAACATTAGTAGACGTGCATAAGATCAGGTGTTATGCGTTTAATTTCATCCAAAGGGTATTATAATCCTTATAGAGAAAATCAAAATTTATCACTTTCTCTTTCAATTGCCAAATTATAATATGTTAGTCCTATTTTTTTGATTTTTTTATGATTTAATTATTGATTTAATAATGAAAGTTAAATGTCATTATGCAAATTTTGTGTATTAGGCATCTACCGTTGTTTTATTAAATGATGTACTTAAGGGACAATACGTTTTTTCCTAATGTATTACAATGTCATTCCACCAGCAATACCATCAATTGTTACATTTCGCTGTTACAAATCAAAATAGTGCTCATATTTTATGATTACTATTCAAATATTTAGATTTCAGGAACATTAGTATCCCGAGCTAGGTAGAGGTGAAAGGATCGAAGCGCGGGGTACACTCCGTTGGGTCTCGCAATTATGGGGCCCATAATTACAGGGCTAGCGGCCGCTCGGCGCCCAAACCAGCCCGACTCCAACGAATCTCCTGGCGTAATTAAAAAAGCTCCAAATTAAATTCGCTCGTGTATACACGTTTCCGACTTATGATATTAACTTTTTAGGGCCCTTTCTAATTAGTTTTGTTTTTTATTTGTTGTAACCGATGTAAAAATAGGAAACCGAGCATTAATATTTTATGTAAAATTAAATAAAGTTTTACAAGAACTTAATTACTTTTCTGTACTAATTCACTCTGAGCAGGTACTCGAGATTTAAATGGAGGCTAATTCAAGATTTTACAACAACAACTTAATCTTAGTTCCTACTAAGATATTGAAGTAGTGATGAATCAGATGTTCCTAACTCTTTTAAACAACAACAACCATACATAATATATGAATTTTTCAAGTTTCACAAATAAAAAACGAACTTTGAAAAAATATATTCGTAACACTAAAGTTCGTTAATTATTCTACTAAACAAAAATTAAATCAATCTTTAAGAGACTTATTACTAGGATAAAGGCCTCTTCCTGAGAAAAGGTAGAGACATAATCACCATAATAGAAATTCACAACGCATTTGGCTGTTACAAACGTCGAGAAACTCCTAGAACATTTTCCAGTTTGAGGTTTCCTCACTATGTCATCGTTTACCGTCAGCTGATAGTGTTATCAACTGAAATTAATACGTGTACGCGAATTACGAAAAATATAAGGCTGCTAATCTGTGGAAACAGAATCCATATTGTGCCGGTCAAACGAGGGTTAGATTTCTTTAGGCTTAGCATGTAACCATGTTAGACCACATAGTCATTTAACATCAGATGAAAATTGTGGTCAAACGCCTACATAAAATAACAAAGATCTGATTACCGAAAACGCTAATATGTAAAAATGACTGAAAAATGTATCCTTAGTAATCAATTATAAGTAGGTACTTAAAATATTAAAGATTATGTTATGATATCTAAGTAATTTATTTTTCAGGTTAGTATCGACCCCGTGTCCGCCGATCACAAGGACATGAAGATTTTAGTAAGTACAGTTTATATTATGTCTATTTATATATGCATACTTATATATTTATTTCTTTATTGATTTACATATAATTGCAATAGTATTTAAAACTAGGGGTTTGGCGAATTATGCTCGAATCGAATCGAATAATGATGTTCTATGCGAATTTAGAGTCATTCGAGTAATTCGAGCAAATTGAATTATTCCAACTATTCGAATATTTTTAACTATTAAACTAATAGCTATAGGAGAAGATACAATATTTCCCAGAATAAACCGAATAGTTGGAATTATTCGAATGATTTAGATAGTTCGAATGAAATTATTCAGTTCAATTGGCTATCGAATAATTCGAATATTTGTATACCCTTATTTAAAACGTTTATCTTAAATTCTAGGATCAATAAGAGAAAATTGGAACACGAAAAATGGAGATGAACTTTTATAAGATTCGCTTTTTTTCATAATATATAGCGAGTAAGAGTGATTGAGCCTTTGTAAGGTTTATCTGTGGAAACACCTCACCTATCTCTATTATAATATGTTCTGGTTCGAAAGGTATAGCAACCTCTTTTTTTTAACATGGGGAAATCCCTACGGATTCCCACCCTAGCCGGGCAGCTGAAGGTGGGGTATGTCCGACTTGCACGGACTAAAACCCCATGGTGCCTTCAATAACCTATAGGCCGGGGAGCAGGAGCTGCCGAACTGGCACTACGTCTACTCCCAAGCAGGTGTCGGCCCCTCGTCAGGGGCCTCGCCGCGGTCGAGGGGTCAGAATCGTAGACCCTTCAGGGGAGGGCGAGAGTTGCCCTCCCCGACGATCGTGGGAGGCGCATCGGCACAATGCGCCTCAACCACACGGGACCTCAACCACACGGGTATAGCAACCTCTGATCCCAGAACTCCGTTGCTTTTGAGAACAGTTATGCATAGCTGTTGGCTTCAGTTACGACTTACCAAGTTACCATGTTCATTTGCTAATTCATGATATACTTATATCACTTATATACTTTTATAGAACTTAGATAGTAGATAGTTCCATTTTATGCATGAATGTTCTAATATTTGTTTCTAATTGGAAAACTAATTTTGATATGGAGACCATATTAGTAGCTTTGTGTGTATTTCTAATTGATGTACATCCGGATTGACATTTGCCTGGTAGTACGATTTTTTCTAAGTCCGCCTTTCTAGCTACCACCCGTAAAATAAAAATCTATCGCCAGTCCTCTGCCCCAAGAGCCAGTCCTTTATAGATTTTAGTGTATTTACCATCTAAGACTACGTCGATATAAAACAACAAATGACATTGTGCTCAAAGGTTGAACATATAAAGTATTAAAAAAATAAGAATTAAGAGTTCACGTTCCACATTTAGGTAGGATCTTTATTTACCATTTTCATATGCCTGTGTTGGTACAGTGATTCCGTTGTTGTATTGTATTATGGAATTAATAAATATTTGCATTTATTAGATATGAACACAATTGACCACACACAGATCGCTCAAGGCGAGCTTGTAAGGTTACATCGACTTAACTCAATGCAAACTTTCCAAACCATTATTATTCACCGATAGTCTTTTCAATTGTAATATTGAGCAAGGATTTTTCAAAAGACTAGCTATGCCGGTGACTTCGTCCGCGTGGAACCTTATTTAAAAACAGTGATTAATCATCTGAATGTATCGAGTCAATTTACTTATCTACTTTTATCTCGTACTTAAGTCGTGTCGTCATTAAAATTACAATAACTTGTGATTGAGTCGACCGATTTTAATCAAACAAAGAGTAAATGTTACTCGAGGATATGCTTATTATTATTTATTTATATATTCTTGGTGAGGTTTTTCGTTATCGTAGTAGTTTAGCAGTAGTTCTGTGAAGCTGTTAAGGCCTTACCAGGCCAGTAGCGTAGACAGTTCGAAAAAAGAAGTACTTTAGCAGTGATGCATGTCCAAACACACAGACAGATAGACAGGCATTTCTAAAAATGATTACAATGTATTTTATTACTTATCCTTAGACACTATCAACCATTTTTTTTCACTAAAATCTAAAAATTACAGACAGGTTAGGTAGATTTACATTCTTATATGTATAGAAGCTCACTTACTTCATAACTGACTCTCTAGTCGAATGAGCTTTTAATAATTGTTGCATGAATTATTACATTTCTAAATATGCATATTTATAAATTTAACTCCGCAAAATAATTAATCTAATTACGATTATAAAGTATGTAATAGTCACAGTTTAAAGAATAACTGTTAAAATACTAAACCAATAACTTAATCCAGTTTTAAATAAACAATAGGTATATAATGCACTCTAGGGATCTCCAATGAAGCCACTGAAACACGCCAATAGGTGCTTGATGATAGATACTCAGTTTGTAGATGGTAACAAGCCAGGCGAATAATGTGTCCGTCACAGGGTTTCTGTATTGTTTACTCATTGTAGTATTAAAATGGACGTGGTTTCCGACTCAAGCAAACTACAATTAAGTTGCCATTGCCTTACCTTACTCAATACTTTCTTTTTGCCTGATCTTTAAGTTATTTTAATAAGTTTGGACTGCTATCGTAAAAACTAGAATGACCACGGGAAAACAAGTTAAGTCTGTAAATTTTTTGTTTGATTACTTTAATTAGGTAGATATGTAATCTCTTCTAATAAGTATATTGTTGATTGCGATGCGATATTAATACAATTGCATACTTAATACAATTTTATAAATCTAAAAGGTAATTGATTTTCAGTAATAATTTAAATTAGTGAGATACTAACAGTTAAGAATTAGTACACTAAAATCAACTGATTACAATTTTGTTAGTCATCTGCATCTAATATTAATTGTTCATGAAGGACAGATATTCACGATCTATGAGACAAAAAATGCTTGAAAGCCATAGGCATGTGGTCACGAGCACGCGCAGCCTTGCCGCTCCATTGCGCTTCTATCCCGTATCGAATGCATTATCGCGCCTCTCAGAGCCCGCACAATACCTCTTTCATAGTCGCAGTGTCCCGCCAATCGATGACAAATCAAAATAAATTACCGATTCCGTCATACGACACTAGCTCGGATACAATTTCCAGATTTTATACTGGAAAATTGTTATATTGCAGGCATCGGTATTACGGTTCAGATATCATCAAGCAATTATGGGTAATAAATGAGAATTATCCATGCACAATTTGTCTAAGATAATTGGTGATGTCATATTTTATTGAATAACGAAGCTACCTGGCACTTTATTTCTGTAAGACTTAGACTTTTAAGTGGGTCTGTGTCATAAACGGACATTAATGGATTTCGTAAAATAAATATTGCTTTTTTTTATTAAAGGTAGATGACATATTATGCTGTAATTACCCTGTAAAGTTAGGTGTAGTCAATGCATATTTGCTATTTTTATAACGTAAAAAGCGGTATAACCTATTTGATTTACAACCTATAAAGACGGGTTTGTTTAATAACTGTTATTAATAGCGTTGTCTGTAGGTACTTAATAAAATTCGTTTAAGCCCTTTAATAACGGAATATGAAGTTTTCAGTAACTTTTTATTTCGTTATAGACTGTCTGGCAATAGAAAGTTAATTAATGCTGTGGTTGTTAAATTAAAATATACCTAATCTAACACAACCGTTAAATACGTAAAAAGCCTAAATAGTTTATAAGTCTCAGACTATAATTTAATTCGTGGTAATTATTTGAAAAATGAACATAAAAATGAATCTACGTAGACTTCAAAGTTGATGCTAATTCCAACAGTAGGTACATTAATCTTTCGATTCAGTTTTTCAGTTCCAGTCTGTGCAAAGTAGAACAGAAAAATCTTACATAATTATTGTCTAAGGGAGGACATACTTAATTATTAAAATGGAGAATTTTCCGTTTATCAAATTTATATTTAACATACCTAAATTTTATAAAAAGGTTTATTTTATATTTTGTTTTCAAGTATGTCTAATGTCTAGCTTAGGCCTTAAAAGTTTGATTTTCAGTTTGTAAAAACGAAACTCGGCAGATGATATGTAAGTGGTCATCATGAAGTGACGCCGGTGATAGGGTCCGGCGTCGCTCACTTCCGCCTATTTCCGTCGGTCTCATTTGACCGATGTGGCGCCGGTAACACGCGTACACTATACTAATATTTATACGGTATCCCGGAATATTAAGTTACACACATTGAGCCACGGTTTAATCAAAATTTTTTTCTAAATATTTCCATAAAATTGTTTAACCAATAAATTGCCTTTTACAGTTTATAAACACCTACCTAAAATATGTAAAACGTTAACAGGTCGTGAAATTTCAACATAATTCGATTTCTTCGCTCACATCGCCCTCTCGTGCCGTAATTTCGCATCTCAGCATGAGTTTCGTGTTCAAATTAAAATGTTTATTGCATTAAGCGAGTTCGCACGGTCTCCTATGAGACTGGAGCATTTTTATTTCGTTATTACGGGCACGCCCATCGCTCCCTTTGGCCCCTCGCCCCGCAGATGGCTCACCGTACCACGAACTTTTATAAACCCGATTTTACCCCTGTCTAATGTCGCTATAATGCCCTGCGACTGTCATTTCCGGGCTCTAGAAAGTTACCGGGATGTTGCACCTTGTTTCTCTTCAATAGAGAACAATATAGACTGTTGATATCCACGAGTATTTTACTGGTATTATGCGTGTCATAAAACTATTAGCCGCTTAAGCTATTCTTAAAGCGTCGACGTACCTTTCAGAGTGGTTAGCGGTGTGCTCAGGAACTCGCAGGGCGCGGAAGGGTGCCGTATTTTTAACGCAAACTTTTATGGCTTTTTTTGCTCCATTATGTATTATTTTGTTGTGTTTATATTTTTTTTTTACATTTCATTATCTTTAACACCTTTGCGGTTAATTTCGTTATTAAAATGAGGCAAGTATTTTTTTTGGTTATTGCTCAGACTTTCGTTTATATGAATTAAGTCTCACAATTAAAACTTAAGTGAAACGGAAAAGTACTAAGAGGAAAGAATCAATTAACGAGTTAGATATATAGATACATGTTTTTTTTTCTGAAATACACCGTGAACCATTACGATGTACGACTACCTATTACTTTTTTCTTAACTTTAGTATCCTTGCAATTAGCATTCTTCACAAAGGGAAAGATATTCTGGAGTAAGAACTTTTTAGCTTATATTATAAGATACTTAACTAAGTCAAAACATTTCATTGTGTGCTCTCACGCTCTTACCTATATAGTTTTAACGAGTGCATTTTATTTGTATTGGACTTCTGTACGTTGTGACGTAAGGATAGTACGTAAAGATAGGTAGTGTCCAGAAAGGAGGAAACATTGTCAGTTACTGTCAGCATCCTGTTGTATACCATGACACAACTCTCGCGGTAAAATAACTAATTAAATAGGCATATACAGGTTGATACCGAGATGCGTCATTATTAGGTAAACATTTTAAAAATAGTATGATGCTCATAATTTTGTGTTGTATTATTCCATTATTTTATTTCCCTCTTTTGTTTCACTGAGCGCATCCACGTGCATGTGACATTAGTTGGAGTGCTATTTGAGGGTTTTCTATCCCTACTGTCTTTTTTATAACTATAAGGTACAAACAAAATTAAAATAAGGTTAAAATTCTGTATCTTCTATTGAATATATACGTTTTATAACTTTTATCACAGTGAGAATTACTTTCACCATAGTAGTTTAATTCGACTTCTTTGTCGTCCCACAGTAGACTTGTAATATTCTGAGACATGTACGTGTGCCATTTTTGTTAAGGCATTATTGTAGAATATAAGTTTAATGACATGGCAACTAGACTAAACATAGACAACGTGTTCAATTACGACGATTCAACTATATAAATTGGAAATAAAAAGTTTATGCAAATTGAGGGAACCGAAATAAAATGGAGTCTCTGTGGTCGTTGCGAGCGCGTGCGATCGATGCGCTCGTCCCGCGACCTTGCGGGCGGGACAGCGCGTGGGCGGGCGGCGGTAAGAGGCCGGGATTGGTGAGCCCCGCCTACCCGGACCCCTCCCCCGCCCTCTACCACACACCCCCTCGACACTCGCAAGCCTGTTAATGTTCGATGCTCGCGCGACACGCAGCGCTCGCGCCGCAAAACGTCAGCTATGTGATCTGTCCGTCGTGGCTCTTATTGTGACATTCTTTAATTAATTTTATTGCCTTTTTTTTTTGATCGGAATGTGTTGTGTTTGTTAAAGTGACAATGATCACAGACTTGTACGCGCCGATGCCGGCGACGGCGACTTCTAACAAATCAATTGTAAGTAGATGTTCTGACATTTAATGTTTGTTCAATATGATTTTCAATATTATATTTTACTTTACATGCCACTAACAGGAATAGCTTGGCGTTGCCTATTCACAGTCATGAGTAATTTTATTGTTTAATTTACCCATAGATTTTACATTTTCAATAATTGAACCAACGTTCTCGTTTTTGTTTTAGGATTTAACAATATTTCAATTTACTCTTAGTTATTAGAAAAGCCTTAAGTACAGTTTTGTACTGTCTTTTATTTAAGTTAGTTATAACAAAATAAAAACAAAATAAAACATAATTAAAAAATAAAATAACAAAATAAAAAAAATATTTTAGCGGTTGGTAGTTAATATATTTTTTCTTTATACATAATTATTCCCATATCAAAAACATACACATGTGTCTCTCAAATGTTTAAAAATTACCAAGACACCTATATTACTTACTACATATCTACTATCAACGAAAAAAAAGTCATAAATAAACAAACTACCTTTTAGTTTATGTTGTTATGTATCAATTATAGCAAGATTTTTTTCGTTAACACAAAAAATCGAATTCGTAAACAAACCTGTAGTGTTAAAAATTATATTTATATTCAATTCATATTCAAGTAATGAAAGAAAATGTATGTGACTGTTTAGAAATACCTGTAAATGATTAATGTAGGCATTTATAATTATGATATTATAAATAACATGAATTAATTAGACAATTGTTTACTTATTTTTCATTTAGTTTCAGTAACATCTACATACTCAATACTAGATACTATTAGGTCAATAATATAACTAAGAAGAAAATGTTTTTTTTTATATAATTAATTACCAGCTGTATCCGAGACATGCTTTCCTGTGGTTTAACATGTTCAAAAAAAAATACAAAATGACGTGTATTAGAATAATTTTGTCAAAATTACAAAACAAATAATAAAAACTTTTCGGTGATTAAAAATTTTGATTAAATAAACATCAATTGCAATATTAGAACTCATAGCGGATCATGAAAACTAATTTCTTTAGAGACATTCGACATTTTAAAAATAAACGATATATTGTAGACTGTTGAAAATGATAGGTACTCGATCAAACCCAATCATACTCGATAACAAAAGCTTCCGAACGTTTCAAGCACAATCAATCTTCACAACGCAAAATATTTGTCATCGTACATTCGGGAAACTGATTAAATGAATTCGATAAAGTTGATATCGATTTTAGAAATATAACTTTATCGAGTAACAATGGTGGGTTGTTTTGATTCGATTGACGCGACGGGAGGATTTTTTTGTTTTTTATTAATAAGTCTGGTGAGAGACTACTTACACGTTTCAACACATTGATGTTCGCGTACAGTTATTTTACCTATTTTAAATGACGTAGGTATATTAAATTATACCGTTGCTGTTTAAGTTCCCCTGAACAAGCGTAATGATGTGCAAGTCTAGATAATGTTGTGATAGTGTTGTGAAAGTTAGACATCTATCAATACACTTCAGCCGTTTCCGTAGATATTAGACCGGGCAAATAAAAAGACTTCAATTTTATTTATATACTATTATATATATACACATTAGTGTATATATATAACTGCATACAACAAAATATAGTCTTCGCCAAACTCGTTGATCGCTCTGAATGTAGATGTGCAGAACAAAAGTGTAGGTATAAAAAGACGTATTTTATTATAATAATATCGAGATAACTTAAGAAGAAGTAAATACTAATTTTAGATTCCTATAGTAGTACTGTAACTTTATTTTGCAATGACTCTTGACTATATTATGTGCAACCCCGAACTTACAGCTACAGTAAGATATAAATACGACAGTAAGATATTATTATTTTACGGTTCGGGATTGAAATAATATCTAGGCTTAGGCGAACCGCAAATATTCGTTTGTTGTTTATATAGTAGACATGACTGACACTACGAAGGACTTTAATACAATAATTAGTGTTCTCAGTAGAGCATCTAAATAAGTTGGACTCGAAATGAAAATGGACTGGGCAAAGGTTCTTTTTTTTTTAACTTTATTTTTGGCAAGCAATCTGTTAGATTATTACTGCCATTGTCTAGTAGTTAATAGTATTACAAGTTCTTCTTCAATTCATTTTCGGTAACCAGTCTTCTAGTAGACCATTACTGCCATTGTCAAGTGAGTATCGATATTACAAGTTTCTTGATATAATTTCAATGAATGCCATTGTCGAGTAGTTAATGGTATTTCAAATTCTTCTTCTATTCCATTTTGGCAACCAGTCTTCTAGTAGACTATTACTGCCATTGTCAAGTGAGTATCGATATTACGAGTTTCTTGATATAATTTCAATGAATGCCATTGTCGAGTAGTTAATGGTATTTCAAATTCTTCTTCTATTCCATTTTGGCAACCAGTCTTCTAGTAGACTATTACTGCCATTGTCAAGTGAGTATCAATTTTACAAGTTTCTTGATATAATTTCAATGAACTAACAAGATGGTGGCCATCTTGTTAGAACCTTCCATGGAATTTTTGTTGCATCTCAGAATTCATGGTCCGTGGCATTATTTTCCATTCACTTCACTTATGTACAATAAACAAACTATATCACATAAAACACCACCAATTTTACACAATATAGAGTCAAGTAACACAAGATTATGAATAAAAAATAAAATCCACTACATGACAGACCAAGATCCCGCCAAAAACTCCGCAAAGGTTCTTTCAAACGTTTGTGTAACAGCAAATCCTGTAAAATTCGGATATTCTGCACTTGAATTTGTTGGCAACAACTTTTACTTGCGATGAACTATTTAGTTCGGTAGTGTCAATTTCGGAAACATGTAAATTCTCGACTTCAACTCAGCTACGTATAGAGCGGCCAAAAAGATTGAATAGTCTGTGTTCAGTGATTTTATTTCGAAATATTTCCTCTATGAGTTGAAATAAGAGCTTTTTATCAATATGATTTTAATAGATACCTATTACTTTGAACATTTATTCACAATGATTCACTTTCCAATGAACTAACAGGCGCGAAGTTAAAAATAATATAAGCTGATAGATATCTTAAACATCTCATTATTGAATAACAATGATATCAACGCTTAGATTTGATCGTTTGAATGATGCATGAATAAACTCTATTACCGAGTACAAGGCACAAGTTAGATTGAATTATGAATATGAGTTTTTTATCGTTTGATTAAAATAACACCTGATGTTAGTGATCGTATATCGAAGACTGACTTTCAATTACAGTTGCTAAAAACAGCGACATGTATGTATATCCTCGGTAACAGATTTTCAAGAAGTAAGCTCTTTCCATTCAGGCAAGCATTGTAAAATCTCCCACCACCACATTATGGCTTCAACACATTATGACACTATAACTATTTCTTTTATGAAAATTTTAGGCTCTTTTTAAGAATCAAACTCCGTCATTTGAAGCGACAGTGACGTTCAAGTGCGCTATTTCTAAGCCATAATCATTTTACAGTATACTTCGTATAGCATCCATGACAATTTAAAACATGATCGTTAAGAAAGTTAATGTTTGTTCAAATCCATATAGACGAATATATTTGAATACAAATTATGTGTCCAAAGCTTTGGATCAAAATAAAGGTACTTAGATGGTTACAAATTCGTGAATCGGTGACTTATATCAAGCTACAGTCCGTTCGTACGGTCCCATATCTACCTCGAAACCATTATGCGTGTCTAATAGATTTTTTTGGCGCTGGCCCATTCACAGGCGCAGCGTGAAGTCCCGTCAATGGCCATTGTGGCATTGAGCCGAACCGACAACCGACAAACTTTTATTTGTAATGGCCCTAAATGGCTGTTGTGGGGATTAAGGTGCTCTTTGCATTGTCATCTTGTCGACAGCGATAGCAAATTCGACAAATCCGCCAGAATAATGCTAAGCGAATGGCATTAGCCTAATAAGGGTCACAATGGGCTCTTGAGATCTGTCATTTTTGATAGCAGAAGTGTTTTGTGTGACAGTTTACACGCCGGATTACACTTACCAGAGAGAGATCTAGCCACTTACAGTTAAAACGTTTATTCGATGGTGGAAATAACAAAATAAATTCTAAATCCCTGTCATACGTAATGTAAATATGGAGATTTATCGGATTATAATAAAAGATTATATATGATTTAACAAATAACGATGCCTTCCATTGAATAGAAACTGGTGCTCTCCAGCAGTACTAAGTTGACTATCGATACATCGAAATGTTGAGACATTTTCATTAAAAACCGCTATCTCTATTCAACCTGAACCAGACCTGAAAACTTGTTATAACGGGGGATGAGACAATGAGATATAATAATTCTAAGGTTCAGGGTTGAAAAAATATTTAGTCTAACGGCATATATCACTCATCCTCGTTTGCTGATAACATAATAGACATGACTGGGACTATGAAGGACTTTAATCTAATACTTAGTGATCTCAGTAGAGCATTTGAATACGTTGGTCTCAAAATGACAATGGACAAGACAAGGATTCAGTTGAACGGCCGTGTAACAGTTACTTCGGTAAAGTTCGGATATTCTGTACTTGAAGTAGCTAACAACAACTTTTACTTGGGACAAACTATCTAGTTCGGTCGTGTCAATTTAGGCAAGATGTAAATTCTCGAATTAAACTCGGCTGGGCAGCCGTCAGGAAGGTACACATATATTTGTTTTTAAAATACCGCAGGGCCTCAAGATGAAACACTTTGATCGCTGTGTAGAGCTAATGATAATTTCTGGTTCAGAGATGTAGTGAGTAATAACAGAACTTATAAATCTCAAGGCAGCTTAACATGTTATGACAAGAACACCTATCTCTGCTTAATCGCACCAAAAATGAAAACATTCGCAGAAGAATCAACTTCTTCGACACAGAACTTAGAGTTGCTAGATATAATGGCAGTAGGTGGGACACACTGCTCATAGAACGAATGGACAATATCACCGAATTGTTCCCAAGTGGCAACGTTGGGAACCTCACTGGATGCGAGTAATTCTAGACCGGTAGTTGTGGCGAAATTTCAAGAATACTCATGTACAACAGTGAACATTTTTTGGCTGAATGAATGGATGGATGTGATGCGTAGATATGTGAGAGTACTATGGAGTTCTTCCGTGTGAGCATACTTACTTAATTTCAAAGATCATAAAAACGCTTACAATATAACTTTCAGCAAGATAAAAGTTTACGACGATGGTCAACCATAACTTTTGGAGAAAGCAGTGTGGAGCCTCGTATAAATTTCTGACACGATTAATTAAATATTTTATAAAATCTTTTATAAAAATGTTTTGCGGTAGTAGGTATGGAAAATATATTTATCTTACTTTAATTCTTCTTATTATTTGATAAAGGTCTAAGTTCAAATGTTGAGGAAAGTTTAGGTATCCTGCGTCACTCAAATCCTGTGTCAATACGTGAACTCTTAACATAAAAGTTAAAACTATACGTAATTCAATGTATAATACTATTACATTTTGTAGTTGTAAAGAAGTAATTGCAGTAGACACTGTAACATGGAATCTAAAATAGACTTGCGTTCTAATTAAAATATCTCTTGTATCGACCAATTACGTAGGAGAAAATAAAATCTGTCGAGCTTCGGTGGCGACAGGAGCCCTTCATAATTCTTTTTTATCGCATCTCTGCGCCGTGTTTAACCCGTTCATTGACAAAAGGTATTTAAATGAAGCTGTCGAGGAAATTATATTTACTGCTCGTGCTATAATGACATTCCTGCTGTTAAACAATCTTTAGAACGAAGTTAGAACGAAGATAAATTAAAAAAAAAGAATTGGAAATCAATTTCATTGTGTATATGTATTTCGAGTATGTGTACTTCTAACAAGAGAGTTCAGTAACAAAATAGAAAATTGTGTCTTAGATTATTTTATGAAATGATTATTAAATAGACAGAACAATGCACTTTACCGTTTTTATAATTTTAGAGTATATCACTGACGCGGCGACTTGGTTCAAATTGTGTGCTATTCTCAATTTAATGAAATAAAACTAAAATATATATACCTATATATTACTATAGGTATCAGTTTATGGTATTCTGACATGCGCAGATTTAATAATTACAGATCAATTTTAAATAGATACGGGCAGAAATGTTTCTTCTTAAAAATTATTCAAAATACTACCACGATAAATTTAGTTACAAATTAAAAATCTACTGTCTTTAAAATCGTTATGAAAATAAGCTGTTAGATTTATATTTTGTATAAGCGTTATACTTTGATAGGTATTTTATAATCCGAATTTAATCATAAAGAAGTTATATTCGGAAGAAAGTTGAATAAAAATCAAACAAACTTTTGAACAATACATATTTAACACCGATTTCCTACCATCACACATAAACTATTGTCAACATAATATAATTAGACGTACCGTAAAGCTTTCTTGTTAGTTATTTATACGTGTATCTGTCAATGTTACGTCTCGCCGGTGACAAATTTAACAATGTTAGTATCTCTCTTTGTTGAGGAGTGATCGTTTTACTAAACCGAAACGGTTAATTATGTGCAAATACGTCAGCGGCCGCGTCCTCGCCGATTTATTGTTGTGTATTCAATTGTTTTTGCTTTAACCAATTTTATGCTTAACTGAAAGTCAGTGCAGGGAAATAATTTATTTAAAATTTCACGCTCGAATTAAATTATGGCTTTTAGTGTTTACCCGTGTAAATTAAAGGGTCTAAATAATGAAGCCCATACACAGGTTAATTAATCAATCCAACTTCGTTAAAGTTTAACGCTATAAAGTGGAATTTCTATAAGTAAAAACGGTACTTTAATATTTTATTTATTAAAACATTCTCACAATTGTATAAATTACACCACAAGACTAATAAAAAAACATTGTTTCATTTCTGCAAATATCGCGAACATACAGAAGATAAATAGATTTTTTTTTAATGGTTTGAAAATAATTGCTTCGTTGATGCGACTTTAGATGTTGGAAGTTTTAGATACAATTTTTCTTTAGAGCGAAGTCTGTCCACAGTATACCATTTCCTTTTAGGGGTTAGGTTGTTTCCTGGAAAGTTGGTGTCTGAAAGATGATTATAGTTTCGAACACGATTTCTCGCGATTATACTCAAGAAACTCTTTACAGATTCCACAGTATACAGACGTTCCGTTTCCTACTAATCGTACCTTTCACAATGATGAGTGGAGTAACCTTGAGGTTACAACAGAAATGTCGCCTGCAATTATTCTGTACATCTGGCGTCCATGAGGTAAAATACTAAAAGCGTGTTTCCATATTAAATAGTAATCATATTTAGAAACAGTTTGTAATAAAATAAATTTAATTTTAGATCGTTGATAATAAATAATTCTTATGACTATTTTAAATTTATTAAAAGCTCGAAGATACACTTCATTACAATCCATGAAAGGTCATTATACTTTACTGTATATCTACATGGTAGAACAAACAAAATCATAATTCTTTACTATAAAGATAATTTACACCCAAAAACCCCGTTCAGAAGAAGTGGCTTAAGCCAATTTCTAAAATAATAAAACATTTTTATAAATTTTGATATTTGCCAAAGCTGTTAGATCGACAGACCTACTGCTATAATGGTATCAAGCCTTATCACTGAGCCTAGGTGGTGGATTCGATCCCTATAAATGACCAACTTTTGTAAAATGAGCATAACTTTCAATGATTTTGATGAGTATCATATGTCTATATATCAATATAATATAACCTGTACGGTACCCAGATTTTGATTTGTCACGTCGGAAAGAAGAGTGAGATATACGATTAACATCACTTTGCTTGTGTCTTGTAAAGTGTTCTCTCTATTATACAGGACAATGAGTGCGTTAGACAAAGATAATGCTATACAAAACCAAACCTAACCTACTATCTCGGTCATTTCCCCGACGTGCCAAAACGAAAGTGGAGTACTGTAGTTCGATCGGAATTAAATGCTCGTTTGAATTAGTATCCTGATTTAAAATAAAATGTATAAAACAGGAAAAGAATACATAAAATAAGATGTGCCTTCTTCTGTATACAGAACCACAGTAATTTAACTTAACTGGAATTAAATAGAGACAAATCTATATAAATAAATATCAATTTTCGAATTTATATAAGCGCATCAATGCGGAACGGTTGCACCTATTTAACGAATTATTTTTTTGTTGTGTTTTTAATTGTTAGGACAAGGTTTGTATCTAAGAACACCTTGGAAAATCGTACGAACAAGTGAACAATGTGGGTAAAAAAAAATCCATATATAAAGTGAGTGAGATCATTAAAAATACTGACAGAATTGCTAGACCGACGTTCATTTGTATAGTTATCATTTTATTTCATTACGTAGTCGAACTGTAAGAGGATGATTTGGTCTCATTTTCTTCGTTAGCCGTGCGAAACCGGGTTGTGCAGTTAGTTTAAAAATAAACGACACTATTCATCATTCAGCGAGGACGTGTTCCACTCAACTGACTAGATCGTTCAATTACGGACTGAAGTGTGGTTTGTTAAAAGCGACTTATATTCGCCACATATAGCGGCCGCACAAAAACGGCTCGACCACAAGCCAACTGCAGTTTCCTGCCGCCGCGCCGCCGCAAATGACCTTTTAATGCTCCTTGTTATGTTACCGATGTTAATTTTCAACCGTTATAGCGTACCAGGTAATTATTGACTTAAGTATCAATTGCTATGGTTTGTCAAAACACGCCTTGCTACTTTCTAATGTCCACGAAGCGTTATTATTAAGTTGGGGTCATAATTACATGTTGAAACATTATCCTTTTAAGTTTGTCTATGAAGATTTTGCAGTTCTATAACACGTACATTTTTATAATTTTAATCACACAGGTAAATTAAACCTGTATCGTGTATAATAAATTGAAACACAGTTATCTTCTTTATTTGCCATTATCCAATTGTTAGTGGAGTTATCTATTTAATTTTCTTCAAATCATACACTCATTTTCTAATTATGGAAAAGAAGTAATTATGACTTTAGTTTCTGTAACCAAACAGTGTAACTTATAATTAATTAAAGATAATGAAATGATACTTTAACGTATCTTTGGGATAAAACTCTTTAGTACTCTTGCTTGAAAGCATATTCAAAAGATCTAAGTAGGTTCCTAATTGTTTCTTAAGATCTGAGTAATGGATTTACAATATTATTTTGCTTCAACATCATTGACTACAAACCTAACGGTAATACTTAATCTGTATCTACCATATCGACTACCGATTCAAATGTATTGACGTAAACATTTCTAAGAATATGTTTTAAGAAACTCCTATAAATTGGGTAAAAATAGGTTTACTTTGAAAGAATTTATAATTTTATTTTATTGATGTTACAATATCAAGAACAAATAATTATAAATGCTTTTATCGTTATATAAAAATGTTAATTGAACCCGAAATAAAAGATAATATTCCAACTATTTGGAAGAAGATGCTGATTTTGTTATGATAAGTTTTGGTTGTTTCAATTATTCACTAGTTCAAACTACATTTCGGTAAGAAAAGAGATATTCGATGAGTTTTATGTTTTTAGAATAGAAACCGTCACTCACTCTAGATGGCATTATGGGGACGGGCAAGTATCTATAGGAAATATGCACGGTAGAGGTAAGGGGAACTATTTAAAATGGGAGACATATTGAAAAAATGTCCAGCTGTAAGAACTAAATAATAGTTCCAAGACCCTCCAAAGTGGTAGCATAGGCGAGGGTTATGAATACTCTGAAATAATATTGTAAACATTACCTAAATATATACTGTAAGAAAACGAGGAGTGTGATAGAATTTTGTTAGAAGAATAATACATTCAGTGATTTTTGAGTGTTAACTTTTATAAAACTTGTTTAAATAATGGAGCAATAGTTAACCCTGCTGCTACTGTAGCGCCACCCTAATTTAACGCATTTTTGGAGGACACTTTTTCGTATACAGAAATGGTTCTCCTTACCTCTATACTCCATAGACAGTGGCCAAAATACTTGCAGGGAAGAATGTTACCATAATTTTCTCTACCTCTATATTTTTATATCTAAAATACCATTAATAATAGTCACTACTAATTGCAGTACACGACAAAAAAACGTTTCAAGTACGCGAAATGTGCAAAAAAAACTAAATAATATTTGTTTTTATCATTACAAGTTGGCAGGTTGCATGCGGGGAGTCGTTAAAAAGACGTATGCTAGCGATTGTACAAAGAGTGTGGAGTCGGAACGGTTTTTTATACGTACCTACTCTCAGAACAACTCTGTTAGAACGATCTATTGTAAATACTACAAACATCCAATCAATGAAATATAATATCAGATTAAATTATAAAATACTAGCTTTTGATCGCGGTTTCGCTCGCGTGAATGTAGGTTGCCCAATATCTGTCGAAAACAGTACTTATTTTACAATGAAAAGTATAATACCCTATGCACTTTTCTGTACCCTTGACAACGTGTATGCAAAATCTTATGTTGATCGGTTGACTAGTTAAGGCATGAAAGCATAACAAATAAACAAACTCAAATTCACATTTAGATTCTTAGTAAAGGTTCTTACAAATACATATATCTAGGTGTAAACAGGGCGGTCAACTACTCGGATACAAAGATATGCTGAAGCGTCACATGAAAATGTATAACACAGCCTTCGCAGTGGGAGAAGCTATCAGATTGACGTCCAGAATGGATAGCTCATGTGGCAACTAGAGTCCAAATTTACGAAGAGCATCGACATGCTGCACTCGACATAGACACGGTGAATTCAATGCCGGACCACCAGCGGTAATAAATTATATCTATGACAATGGTATTTCAGTTGTGCACAATGTGCAAGCACCTTCCGGAAGAATATCGGTTATATTAACCATATGAGCGTTGGAGTTGAAGCAGTCGCTGTGGTAGAAAACGGTCAGAACCGTACATGCATACATATCTTGGTGTACTTAGGCAAACTTGTCAATATAAACTTGTCTAAACATATCGTATAGTATAATGTACATCAAACATAATAATGTTATCAAAGAAATACCATACTCAATTCGGTCATCGCCAAACAAATAGTATGAACATGGGTTTATTGGACTATCTCTCACATCGCCACTACAATCAACAGTAATGATTGCCCCAAAAGGCGTCTTCAAAGTCTTTGTTGTTACCGCCCTCAGTTAATGGAGTCCATGAGTCCAAGAGAAACTAATACTAGAAACCTCGAAAAACAAGCGCTCGCATCATTAATGTCATCGAAATCGTACAGCCGGCTCCCGGAATATTTCATGAAACGCTGCCAAGTTATTGTGAATCTTTCGGCTTGGTTTAAAGGATGACATTTGTTTGGTAGCCGGTGAGGTTTAGTTGTTGGACAGGGATTTTGCAACTCATTGCATTAGCCCGGCTTGTTAGTGGAGCCGCGGCCGGTCGGAGGCGCGTAATAAAGGCGAGGTGCAAGTCACGGGGCCAGAGGCGCCGCCGCCGCCCGTCAGCGCGTCACCGCGCACGCTGTCAATATCTGACGTCTCGACAACGGAGAAGGTTATTTCCGAAGATGCACCACTAATTAATGCTTTCTAACCGCTAAAAAAATTGTTAAGAAGCGGCAACATCATTGTCCTACTGTCAACTTTATTGTGTTGAAATACGAGTGTAATACCGTTAAGATATTAATATAAGTTAAGTATTTTAGTGATTACTATTTATTTATTTGAAAAGAATAAACAACAGCAGCATAATATAAGTAGATATAAAAGATATAACATACATGAAAGTTGTTAGATTTTTTTATCTTACAAATAAAGTCGATTGAAGCATCCATATAGACATACAATACAATACAGAAGATACAATCATGAATAATAAAGAAGTAGTAAAACAAAACAGAACTAATGACTTAATAACGTAATAAATTGTGAAAAAAAACATGAAGCTATTATTATAAAAATTTTACTTTTGAATTCTAAAATTAATTTCCCAAATATATCTATGGTGTGATCTTTTATAACTAGGTCGATATATTGACGTGATGATCTGGGAACGTTAGAACAATAAATTATAAACTATATTATATATATATATATATATATATATATATATATAATATATCTATATTATAAATACGAATTTTGTCACATAGTTAAAATACTTTTTAGGTATTATGTAACTTGTTCGTTATTCCAATAACAAGCTGATACCTACGAGCCTACCACTTCTTTTGCGTTGTATATTACCTTAAAATATTTTTTATGCACAGAAGAAAAAAATGCCCATTTCTGCGAAAAAAGAAAACACAAAACGCTGCATACATAGGTGCTTATAACAATCGTAGTTTTTTTAAACCTCAATAAACCGTATGAAATGAAGGTATCGTGATATTTTTTTAGATTATAACCAAATATCTCTAATAATCTAATATTGTAATTTTTGAGAGATGCGTGCAGAACGGCATATCTCTATCATTTTATTTATATATACCTATATTACACTATACATTATATTTGTGTAACTCTAATTGTTTACGCAGCACACACGAAGACAACACTCAGACAACTTGGCTTTAACTTACTTGACACTTATCATTATATTTTGGCCAATTTAACCTATATCTTTATAAAGTATAGTCTATGTTTTATTTTGATGTATACGCTGTGTTATTACATATAAGCTTATATAAAAATCCGTAAATTAGTTTTTGGGTGAAAGAGTAACAGATATCCATTCATGCTCGCAAACTTTTTCGTTTATAATGTTAGTATGGATAGGATATATGTGCATTTTATTGGAAACAATTAATTTAACACTTAACCACAAGTATAAAGGAGATAGGAGCCTAGCGATCGCCCCCCGCTAGGAACGCTACGGGGAGCCCTCGTGCCCCGCAGCGCTCGCTGCGTACCGACACTGATACCACCATTCATACTCTTCGCCAAATCTCTGTTATCATATCACTAAACCAAAATATTATATGCTTTTTATATTAGCTTTAACATTTTTGCTCCAAGCTGGCGTAGATATATGTATGACATCAAGTAGGCATGGTGGCTTTACAAATAAAATTGTATGAATTTTCTTTATTTATATAATAAGTTCCTTTCTACTTTTTCAATAGTAGTAAATCTTTACAAGTAAATTTAAATAGTGCCCTATGATTAAGTGGCTCAATATGATTATTATAAATTAAATTTTAGCTGGCATTTCTTAATTTCATGCAAAATAATTACTGCTTTTTGAAATAATTAATGTACAATGCTCATACTCCTATTATTTTAGATATACCCATAAACTTAAAAGACATATCTAAACGCAAATTATACGATATTACTTTTCTTTCTTAAATATTAATATAAAATACCAATTATATTATATACTAGCTGGCCGGGCGTACGTTGTTCCGCTTTGATAATTAAAAAAAATCTAAAAGCGTCACCTGCTGGATCCAATTGTAAATCTAAACCACTCTCGGATCCACTGGAACTCGCACACAAAATTTCATCAAAATCAGCCCAGCCGTTTAGGAGGAGTTCAGTGACATACACACGTACAGAATAAATTTATATATAAAGATAGTATCATGTTATTTTGTACATATAGTTATACATATATAGTTATATATCACTATAACAAATCAAATCTCAAGAGACTACTGTACATATACAAACAATAAATATAATAAATAAAACAATAGAACCAACACGCGTCCCGTTAAAGCTATTGTAAGATATATCGGAAATTGCAACTATTTATTCTCGCATCCGGCTTTTAACTATAAATTTTCCGGTTGCAATTTGTCCCACGGAGAACTTAAACAAAATGCTCCCTCCGATGTGGCCATTAAACGCACTCGTCGTTGAGGTTTGTCAAGTTATGAATTCGAATGGCCTCTTCACTTAAAAGGATAGGGACAGAAAGTTAGAGGTAGTTGAATAACGAATAGTGATAGATTTTCATTCCCACTATGCATAATAAATACGGACATATACATAGAATAGTTTTCATGCTTTGAATATCTAAGTCAAAGATATTTTCTTGATTTTGTTATCTATATTAAAGTAAAAAAATCTAGTAAAAAGGTATAGTAGTATTAATAAGCCAAGTAGATCCGAATGCTAGCAGACGTAGCTCTTAAACGTGTGGTCCGTCAAGGAGACTTAAAGTAATGAAATGATAGGTTTATATTATTCTCTCTTATTATGCCATTGATCGAGATTTAACTAGCGTGCATTGTTTGATTTTTATTTTATACCATTGTCGATTTTTTTATATTCGTCGCAGTGTAATGAGCAGTTAATATTTTCTAATTTACCTACCTAACGTTTTAATATAAAAAAGCTAGCTGATTAAAGTATCATTTAGTTTTATGTATACATAAAAATACAATCGAAGTCAGTTACTTGTACAGGCTAATCTTTGAAGCGACTGAACTGATTTTGTTGAGACTTTTCTCTGTAAATTTTTAAGATATATATACAGTTTCGTGGTACATTATTTGATATATCTCATAGGATTTAGTCAACATGAGCAAAATGCGTGCTTGAAAGATGTTTTTGCATTGACTTCTTATCTTTACTTTATATAAATACTAGGAACTACCTGTAACTTAGTCCTCGTTGTGCTGCAATATAAGGCTTAATCACAGTTCAATATAAACTAACTCCATGTAGTGGTGAATTACAATGAAATGTATAGCATAAAAAAATCCAGGAAAAAACTAACAGATGTTCATTTTTATATGCATATAAAGTGTACAGTCTTTATAACGTCGTTCGTAATAACAAAAACTCTCTATCGCGTAGAAATCAGTTCAATTTGGTTGGTTTACCACAAAACCATCTATTTGTTCTCTTCGCTCGCTATAACGAAAGCTTGTTTTAACGACAAAAATGCTCGGTCCCTTGAAATGCATTATAAAGAGTTTACATTGATTTCCTCAACAACTACTGATCCGATCGGGATGAGATTTTCGTTGGTGGGTACTTATTTTTCGATAGAAGGTTTTATAGATATAAAGTTACCAGAAGAAATTCTGTGGATAAAAATTATAACAGAATTTACTACAGAGTTTAAAAGAATTGAGGCCTTATAAACGAGATTCAGATTACGACTTTGTTTTATTCTATTTTTGATGTACAATACACGTTGTTGTAGGTTTAATTTACCTTGGCAGTTTATTCCTACTTGTTAATTATTATCCAACATTATTGTAACACAAAAATCCTCGACATGACTAAATAATTAACATACTTATTTAATATTTACATGTCTGTCTAATTGTGGGAATATACATATCTCCTTACTTGTATATATTTTATATAATAATCATCAAATATATGTATATTTAATAAAATGGTGACTTTTATGCAATATAAATAATGCTTTTTTTTTCTCGAACTGATTACGCTATTGACCTAGCAAGGTCTTAACAGCTTCACCTGACTACTAAGGCGAGCGCTTAAGGCACTCAGCCGATTTTATTTTGACAACTAGCTCAAGGTTGCACGGCACACCTCGGCTTGGGCTGTTGCTTGACTCATGCAATTCGCGACCCATCTGAGCTAACCTAAGCTAAGCTACATATTCATACTTATATGAGTTATTGAAACATATATATGTACCAAGCATACATACCTCGACAACTCTTATATGTATTTTGTGTCGTATAATTTTTTCTAAAAGTCGGATAACTTTTTCTAAATAAATAATGCTGTAAGCATTAACACATATAGATCTACTCTATATGTGGATTACAAAGGTAGTGGAGAAAAATATTTCGGGATCTGTTGATATTTTTAATTGTCCTTTATAAAATGGATACTTTTACAACTTATATATATATATGTATATATATATATATATATAAGTTGTTTTACACTTATAGTTGTTCTATACTTATAGAATATTTAAAGTATGAAAGCGTAACAAAGGAACATACAAACTTATATTCGAATTTATATAGTATCTATTACCAACGACTTCGTCCTCGTGGGATTTAGGCAAACAATTATGTTTAGTCTAAACAAGCAAGTAGGGTGCATGCAATACTGGTCACTACTTTTTTAGTTTATTGTATTTGGACGGAAACCAAAATTTTCTTCTAAAATAAAATAGCCTAAGTTACTCTTTACCATCTGCTATCTGCCAGTTAAAGTCCCCTCAAAATCGGTCCAATCGTTCAGAAAATTAGCTGATACAAACAAACAGATAGACCGATAAAAATTTTCATAATTGTTTTTTTGATATAAGTAGAGTACACAATTTCATATCCAGTCAATAAAAACTTGTTAATATGACATTTCATACAGACACTTCATTTTTATTTTATAGTATACCTATAAATTTTAATACTAGATATTCGTCCTGAAGATTAGCCAGAACAAACAGACAGAAAGACAAAAATTTTTTTTTTTCTATAAATACCTATATATTTTCATACCTTTTTAGTAACAAGCTCTTATTTTGATATTACAAACAGACACTTTAATTATATTTACTTGTATATGTAGGTTTACATTTCAAAGACATTTGTGCGAGACGTTTTTTTCTCGGACTGACTACGCTATTTGTCAGCAAGAAGCCCTTTACAGCTTCACCGGACTACTGTGCGAGACTTAATTTAATTTTGAGTATTTATAAGAGACGAAAGCATCGATTATGTAATAATTTGACATAAAGAGAGTTGCGAGAAAACTTTCAAATGTAATCGATGGAGTGTAGCGGTGGTCGCGTGGCAGGACCGCCCGGTGCGGTGCGGTCGCTCGGCGCTGCGTTATGCTAATTCAATTGTGTTACGAGAGCGGCTAGCGTCGCGCGATACCATCGGCTCCGCCCGCGACCGCGTTACTGCATTATCATAATAATGCGCGAGTCACCTCACAGACGAACCAGCTCTGTCGACACGCACTCCAATATCTAATACACCTTGTAACCGATATTGTAATCTATTCTTTTTTTTCTTAAATGATTGTAGATTATTTACAAAATACTTTTCGTTTTTTCTTCACTATTTTCACTGCTTAAAAAAAATGTTATTACCGAGTTTCTAAGTTATTTTCGTAATTACTATAATATGCTTCATGAAACATTTATCTTTCTACTATAATCGTTATATTACAAGAATACCTGTTTTCTTTAAGACAAACAGTATTAATTGTACACAAGCTTTTGTACACGGCTTCGCTCACATTACTGTAGGCTTTACTTATTCAACGGGAACGTACTGTTGTCCCGAATGACAGATACTTTATAGTCTTTTCCATACACTTAACAACGTGTATACTAAATTTCATAATGATTGTTCGAAAAATTAAGTCGTAAAAGCGTAAGAATAAAAAAGTCTCCATATTTATGTATATAACATATGTATAATGTAGATACTTATATATATATTACTTACATTTTAGAAAACGGAGATATAAAATACACACGCAGCATACATCAAATTTAAGACTACAATAATTGCGAGCAACCAAGTTAACCAAAGAATATCCATATATATTTCAAAACGGTTCATAGAAGTGTCGAAAAGTGGTGAAAGTTGTTCCCATCGACCGCTCACGGTCTACAACCTTACTCGTACATCTTTTCGACGATTACATCCATCTAGCGGGATGCAAATTGAATTATGGGACTTTTTGTAGCCGTTGAATTGTTTGTAACGTTCGCTTTGTTCTTGTGCCGCAGTTATACGTGACGATTGAGCACTCGGCGCCTTGTAATCGACGCTATCTCCTCGCGATTGTTCCGCACCACCTCTTTTCGTGACGCCAAATTATAGTCTTTTGTTTTTTCATATCTAATTGTTGCTATTGTTACAAGTGATGGAATCTTTCAATCTTTACGAACCTATTATATTGGGCAAACTCTTTATTAGTGCCAAAATAGTTGACGTTATATTATTACCATAATTTCGTTACAATGTAGGACGATGTTTGAACTTTGGTGTTACACTCTTAACTCGGATTTTTTATAGATTGACACAGATTCTGATTGATCCTAACTAATATTATAAATGCGAAAATGAGTTTTATTGTTACCCTTTCACACCTTAACCGATCATATTTATTTTAAATATATATATAATTATATATCTTAGGAGGCAAACTCACAAGTGGGTCACCTGATGTTAAGTGACCACCACCATCCATAGACACTTGCAACATCAGGGGAGTCACAAGTGCGTTGCCAGCCTGTGTTATGGGGGAGGGAGAGGGGAGAGGAGGTGGGTCTCCGGCGCTCTCACTGACCGAACGAAACGCAACAATGCACTGTTAATTCACGTCGGTTTTCTATAAGAGGGTGGTACTATCCAAACCAGTATTAACTTCAGCATGGCTCTACCACCTACAAATTAGACACACGTTGTCAGGACTATAGAAAACATAGGTTGTGTTAGGTCGGATACTAATCTATACTATCGCGAGCTAAGCCGCGGATATAAACTTGTATCATACATTTACCTAACTAAGATCACTTGTTTTTTTAAACGAGGTAAATCAGTCTTGTCTGTTTCTTCTTTGAAAGAATAAGGTTTGTCTAACAAGAACAAGAAGCAACAGTATTAAACAGAACATTACTTAATGTAGTCCATATCTACATTACAGTATACTCAAAATATAATGGTAGTTACTCTTAAAACCGAACATTCTAATTACGTAAGAGAGAAATTAAAAAATCATAATTCAAGTCAGCTATAATTGTTAAGAAGTAAACAATTGAGTTTATTATAATTGCTCATGTTTTATGAGTAACATATTCTAATACGTTAGTAAGCCTTTGTGGTGTAACCCTCGAGGCTTCTGCGTCGGTAATTTTCCCAACAATTAATTTACCCGTTGAATTACTCATATTTAAAAGAAACGTGAAACCGAAGTTCGAATTATTATGACTTATATTGAAAAGAACAGGGTAAAATATAAAAGATGGAAATGTCAACTAATTACGAATTCCGTATTTATACACACATGTGTCATTGCGGTTTTAATTGTACATATTGTATTTAGGAACGTACCTACAGAAAACTATAGACTCATTATACAAAAGGTGCTATTAATATTTTAATATTTTTTTCAAATTAACTTTTAGAAATATAATAATCTATATATATAGAACAATAACCGACATACTGACTGACAAGACCGTAAAATCATGTGGGTTCCCTTTACAATCTAGGTGAGCACTAAGGAAGGATTTTTGGAAATTCTGCCCCTAAAGTGCTCAAAAAGTTGTATGAATATCCGTATTTTTTCTGTGAGTCAAATCAAAAGTAATTATGGCATAGAAAAGGTGTGCGAAGATGCGGGAAATTGCTGGTCAATATATAGGTAAAGATAAAAGAATTCAATACCAATTTCTTCTGAGTTTCTCAACAGATATTCTTTTTTTTTGTTAAGTAGCTATTGACGAGCTTTAGTGTTATCAACAAAAATAATTTGGACACAGTCCATATTTCATGATCTCTACGTAGACTACAATATTTATACAATCTATACAAAAAACATGAATAATATTGAAACTTAAAACATCAATGAATTATGGTCGAAGATCGACTACTGAACGACCATTAGTAACCATGAGCCGTCTTGGAGTATTCCGTTCCGTTCAAATTTAATTCCAATTTTCAGTTAACAGATCAACAGCCCAGAGTCAGCACAGTTCACATATATTAACACATATCGTAGATATTAAGACTAGTAATTGTTAAATAAATAAGTATACATAGTTCTTAATCATAATTAATAACGCATAACAATTTCAAACGTTTCCTTTTTTTCAAATGGTGTTATAGCAATTGACACTTAGTTGTAAATTAAATTTAAATTAACATGAAATAACAATGACGTGATCATGATAATTATTAATATAATTTTTATAACGTACTAACTGACCCGCGCAACTTCGTCTGCGTCAAATCGGTTATTACCGGTTGCAATTTTATTTCGAAAAGCGAAAAATCTTAAAAAACCTAGAACTCGATTGTAGTGACACTTACCGGGTCGGAGTGTAAATCCAAACTATTGTATATATATTGGCAAGAAACGTCTTCCCGGTATCGCTTGGGTTGCTCCTGTGGCCCTCACCTCCACGCCCCATTTACTATCCTCGCAACAACGCACAACAACAACACTAGTCTAATATACCTTTCTAACTGTGAAAGAATTTTCAAAATCTGATCAGTAGTACCAGAGATTACCTCGAACTTCCAAACTTAAACGCTTGTAGGTGGTAGAGTCACGCTGAAGCTATGACTGATTTCAGCATGAATGGTTTGGCTCGCCCGGAGTAGTACCACCCTCTCATAGAAAACCGACGTAAATTAACAGTGCTTGCATTGTTGCGTTTCGTTCGGTCAGTGAGAGTGCCGGAGGCGCACCTCTCCCTCCCTCCCCTCTCCTTCCCTCTCCTCTCCTCTCCCCCTCCTCTGCCCCCTCCCTCCCTTTCCCCCAAACAATGGCTAGCAACGCACTTTCGACCCCCCCTAGTGTTTTTAGTGTCTGTGGACGGTGGTGATCACTTAACATCACATGACCCATCTGTTCGTTTGCCGGCTATGACATAAAAAAACTCGTTAACTTCAATTTCAACATTTTAATATTGGAGTTTCATAGGTACGAATTCTACCAGTGTCAAGTCAGTCATGGGAGAGTAACTTTATAGGTAGTATTACATTTTTATTATATAACAAGCTGTTACGCGCGGTTCCGCACGTGGTTTTGTAAAATGTGTTAAAGAGATGTAAAATTTTGAGTAGGTGTGTACATTATAGAAATGCTTTTTCAAAAACATTTGTAAATACTACACGCACGCCATCTACTGTAACATGTAACGTGTACATTATATATGTGAATACTAACAGTATATCAAATGGGATGGGATTTACCATCAGCAACATACCTGGAACTTTAACCTACTATATACCACCCTCAGTACTCATACTATATAAGAAAGTTATGAAAATTTTAAACTATACATTATCGAACAATATGTGTTAAATCTTTTATTATATAGATATAATATGCCCATATTGTTGATATAGTTAAGTTATTTTTGTACATTGCTATAATCGACACAAGATCGTAGACACAAGCGCGCTAAATAAAACAAAATGGCCGCTAAATTTACCAAAAAGATCATATAATTCTAATTATATACAAACATATGACTTTCAATAATGTATATTTATTTTTGGAATCCAGTAAAGCGCACGTGTCACGCGCTTGTTTACAGTAAACAAATTATTTTTGATCAATTTCACACGGACGTGAAAATCGGTCCAAACGTTTTGAATAGCACTACTGATAAAGTCGCGGCTAACAAAATAAAATAGTCTAAGTTACTCATTATTTGATCAGTTATCTGCCAGTGAAAGTCCCGTGAAAATCGGTTCAAGCATTTCGGATATTCCACTGCGGACGAAGGCGATTACAAACCTATATTACTTTTTATAAGGTCTGCTATGTATCAGTGAACGTCCCGTGAAAATTAGTCCAACAATTTTGTAATAGCACTGCTGTCGAAACCACGGATAAATAAAATAGAATATGTCACTCGCTATAATTTCAGCTATCAGCCAGTAAAATTTCCGTTAAAATAGGTCCAAACGTTTCGGAGATTACCCGGAACAAACAAACAAACAAACAGACAAAATATAATAATATGAAAATGCCGACAAGATTTTTAGCAATTATTTTTTTGTTATTTGTAGCCATATCTATTCACCAAAAATGTTGTTATTTAACTTTTACATACACACACTTTATGTTTATAAGACGTAATAGATTACAAATAAAAAATTGGAAACAAACCTAACTTAGAATAAACTTTTTGAATAAAAACACAAAACAAACTTTGGAAATGCTTGCGATAGAAACTTACAACGTTACCGTGGCAACGTATAAAATAATAGGTATTTACCTATGAAATTGCCGTTCTGCAGTACTGGCCATTTCAAATCAAAATCATTTTTTCAACAGACATACAAATGAAGGAATTTTGAACCGCATTGTTATCTGCGATGAAAAAATGGATTCTGTTTGATAACCGCAAGCGCTCAGCAAGTTGGTTGGATCCTGGTTCAGCACCTAAACAATGCCCTAAACGAAAACTTACCCCTAGAAAAGTGATGGTCAATGTTTGGTGGTCTAGCGCCGGTGTGATTCATCACAGCTTTTTACTAAACGGGGTGAGCATTACTGCAGATGTGTACTGTGAAGAACTGAACACAATGATGGAGAATCTGGCACATCTCCAACCAGCATTGGTCAATCGCTCGTCTTCGCTGCTCCTGCACGACAACGCGCGACCTCATACTGCACAGCACACGGTCTCCAAGTTGCAAGAACTGGAGTTGGAAGTTCTCCGTCATCCGCCCTACTCACCAGACCTTGCGCCTACAGACTACCACTTTTTCCAGAATTTGCAAAACTCCTTGGCGGGAAAATAATTCAATACCCGAGAGGCAGTGCAAAATGCCTTTGAAGAATTTGTTGCCTCCCGTCTAGCTGATTTCTTTAAGAAGGGCATCAATAAACTGCCACTGCGTTGGCAAAGATGCATTGATTGCATGGGTGATTACTTCGATTAATACAAATAAAAAATACATGAAAAAAATTCGTTTAAATTTTTTCATACAAAACGGCAATTTCATAAGTAAAGACCTAATACTAACGTTAACACGCAGCGGAAGCTCTGAAAAGGAACAAAAGCCCGATTTTAAAACATTCTTCATTGGCGCTCCGCTCCTATTGGTCTTATCGTCATGATATATAGCCTATAGCCTTCCTCGATAAATGAGCTATCTAACACCGAAATAATTTTCAAATCGGACTGGTACTTCTTGCGATTAGCGCGTTCAACCATACAAACAAACTCTTCAGCTTTATATATTAGTATAGATTTAGTTCTTCCAGGTTAGGCCGCTAAGATACACAAAGACAAACACAATACTTACAGACATCATGCCTTAAATAAATATATTTACATAATAATTCTGTTAGTTATTGTGTTATGTTAAAGTTAAATTTTATAAAATGCATAAAATTAGCCAGCGTACTGACAAAGACACACGTTTGTGCCTTTGTTAAAATCAGACGGGCGTAGTATATTGTTAGGTAAAAAATCATACATTAAATTCATAAATTGGGGCATTTGAAAAAAATGTGTTTTAGAGTGTCTTCATCTAATCCATATTCACATATTGAGTTGTCTCTGATTCTGAGCTATGCAAGGTAGACTAGAGAGCACACGTTTACAGATAGATCCTTATTCTACAGATAGTAGACGCAGCAAACTTGCAACAGTCAGGAAATTTATAAAGCCATGGCTTACCAGGAATGTTTTCCTGAATGGAAGCATAAGATTTGCCTTTAATTTTGGTTGGATACATTCCAGTTTGAATTTCATGATAGAAATATAAATCCTGAACATAAGTTTTGTAGTGATCAAAATATCCAGTCTGGATAGCTTCTTTAATAAGAAGATCAATAGCTTCATTACTCTGGATCCCGCTATGGCCTCCTATCCATGTCAGAACTATATAAATTCCTAAACAATGACATTGGTACAAATGAAATTGATTAATTGTGATAACTGATATTTCATTGAAATATGCCAAACATGTCAAAATAATTTCAAATGTAGTGTAAAAAGTTTCAATAAAAAGCCCTTTCTTTCTTGAAGGCAATATTATTAATATATTATAAAAAAAATTTATATATATAGATTTTTTCAGCTAGGAATCCTCTCGGGCGTCCTCACAATACCCTACTAAATTATTGTCACAATCTGATCAGTAGTTTCGGCATTCATTGAGAACAAACATACAAACATAGATGTTTATATATAAAGATTATGATGCTGTAAATAACTAATTACATGCTCTCACTTAAAAACTTGTATTATGAAATGAAATCACTGAAATAAAGTGAAAGACACTTACGTGTCGTAAAGCGATCAGTTTGAATCATTTTATTTGTTTGTTACTGCAATATAAACGAAGCTAATTATAATAATTTCATTGAAAATTACTGGCATTAACCTGCTACCAAATATACGTGAGTTTAACGACTATTTCTTGGAAGTGTCGGTGGGAGACGACGCCAATGGCTGCGTTGATCGACACGCACGCAAAGCACGTATTCGCGAGCCGACCTTGAACTGATCTCTTAAAGATAAAAACTACATTCACAGTTGAGTAAGAGTATTCATATAATATTCAATATTATAAAACAATACAATCTATACATTTCTATAATATATTTTCTTACTTTTATGTTTGAGTATCTTATTTTTGATACAAATATAGCATTTGCGAATTATGTAAACGCATGAATAAGGTCTAATATAGTCATCTACGCATATAATAAAAAACACAGATTCTTTGAGGCTTAGTCACATAAAAATTACTGAACGTATCAACATATGACTATGCCCATTCGATACGTAATTTTTCGTAGATTTTTTTAACTGTTTCGAGACAAAATGACTGCACATTACGAGACGAAAAGTAAAGTATAGTCCATAAATGATGGCGACTGTCAGTATTCAATAACAACAGCAGTCGTCGCTATCATGCCGACCTGCAAAAGTGTCTCTTCACACCTCGTTTGGAGGACTCCAAGTCATAAGAGGAAGATGATTCTATGCTACTTATTTTTTGGATTCGATTGACACTTTGCCATTTTTCTAATGTCCAACGAAGCGGGTGTGAATCAACAAGTATAATATAAATACATAATTATGTATGTTCATATATGTGTGTACAAAATTTTACTGCATACAATTTTTGATGTCTATTACAAGGCGACAGAACAAAGGTTTCGAAGAATGGGTCCCTTGTTACCATTCGTCCGTCGCTTGTGTTGTTTTTTTATGCTGTAAACTGGTTTCTCAAATTGGTGCACCTATTATCTGATCCCAGCCGGTGAAGGCCGACAGTCACTTTATCTTGGAACAAATACCGACACGCAAAATATTGCTATAAGTACATTACGAAACACGTACGTATTGGTGTACAATATTATCTAATTGAAAACAGGAAAATGAATGAAGAAGTTCGCTAAAATTAGACTGTTTTCCTCATTTTTTTATACAAATGGGTTGTCTATATTTTCGTTGAGCTCTATTAAATTTAATTTATTGTTATAAACGTTAAGTTAAGCATTGTTATGTTATGAAATATCTTCAAAATTTCAAAAGTGGGAGGACTCTATTTGCAAAATATAGTACGCAATTTTATCAATTGAATGCTACATCTTTATACATAAATTTCTTCTGTATGTGTGTATGTCACTGAACTCCTCCTAAACGGCTGGACCGATTTAGATGAAATTTTGTGTGCGTGTTCGAGTGGACCCGGTAGGTGGCGCTGCGGCTGAATTATAGATTTTTTTATTATTATCACAGCAGGACAATGTCCGCCGGGACCGCTAGTTATTTTATTTATATATTTAGTACTTTTAGCATATGATTTTAAGAAGTACGAAGTCATCGGTAGCCCATAATTAGGAAATGATTCTAGCAGGTACCTACATGTGACTTGCAAAAATACGATTCTTTTTAATATACCTACTTATGATATTTCATATTAACACTTATATAAAAAAACTGTGACTTGTTTGCACCAAGAAATGGTTCTAAAATTGATAAATGTATCAGACTCGTATTAGATAAATATGTAAAATTACCTTTGTTGTTTTTTTCAAAAAGTTGCTTACTTAACGCCATTTTTAGAATCGTGTTCTTTCTAAAGATATTTTTCAATACAAATTCCCCGATTTAGATACCTAGGTTTATAAATTCTGCATCGATAGTGGTTCGGTGAAGCGAGGCCGATACCAGAGCCTCCGGGTAAATGTTCGAACAGCGAGTGCGCGCCGCTCGCCCATGTCCGACACATTACCACACTATTTCATCGGCTTATCAAATTTAAACGCACACTCCACTAAAGGTTATCTTTCCTCATGAATAATAAGTCATCGAGCCGATGATCCAAATATTTTATAGATCTCCTTTAATTCATATAAAATTTTTGTTGTACACGATTCTTCGTAATTTATGTTATTAAAATGTAAATTTGTTGTCATATTTTTTACACTTTCAAAACTATTATAAACAGTCGGTTTTTTTAAGTTAGGGGAGAGTGGGGTAATTGAGAAAGACGGGTAATTGGGAACAGTTAGATAAATAGTACATCTCGATGCACTACACCGTCGCGAACCTATTCAACGGTTGAATGCAGCGCCATTCATTGCCTACGCAACAGTGGGAGTGAAAGGACGCACGAGTGTTGTCACGGTAAATCGAACAAATATTTTTGTATTTTTGATGTAATTTTTGTCGTCAGTTATAACAGATGTAAGTATCATATTGTTGAGTTCAAAGGCATGGCGTTTTTGCTCATATCATACACGCATTATCTGTTTTCAAATCAAACATAGATTGAAGTTAATGAAATATGCTTTTGGGAGTGATGACCATTTTTTGTATATTGACTCATTCGGGCAATTGGAAACGGCATTAGGCGGGTAATTGGGAACGTTTTCAATCACTCCTTAACCTCCTAATTACCCATAGTACTGCCGGTTTATTGTGTAAAAATATTTAACTTGAAATAGGTAATTTGTAGCTTTACAAATTATTTCAAATGCCTCGAAACTTCGTACGAAAAACTGAAACAAAATGCCAAACTAAAAATCTTAAACGAAACCATTAATATTTTCAGGCAGAATCAAATTCCAACACAGGATACGACTGCTGTTCCTGTATTATGTTCATGTAGCAATAAAAAATGATTAAGTTTATAACCTTTTTCTATTATTTTTTAGCGTTAGAAGTTAAGTGTTCCCAATTCCCACACTCTCCCCTATACTTCTTTTAGCGCGTTAGGCAAAAATGATGAGAGTAAATTTTTACGATGCGCGCCGTCACGAAAAACTGACATCCTGAAGTTAGCTATAGTCAACATTCTGTTTCTTTGTATTTCTTTCTATGAAAACTTTCAATGTATTAAATACCTTTTTTCTATTGTTAGTGTCGTTTTTTCAACAAACGTAGAATAAGGCGAATGATAAAATTTTTGAGAAGATTTTTATCTTGTTACGCCGAATAAGTATAACTTCTAACGCGAGTACATAAGTACACACACACTTTTTTCTTAAAAATGAACACAAACGTTTGTCTTCTCACTTGCGTGTGTATGCAAGTGTCAAGTAGTTCTGTGACGAGCGTTTGATCACGATCTGACCTGATGTTAAATGATGATATATTTCATATATAAACACGCTATGCCTAGAGAGAACTGCCTCATTAGTGCAACTCCTGAAACATACCCACAGGTGCTTGGTGACAGATTTTGAAGATGACTGTGGTAGGTAGCAAGGCGAGCTTCGAAAAAGCCCTAGATAATGCTATGGTCTGATCATGAATACTTTCTTTCACCGAAAAGTCTGGCTCATTCACAAGGGTTCCAAACTACTTCAACACGCTAACATCTGAGCTATAATCGTTTTATCAGTACTTTAATTGGAGCTTTGAATTACGTTCCAAAAAACTTCCTGTATTTTGTTATTTATATTCGTAGAATACATTTTAACAAAAAACTTTTTTTTCACATGTATCTGGTAGCAACTCGCCTTGGATAACATGTGCGAACCCAAAAAACCATTCATCATAATTAGTAAATTGACCATAAAAGTCCGAATATGGAAATTTATTCGTGTCGAGGAATATAACAAACTAGTGTCGCATGTCGGTTGAATCAAGAACACATGCGGCGATACGGTACAAAAGCACCGGCGTCAGGTCACAAACAACAATTTCCATTTAAATAATTTGTTTCGGGTCAATTTGAGGAGGCAACGCGTCATGTGGCGCCACGCTGCGGAGAACTTAATGACCTTCGTAACTGGCGCGGTTTCACGCCTTCGCTCATCATAGCGCCTTCCCCACATATGTGGACATTTTGACAACCTTTGTTATAGAAAACGAGGCGTACGTCAATTAGGTTCTAAAACTTCCAAAACCATAGAAATTATCGTAACCAACTTAACAAATATTTTACTCATTCAAAAATCAGTTACTTTCTGTATACATTTCAAATGGATAAATATTATATCTAGTCTATAAATTGGTATACAGAACGAAAGTGAAATAGCTTTAAATTTGATACATAAATCTATGATTGTCTCTAAAATTACTAGAGCATTTTAAGATGTTCAATATTTCGTGCGGGGTGGTAGGGTGGTCTGTACCCAACTGGATCGCGACCACCGTACACCAGGTGGAACACCCGCCATAGTGGCACGTTTGAGCGTGTCGCGTTCCGGGATCAGCCGGTGTATATCCAGCAACCGGGGGGTGGGGGTGGGGGGGGGGGGGCTGTCCCTGTCTGGGTCGCTTTCAGGCCGGCATGACAGCGGCGACCGGCGATGGATAGTATGTCTTTCGGTGGTCGCCATTGTTTTTGGATTGTACTGTGCTTACCATCAGGCACAGTACAGTCACTTTGCCGAGCTACAATAAAAAAAAAAAAATGTCTTTCTGAAATTAATTCTCAGATAGATCTTAAAGCGATATATAACATTGAGATGGCTATGATCGTTTTCAAATTCTCATATAGTTATATCACCCTTGAATTTTCCGGCAATTGCATTTACTGGCCAGTCTTGTGTAGTCTTAGCGTGTGTTATATTTAGTTAGCAATCTATAAAAACGCAGAGTTAAAAATCCTACATTGAAATAATTTTAATGATCTTACCTTATTCATTAATTAGCAATATATAGGTATATTTACTATGTAACATACTTGAACAGATGTGTTAGTATCTAGGTTTATTAAAAAAAACATTTATTTGTATGTTTCTATTTGAAACACGCGAATGGTTCTATGGGTCTTAATTAATACATAGGATACTTTTTATTAATAATGTTAAAACGTATAGCGATGACGCCCATGCTACAGCTAGTATGGATACATATGCAATTTAGCTGTACTTTGATAACGTTAAATACAAACATGATTTTTACTAAAATTAATAAGTAAAACTGTTTCAAATACTTGTGTTGTTTACATTTAAGATCTTTGAAACCAATTGGCGAAATACAAACGATCGATATTTTCCCTCGAGAATATCAAATAACAGTAATAGACTGAACCCTCGTGTGACTGTTGCTAATGAACCACGACAAGATGCTGTAATTTATTTTGTAATCCGATGTTATAATTATATCTGTATTAATATAACAAAATTTTTTTCTGTTGTCCATCCAGATAACCTCATAATGGGAGATGAATGATTTTTTTTAAATATTGGAATAATTTCGTTGGACAACTGTCAGACCTACTGTAGACTAACTAGTCAGACCTACATTTTTTTGAAGTTTGTTTTAGGTGTATTATATAAGTCGATACTATATTTGTTTAGTATACACATCGATTTTTCTCATATGCGAATTGATTTGTCGCAAAAATAGTGTACTTTACGATCAGCTATTAATAAATAGAAATGTGAACGTTATTTTTCGAACTGACCTAGCGAGGTCTTAACAGCTTCACCGGACTACGAAGGCGAGCGCTTAAGGCACTCAGCCTATTTTATTTGACAACTAGCTCAAGGGTGCACGGCACACCTCGGCTAGGACTGTTACCTGATACATGCAATACGCGTGAACGTTATCAAAACGAAAAATGCATAACAAAATTAAGATTATGAATGATCATCTAATGGTCTGCTGATTTGACTGTAACAGTATGGCAGATCTGCTTTTAAATTTTTAGCATTATCTATGGTTTTTTTATACGTGACTCAATTTAAATTCTGGAAACTTATCCTCCTTTCACTCTTACTCTATGTAAAAGTCAACAAAACGTAAAATACATACACCTCTAAGACAATGGAATGATTATGAAATGGAATGGTAGTTTTCTAAAATTTGATGGCAACTAATACATTAGTTAATTTAATTTTAAATAAATCGCCTTATGAGTGAATGGATCAAAATATTAATCGCGAGGAATATAAAAATTGTAAATACATCTAACGATAATACACTGCGAGGCATTAAATTTCTCAAATGGTAAATTAGCCGGAGCATCAAAACCAACAATATGCCATAAATTGTAAATTCAGTATGACTTAGTTTGCATTAGAATAGTAAGCGATGGGGTGAATATTAGAGGGTCACGTTTCGACAAGGCTGTGTGCGTGGTGACGCCGCGTCGCTCCGAGCCGTACGACAACGCGACGGCGCGTACTGTTTCAACCGGAATTAACTTGATAATTCCCTAATTGTGTAATTAGCAAATAGCAATTTACTCTCGCCTTACCGATCGAACTTAAATACATTGACACGGAACTAATTTCAAAGCGTGATAATATTAAACATGTTTAATATGATTTCATTATTATCTGCCCACAAAATTAGTCACTAAAATAAAACATCATTAGGTGTGTAAGTCCTATAATTTTGCTTTAGATTAGCAACGCTAACTCACGCTTTTTATACGTAGTAATCTAAGTATGTATATAAAAATAAAAGTAAAATCTATGTTGTCTCTACCGATTAATCTCCAAAATGACTGAATCTTGTTTCATGTGTATTTTATTGGTCGATCCTTCATAGTTGTAGCTAGGTAGTCCTTATGATTTTACATAGCGGGTTAAGTATTAATAATGAAATTTACCAAAGTTAATTAAAATCCTTAAAATGGTTATAGGTGTTTAAAAGTTGTGATAAAGTTACAATAAAAAAATGGTCCAAAATACATCGAGATAAAACATGTAATTCTCACGAAATTACAAAACTATTGCCACAAAATGATGTCATAGCCACTGGCTAATTTTTTACTCATAACAAAAATTAAATCACTAATTAAACTTTACTTCCATAAAGTACTTATGAAGATAAGATAGTTAATTCTGACGAAGTCTGACTATTCTTTAGTAGGTCTAAAGTTACATAAAAACAACTTAGGCATTCTTAATTTACTTTGTGATATAAAATTATAAGAATTATTTTATGTATCAAAGCTTTAAATTGTTCATTCATTTTGTACGTATAGGTACAAAGAATTGAATAATAATAAATCTTTTAACTTTGTACGGAACGTAGTTTGCGTCTCATTATGATTATTACTTTTAAGAACTTGTTGTTGAAAAATTATTAGGTCATAAGTATAGTTATGAATTTTATGAAATACAATTTCGTTGGTAACGACTTCACGATCATCTTAATAACACGTCGAGGGCTAAACGTTTCGCTTGAATATTCATTTCGGCTCATCATAATTTTGGTAGATAATTTTAAATTATCCAATCTGCGCCGCACCAACGTGCACTAATCTCGTATATCTCTATAATACTGTTAAAGAACACGTTTATATTTTCTCACATTAATCTAACTACGTATATTATCTTGAGCATCTCATGTATTTTCTTTACCAATTTTATTATCTGTTAGGTATTTTTTTATAACTTAATTTAAATTTTTTTTTAATAATTTTTTATAATTTTTTTTTATAACATTTTTTTTTTTTTTCACATTATTTATTTTCTTTTTTTATTTTTAGCATTTCATGTATTTTCTTTACCAATTTTATTATCTGTTAGGTATTTTATACAAAACCGTTTTACTAATTTTGATTAACGTTCTTAAATTCAAATATTTAGCTAATAATCTTCTATAATACTGTTGAAGAACGCGTTTATATTTTCTCACATTAATTATCTACTTATATTATCTTGAGCATATCATGTATTTTCTTTACCAATTTTATTATCTGTTAGGTATTTTATAGAAAACCGTTTGACTAATTTTGATTAACTTTCTTAAATTTAAATATTTAGCTAATAATCCTCTATAATACTGTTGAAGGACGCGTATATATTTTCTCAAAATAATTTAACTACGTATATTATCTTGAGCACGTCATGTATTTTCTTTACCAATTTTATTGTCTGTTACATATTTTATACAAAATCGTTTTACTAATTTTGGCTAACTTTCTTTTTATTGCCAGATATTTAGATAGCAATTAATACAATTTTTGCCTTTTTGTTCGGCTATGTTTCATTGTACATAATAATAAAAATACTGTATAAAATTTATACTTCGAGTTTCATAATAAACAAGTTAGTGTCCCCAATTTCGTCCTCGCGAAAATGGTTTTGTTGCTTCATTGGAACTTTGTTTTCTTATTTAGATAAATTCCAGACTGTCATTGATTTTTCTATAGTAGTTATGTCGTGGCTATATAATCCGGAAAAAAATCTTGTCTATTTGATCTTACCTTTGTTAAATTTTACCATTATCGTTGAGCCTCCACTGGAAACCGAAATGATATGTGGCCTAGATAATAGTTCGTAAATTCCTCTATAACAATAGTCCTCAAACTTTATTATCTCGTAGACCCCTTACCAATTTTTACTGTATTAAGTAGACCCCTTATCTTTTGAATGACTTTGAATCCAACCACAAAGCGAATAGCTTGCTAAATTAAATCTAATATGTAATCAGGTATTATAAATAAAATACATATTTACTACGGAATTCATAATAACTCAATGCTTTCATTCAAATTAAATTTCAACAAAAGTACATATAAGATAATTTTATAAGTTCATCCCATCATCGATCAGGAATTTTCTCCTGATTGACGGATGCATGTAATCATGAAATTGTCTGAAGCCATCTTCATATCTTCATCAAACACTATAAACACTTACCTTTTATAAGTATTTACTTATATGTATATTGTAAAGAAGTATTACTGAAGTACAAACGCATTGTCATATTTTACTATTCTATTTATAGAAAGTTAAATTTTTCGTCACGACTTGCTTAAATGAAATTCACTATTGTCGACCCCTATTTACAGCTCGTTAACCCCCAAGTTTTGTTTTCGCTGGCATAGACCCCTTGAAGTTCGATATCAACCCACAGAGGTCCATATGGATCACTTTGGAAACCTATGCTCTATAAGTTAATAAAAGACTGATCTAAATCAGTTCAGCAGCCCGAAAAAAATCAGTTTTATTTAACTATGTTCAAATAGGCGAAGAAATCTTCCTCCTGTGTTACTCAACCGATTTTCTTGATTATTATTTTTATGTTTTGTAGCTATTGACGAGCTGCAGTATTACTACAATACATATAATACAACAAATTAGGAACAGTTTTTTCCGTAATATTGAAACTAAAAAAAATAATGAATTAAGGTCGAATTTCGACGACTAGAAGAACATTAAGCGTGTATAAATTAGTACAGTGGTCCAAATATTTTCTGATCAAAATTTAAATAGTGTGTTGAGTGTACATAGTCCGATATATACGATATATATATAATTGAAGAAAAAAATCATAAAACTAAACTGTTGGTATGTGTTTATAACCACAAGATAAAAGTGAAAATTTAAAATACATGCACATTAAAAGTTCATACAGATACACAATAAGTTCATACAGATTTATCAATGTTTATATACAAATAATTAATTATAATAAATAAATTAATAGTAATATGCAAATACAAACAATATATACACTTGAAATACTAAAATTATATACAAAGTATAGGTACATAATATTATTTTATTATTATAGGTAATAATAAAATCATAATTATTAGAACGTGCACTGATTGTGCGACAATAATCGTGGTTTTTGATGACTGATGTACACACATGCATAAATACACGATTCAGTACATCACCGACCCGCGCGTTTGATGTCGAGTGGAGCCGAATAAACCCGATTCAGCGTCACCGATCCGAACATGACGGTTCTCTTTAATTCACTGTTTAATGTACCCAAAATAAGGTTCCACTTTAAAAACCAATCACCAGAATTAGAGAGTTAGAGTGGTTGTTTCTAGTCTGCAGAATCAGATACTATATACCGCGAACCAGGTAATTAAAATATCGTAACTTGATATCGAATAAATGGACTTGTATATCTAAAAACAAGTTTACTTTACTGCCTTTGACTGATCTAGAGCTTCTTACTATGTAATCTATAAAATGTAAATTTTAAATTACACAATTTAATTGATTTTCTATTAGCCTGGTTGCGTGTTCTATTAAGTGTTGAGTGCATATATAATACATTTCGCTTGCAAATTGACACGTCCGCTCTCCTTTCGGTTCATGAAGTAATGAGCATAATTTATATTACACCGCGTTCTACACATCTAATAGTTTGTGATCTGGTCGTAGAACTCTTCACTTGTGTCTTTAGTGACTGGTCTTGAGATTTAATTGCTCGGAACTCGAATACCTAACGATTATTATTTCAGCATACATAAATATTCAAGGCTGATAACATTAATAATGAAATCGAAATAATTACACAACACCGTATTAGCTTTAAGTGTTAGGTTTTTGGAACAAATGTATAATCACTGAATAGTTTTACGTACAATTTTATTTAAAGTACATACAATTTTCCTGCGCCATTATAGATCCTGTTACAATTTTTAATACAATTCTAACATCTGATAATAGTATGTTTATTAAAATTATATCACATTAATACTCTCAATTTTAACTAATTGATTAAAAATGTTGTTAGATTAGATCCATTCGTTACACTGAACGACACTTTTAAGCTCTTTTTATTTACATCCACATCTACTTTCGTATACAAAATAAATTACTGATTTTATTAACTATGTTAAAATGTAACTTTTTTCGTAAAAAAATTCTATTAAATATTTGGCATCTCTCTGAAAGAGGCGTATTCGTTTATAAAAATAATATTTATTTATTTATCAGACAACAAGGCCAACAAAGACAACAAAAACAAAAACAAATTATATACTAATACATAACTAAGTACTAAGTTTAAAATTTAAATTAAGTAACTATATTAATATGTGTTTCAACACATTAAATTTTTTAGAATTTATATTTTGAAATAGCAATCGTTTCCATATTTTATTGAAATCACGTGATTTTATATAATGCTGTTATACAGCTACGTACTTTATAAGAAAGCTGGATACACCGCGCCGCGCCGGCTACCTGACCCGAGGTACCGTAATTTCGAGCTCGCATTAGATAATCTTCATTTATTTTCCTCTCATATTTTTTACGACAAAAGATCTTCGTCATTTTTGACAAGGAAAAGGCCATCAACATTGTATAATGCGAAGGTGGCGCCGGTGAGTCGCCTCAGAGGCATCATCCACGCTTTGATCCAATCACGCGGCGCGCGGTCACGTCGAACCGGCCGAGTTGACGACCAATTATTCGATATCACTCCGTTTGGGCCTGCGTCCAAATGGAGCATAATGCTTAGGGTAATTATGATTTCAGTCGCCCATTGACGTCACCGCATCCTACATCGATTCTATCTTCTATGTAAATGGACGTTTATATATCTGAAATCCATAAACTGTAAAACAAAGTTGACACACCTAAATGTTTTCTCTTGAAGAAAGCTTTTATGCAAATCATTTTACTATAATTCTGTAATCATTACATATTATAAAACAAAGTCCTCTGCCACATCTGTCTGTCTGTTCACGATTTACTCAAAAACTACTAAACGGATTTTCATACGGTTTTCACCAACAGATAAAGTGATTCATGAGGAAGGGTTAGCTATATAATTAGTCAAGGTTTTTTTATCATCAGGACGGGTTAACGTCCGCCGCGCCCGCGAGTATGATATAATATACCTCTACTTTATTTTTACATTCAATTAAAGTCAAAGACATCGCGGACAGTTGCTTGTATTCGTATAATACCTATCACCGTTAAATTGCTCTGAAATTATTTTCTTCAATTACATACGTTTTATTCCTTTTGGTAATTATACAAAATTGTGTCATTAACTTAATAATTTCTCTTATTTTATTGTTATTTTTAGCGATTGTTTATTAAAATTAGGATATAAAATGAAAATTTAATCGATTTCTATGTATGATACAGAATAAATAATGGAATTGTGGTTCGTATAATAGTCGTAAGTGCTCGCCGCCGTCGCAATTGACCGCGCTTTATTATTTTTTTATGGTAATTGTAATTGTCGTTGGGTTAATTGAGAGTGCAGCCATATTTACTACTCAGGTCCGTAGATTTCTTCTTGATAGCGGTGTGGGTTGGTCCCATTATTTCCATTTACTAGAATGCCGTCGTTGACCCACATGAAATGTTAAGTAAATATTCTGTGGTTATAATGATAACCAATATGAATTTCTTTTTACATATGGCGTTTTGTTCGTAATGTTTTTACTTATACAGTTTTTATTACTATTTTAATACAGATAATTAAGTTTTACCTAGTGGTAGGAGAATAAGTAATATAAGATTGTAGCTAGAACGTACACAGGTTAGAAATTGATTGGTTAGATATTTATTAATATAGGTACGTTTTCAAACGGAATAAAATGTATACATTTTATTGTGTACATATATACATTGTAGGTGGTAGAGCTATGCTGAAGCTATTAATGGTTTCAGCATGATTGGGCCGGCTCGCCCGGGGTAGTACCACTCTCTCACAGAAAACTGACGTGAAGTAACAGTGCTTGCATTGTTGCGCTTCGTTCGGTCAGTGAGAGCGCCGGAGGCCCACCTCCCCTCCCCTTCTCCCTTCCCATTCTCCCCCTCTCGCCTAAGACAGGTTGGCAACGCATTTGCGACTCCCCTGGTGTTGCAAATGTCTATGGACGGTGGTGATCACTTAACTTCAGGTGAGCCACCTGTCCGTTTGCCTCCTATGATATAAAAAAAACATTAATTTAAATTATACTATTCTTGAAAAACGTGGGTCCCACGCAATGGGCATACACAGTTTGAGGTCTAATTACCTACCTAACGCAAGAACAGTTCGTCTGACCACTAAAATTGTTGTATTGCAAATGATCTGATGTGTTATAGTATGCCGTTGAGAAACAAATATATAAAAAAGTCGATGCAGTTATATACAGGCTGAATGTTTAGACAGTAGCAATATTTATAGAGGATACTCTGCACTCGATTCTCGTTCTAAAACGATTTAAAAAATAGGTGCTTAATTTTTCACCTACTTATTTAGAAAAATACAAGAGTGACAACAATTCTCTACGCGTCTATGTTAAAGCAAAGCGTCAATGACCGTCAGGTGAGTTCATTTTCACTTGGAAGGGAACGTGGGAACGTCAGGAACAAAACGAAAGGGTTTATGGTCCGTTTTATTATCGAAAGTTATTAACTCAAGATGGATTTTGAATCAAATATATAAATTTTATTCAGCTTATTTATTAACCAAACATATGCTGCACAAGCTCAATACAAAATATCAATATTATATGTACACAGGCCGCTATACTAAGCGTCGCTAGTCTGGCGCAAGAGCAGTAAGTACGTCACGAACATTTCGAGGTAATCGGTGACGGGGAAACCATAAGTTTTTTTCATACCAAAAATCGCTCAACACGGCTAAAGATGTCTTCGCTTGAATAAAATAAATGACTTTTGTGAGTTTTGCCAACAATAGCTGATCCTTATTTACACTTCATATATCTTCGTTGTTGGTTGTTTGTTATCAAAATTATTCTTTACTAGCGGCCCCGGCAGACGTTGTCCCGCCCTATTATATACAAATCTTGAAATTATATATCTTAAAACCGTTGTTGGTTGAATACTTTATCCTATCAAAAATAAATATCCGTTCAGTAGTTTTTGAGTTTGTCGCGAACAGACAGACAGACAGACGCGGAAGGGGACTTTGTTTTATACTATGTAATGATGATTTGTCGTCCCATAAAAAAAAATTTAAACCTATATTAAAAATCAATCTTTGATTAATTATATTTTTTTTTATGTCTTGCATGAAATTTTGTTATGGTTATTTAGTTTCAAATTTCTTGTTGAAATTATGACAGAAATTTGAAGAAGTAGTTTAAAATAGACTACTACATTAGTGCGAACTAGACAAAAAAAAAACCAAACAGACCGACACAAAAGCTTGATATAAAAATGGTTAATAATAATTCATAATACTAATAGAAAACTACATAATTAAAATTAAATTAAGTCATTAATTATGTAGTAGACAAATGTGACGAGACAAAAGTTATTGGAGAATTTACATCAAAACACTATATATAGATATAACAGAATGTAAAAATAATTAACGTTATAGGATTGTATACAAAACTAAACACAACACACTCCTCGATAAATACGACAGTTTCTTGTACATACCAATGTGTAAAATATACAAGGGAAATAAACACAAACAAGCAAAGTTAGTATATAGGTATAGGGTTTAATTTATCTTTTTTTTATTCTTCTTTATTCATGTAACGAATTGCTAAGAAACAGGACATCATGTATACTCCGACAAGTAATTACGTAGAATACAAAAGACTTCAAATGAAGACAAGTGCGTTTCAACATCATGCTTATTGATTTTCCAACTCGCACTGAAATAAATTGTCACTCAATTTTAATTATGTATTTATAATATATATTCTATAATATAAAATTAAATCAATTTATCCCGTAGATGTCTTTGCTTTTTCAAGCCCGGTGAAGTTTCTGAGGTTCTTCTCAGTAACAGCTTTTAGTAAAACTACTTAAATTTATAGTTATTTAACTTTATTGTAATGTAGTATGTCATAACATTAAACAATCAAAACCTGTTACAGTTTCAAGGCAATAATATGTATAGAGATTTATTTGTTTTTCATAAAAAAGGAAAACAGTATCGTTGCAACAGCCAGGGAATCAGATGATATCCAGCAGTTGTACGAACTGGCACACAGCTGCACCAATCGCAATATAAAGGGCGTGGCTCCCCTCCGCTCCCCTCCATCCACTCCCGAGTCCTGATCCCGGATTACATTGAGCACAATAGAATTTTTTATCTGCCTATTGTGCTTTATATTAGGGTGAAATATCCGGCCGGATGTCCCGCCGGCTCTCACCTTTTAACTCTTCAAAGTGAACAACTGAACGGATTTAAATTTCACGAACTTACTCGCTATTTGTATTTAACATTTTTTCATATTTTATGATTATTCTTTTTTATGCAAATGGTTTTATTAAATATACGTCACATACGTTTACATAAATTCTTTACAGCACGGTTACGCACAGCATAATTTGTAGTTTTTCTAATTTAGTTACGAAGGGAATTTCGTTTATTGTAAAATAAACAGTACACATATATAATGTGACTATGTATAGCTTTATGACCTGCTTTCTATCCCGCGTTTAAAGAACCGTAACCCGTAGTAGGATATAAAACCAATTGTGAGAAAAATCAAGTCATTGCAGTCAAGACAGTACAGGTAGCAGAACAGTTTATTAATTACGACGGTACAGTGCTTCCGAGCAGTAGCAGCCGAACCTGTCACCCCGTCGACTAATTGTAAATACACTCCCTATAAAGCCTGAATAATTTATTTATATTATTCCTGATCGCCCCAGGGTTCGAGAGAAACACCGTCGTATTAGTTCACATATAAATTAGACTATAAATCAGATTTGACATTTAGACCGTTTCTCACGGTACCGCGGTGGAACAGTCGACCGGTAATTAAAACTGAATAAAAAATAATTGGCTTTTTGTTTTAGAAATACAATTATTAACCTTTTATTTTCTTTCATTCCAGGAACACCCGAGTTTACGTGGCACGCCATTAGCGATGCTGGCGGCCCAATGTAACAAACTTTCAAGTAAATCTCCCCCGCCCCTGGCAGACGCTGCTGTAGGGAAGGGTTTTCATCCTTGGAAGAAAAGCCCTGGAGCTCACTCACCCCCCGGTCATGGCGGGACCCCGAGGTCACAACCTCCAGCATGCACACCGTACGCTAGAGCACCTACATCTTGTGCTGCTGCCCCGTCTTACGGCAATGACTTGTACTTTCCATCGTCTGGTGATCAACTATTAGGCAAAAGCGAATCAAGCGCCAGTCTTGGTTCCATGTATTCTAGACATCCTTACGAATCCTGGCCTTTCAATGTCGGCGGTGGAGGAGGGAGCGGTGCTCTTAAAGCAGCTGAAATGAGTGGTGTGGGTACAGTCGGAAGCACTTGGTGGGATGTGCACAGCGGTTGGTTGGACGTAGGTGGACAGATGGCAAATTACGCTGGTCAAGATTACTCTCAGCTTACGCATTCTCTTTCCGGCGGAGCGCATTTACTTCCACCTGCACCCCACCTTTTACAGGATGCATATAAATCAGTGCTACCCTCACAAGGCTCATTCGGTTTACATGCGCCTGGATCACCGGCACCTCCGACACAAGCTCCCTCGCCGCGGTCGCAACGTCGCTACGCCGGTCGTGCTACATGCGACTGCCCTAACTGCCAAGAAGCGGAAAGACTCGGACCCGCAGGGGCTCATCTACGCAAGAAAAATATACACAGTTGTCACATACCTGGTTGCGGTAAAGTGTACGGCAAAACATCTCATTTGAAAGCTCACCTTCGCTGGCATACCGGTGAACGACCATTTGTATGCAATTGGTTGTTTTGCGGCAAGCGGTTCACGCGGTCTGATGAGCTACAGCGGCATCTTCGCACACACACGGGCGAAAAAAGATTTGCCTGTCCGGTATGCAATAAAAGGTTTATGCGCTCCGATCATTTGGCTAAACACGTCAAGACACACAACGGTGGGAAGAAAGGTAGTTCGGAGTCGTGTTCGGATTCGGAAGAGAATAGCCAAGGAGAAGGAGGTGCGGGCAGTCGGTCTCCAGAGCAAGCGTTGGACGTGAAACCGAATCCGTTGGTGTGACGGGGGTGCGCGGCGCTCCCCGTGCCGCATTACGTCTCGTCGCTCCTGTGATACTGCCTCCGCCGCGTCGAGTCGCCGCCACTGCTCTCCTCAAACAACTCTGTATATACCACATATCACGATACTGTATAAAACTATTTGGACTTGTAATTATGAACGTTGCGGTGCATAACGCCGCCGTTGTGTATGTACGTATTTGCTGTGAGATTTGAAAGTGTTGTACAGAATAGATATTATTAAATAATTATCTTATAATATAGCTAGAGCAAGGGTTGAATTTCTGGAATTACATTTTTCAAAAATCTCTCAAATTTCTCATTTTGTTATCGAGACTACTGAATGTGTAAGGTTTTTTCTACTATCTTGTAAAAAAAAATTTAGTGTCCTTTTGTCTTGTTGTAGCTCCGGAAAATAGGCCCATTGTATGTTAAAGAAAATAGTATAAGTAGAATCGCTATGTAACGCAGTTTTAATTTATTTGTTTACAATACCTCAGAATATGAAGAAAATAGTGTCAATTTCTTATTTATAGTAAAATAATTATATCATATTTACAATCATTAAGGGTTTTAGCAATTAATAAAATTATTACTAAATAAATGTAATACAGTTAACTATCCTATTTTGTTCGATCTGCTAGTGATTATGTTAATGCTGTTTTACGGTAAAAAGCTATCCTAAAAAAGAATAAATATGAATCAATTTACATTAAAGACATTTTTTATTAACTTGCATTTGTGGAAAATAGTTCAATTTCTATTACAGGTAGATGTAAACATCAATTAATTAATAGAGGAATAAAATTTAAGGGCAAATTTTACAGTACCTAATATTAGATTATTTCAGCAACGTGTTAGACATTTTCTATTACTCATTTATTATTGTAATTATTGTCGGCTTGATATATAAATAAAAAATATGATTGTATATTGTAAAAATATGTGCGAATCAAAGAAAATGCCTAAAATGGATTTTATAAAAATTGAAATATATTTTTCCGAGTGGACATTTGTATTATTATTAATAATTTCAATTATCCCAAAGGTGTACCGTGTTTTCTCAAGGTAAAGGATTAAGTTCTCATTAGACAACACTGTGAAACTGTAAAAAATAAATGAAGAAGGAACTTCACAGCAACGTACGATTTCTATTTCATTCTGTTGTCTCATATACCACGACAGGGATATGAATTTTATCATATTTTATTGATCTGGACATTCTGGTTATTATTCACGATGCAAGTAAGCTATTGATTGATAGTAAATTATTTCTTTATTTAATGGACATGTAATAGATCAAATTTCATCTAAACAAATAGATAACATTGAAGTGCCTGCTTGTAATGTCAAAATAATATATTTTTACCAAAGGGAAATGATAATATATAGGGTGCCTATAACAAAAGACAATGTTTTAGAATGATTATCTGTCTTTTGGTTGCAGTTAATCATCAACAGACAGTTGATGGTATAAGGGGAAACTTATGCTATTTTTATTGTAGCGAAATAAAATGGATACCGCGCAAGTACGAGTATAGCAAACATAAGTCCATAACTTTTAATGTCATTATTTCTTAAACTTCTATACCACACGCACCTTATGCATAGGTACATTTACACTGAACAAACCTTTTTTGCTTTATACCACGGAGGTTAAATCACTGATAACTACTAGTAACTATAATAAAATAAATAATATTTTTTCCAACACTCAACGGATCGAACATAATCATAGGTAAAGTAGCGTTCATCAGATACTATCATATTAGCTTAAAGTAGAAGAAATTTGAATGTGATAGGTTTTTAGTATCTAAACTATCCTAAGTATAGGTTTATTAGATCCCAAAGTATCAATAAATATAATAAAATTGTATAACTATCTTAGTCAGAGTTCACGTAAGGTGCTGAATTTACGTTCTAGAGTCATTCCCTGTTCGTTAAAGCCAAAGATAGACTAATAAAATATCGAATGGTTTGAACATGAAATATTTAAAATCTACACAATTCGTCTATTTTATAATAGACTAGCGGGCCCGGCAGACGTTGTCCCGGACTGATTATAAAAAAATCCTGGACAAATTATATACCAAAATATTCCTCGTGTATCACTTTATTCACTGGTGAAAACCGCATAAAGATCCGTTCAGTAGTTTTTGAGTTTATCGCGAACAGACAGACAGACAGACGCGGTAGGGGACTTTGTTTTATACTATGTAATGATATTTTACAGTAAATTAATCATTCATGGTAGGTAATTGTGTTGTTACATTTAAAAATGAGTCAAGTCCAATTTTAGTCGTTCATAAGTTTTTAAGTTTTATTTTTACATTTCTTCAAATTTCATACATGTCAAATTGAGAGATCATAAAAAAATCTTATGAATGGCATAATTTGGACTTCGTTCACGTTGTAGAAAAATTGAAAATCTTAAACAAATCACTACAATAAAACAAAGTCTGCTGTCACGTTTGTCTGTCTGTCCGCGATAAACTTAAAAACTACTGCACAGATTTTCATGCAGGTTTCACCAGTAGATAAAATGATCCACGAGGAAGGTTTAGGTATATAATTTGTCAAGGTTTTTTTTATTATCAGAGCAGGATAACGTCTACCGGGCCCGCTAGTATAATGTTCGTTCATATGTATGAAGGAATAAAATGAGACTTGGCTCATTTTGAAATGTAACCATTCAATTATATAGTTATTTAAGTCGAAACATTTCACGTCAAGATGTGGCAAATTTAATAGAAAACGTGGGCACGTAGGCACGTATAACGCCTTCGTAACAGACCTCGTGACACAAGTGGTAGTGAGCCCTACTATAGAGCAATAGGTCGCACGGTGGTTCCCCGTATACGATAGTGCTTCATGGGGAGCATTTAGCATAACTGTCAGTTTCACTGTATAATCTGTCAGTTATGGTTGTTTGTTTGTTACACTTTCACGCCGTAACTATTCACCCGATTATCGTGAAATTTAGCACACACGTTGTCAGGAGTAGAGAAGAGCACATAGAGGACATTCCATCCAGAAAGAAAAACTATTCCTGAAAGATAGGTTGAATTTGCATTCACACGAACAAAGCCACGAGTAAAAGTATGTATATATTAACGCTTATAGGACCTAATGGTAAATATGGTAAGTGCAATGCAAAGATTACAACGGTCGATAGTGGATCATTTCTGCTTAAAGAAGTGAATTTTCATACCTCGAATATTCTATTCATCTATACTAATATTATAAAGCTAAAGAATTTGTTTGCTTGAACGCGCTAATCTCTTGAACAACTGGTCCGATTTGAAAATTCTTCCAGTGTTAGATAGCTCATTTATCGAGGAAAGCTATATATCATTTCGCTAAAACAATTAAGAGCGGTGCACCAATGTTTCAAAATCTGAGTTTTTTTCCCTTTTGAGAGCTTCCGCTGCGTGTTAACGTTAGCCCAAAGTAACTATTCCACGCGGACGAAGTCGCAGGCAGAAACTAGTCATTCATATATAAGTGAGTGTAGGTACATTTTAATATGGCTATAGAATTATAATGACTCAGTAGTAGCGCGATCGGGCACGGCGTTGATTATCTATGGCACGACGCGACCTATCGGGAGCAGAAGTGGGAAAAAATTAAACATGAATGAAGCCGCTACTTCTTAACAGTTATAATAAATATTTAATAACATTAAAAATTGTGAGCCGCTGTGGGACGCTCGACTGATGTGAATCATCGAAAATATTTTGAACAGGTAATATGCATAAAAGGATCATTTACGACATGAAATAAATATGGCATAGGTAAAAAATCGACTATTAAATTTTTTTTCAAGAAAATATGACTTTTTATCTAATAAACATTTATATTCATTAAAACCAAAAACTCAAAATTGAAAATCATATAGCGTGGCAATGGCATGCCATTACGATTCGTCGCCACGCCAACAGTCAGTCTGACCCGCCGCTATATATGTTTTAAATAAAAAGAACCAATAGGTATGAATATAGCTTACTCAATGAATTAATTTTAAAAAAAGTCAGCACTTCGAGATATATTGCTCCAAACAAACGTCCAAATTCACTCATAACTGAAGGTCGTAAATCATCATCTAACAGAGTATGGCATGTTGATATTTCAAATGCCCTATGTACTTGAGTAAAAGCTAAAAGAGACTTAAAAACTAACCTTGTAAAATATTACTACTGTTATCATATTCATCATTATAAAAATATATAATTTACTTATTGTTATTTATTATTATCACCAAAGCATACTTAGATTAAAGACAAAAACCGACGTCATTCTCGACATCTCTCTGCAAGCGTACGAACGAAAATGAGCTCTAAGCATAAATATATAATATAAAATACCCTTAGTTAAGGTTAAAGTATTTATGACAATAATTCTAGGAGTAATTTAGACAGCAAAGGGCGACGTTCGTAAAAAGCGAATTGAAACCACAAGCTATACGATCCCCCCGAGTGTAGTAAGTGTCGCCGCCGCGGGTGGCCGCAAGCTCGTGCCGTAAAAACCGAACTCATCTGCGTCAGAAGCCGACTCTATTACTCCGACGGCCGTGGTCTAGCTTAATCTTCATTTTATTAATGACGGCCTGACTCTCAGTTACGTTTGAGGACCGCAGACAGACGCCGCGTACTCATTGTATTTTAATCACAACCGAAATCTTAACAATGTATTTGTCGCTCGACATGAAACACAATATTAAAAACCCAGTATCAGAAAGCGTTATACGGAAATGTGTTTTATTAATATTAGTATATCTTCGCTCAATTTACTGTTTTGAATACCTACCTACTTGAAAAGATTTTGAGACACGGATTATTTATTATACGTAATACACAGATGCATTGAAATCATTTTCACAAATCGCACTGGTAGTAACTTATAAAAAGCTTGTATTATTTTGTTTATAGATTAATATATACATTGCCTTTTTAACATAACAAATTACAATTCGCCCTTTTTATTAAAGGTATCTTTACTAATATTAAAGATGCGAATGTGAGTTTGTTATGCTTTAACTACTCAACTGATCAATTTGAAAATTTGCATACATATTTCAGAGATATAGACAATGACATAGGTTACCTTGTATCCAGAAAAATAGTAATGTTCCCGAGGGATACCACAAATTTACATTAACGCGAGCGAAACCACGGACAAAAGCTAGTTAACTTAAAAACCAAATGATGCAGTATACATTTTTTAATAATCTATGTTTAGTAAAAGCAAATACGCCTTAAAACAAATATAGATATTATTTAATTAAAGGAATTGTTATTAAATATATTATTATCTATTAAATATAATATTATTAAATATAGTTTTTTTTTATATCATAAGTAGTAGGCAAACGAACAGGTGGGTCACCTGATGTTAAGTGATCACCACCGTCCATAGACACTAGCAACACCAGGGGTGTCGCAAGTGCGTTGCCCGTCTGTGTTTGGGAATAGGGGGAAAAGGGAGGTGGGCCTCCGGCGCTCACACTGACCGAACGAAACGCAACAATGCAAGCACTGTTACTTCACGTCGGTTTTCTGTGAGAGGGTAGTACTACCCCGGGCGAGCCGACCCACTCATGCTGAAACCACTAAAAACTTCGGCGTGCCTCTACCACCTACTAAATTAATATTTAATTCAATTAACGCCCTAAGAAGTTATTTGTAAGACTTCACTAGTTCAGTAAAGATCACTGCATTAGAGTAGAGCCGGCCGTTATCTCCATTTGATTATTATTACATTTTGTTTCTACTCTTGGTAGTTTGAAAAAACAAGTGTTTATTTTTCTTTTAAACGTCGACTAGCATTACCTCTAATGGAAGTGCGAAGTAACTAAAATCTACAACAGAGCAAAAAGAAACATTTGATCGTATTTGAAAAAAAAACCTTGCGTTAGATTATAGATCACTTAAATAAAATTTCGTTTTTATTTTTAGATATAATTTTATTAAAGTAGTCTTATCGTCAAAGCTATACTAGTCCCATTATAACTTATACCAACTTGCAACTAAGCAGCATAAGTTAACATAAATAATAATAGTGACCACAGTAATTAAAGAGTGCTTTGTAGTTATTAAAAATAACTACAAAGCACTTTTAATGCATAGGATGTCGTCTACCATTTTGGAAGACGTAGTTATTAATTACATAAATAGTCATGATTATATCGAGATGATTAAAAAAGTAAAATGATTGTTTTTACACTTTATTGATCTCAGCGTTGGACCACAATCTTGTCTATTGTTAAATGTTGATGTGCTCTAAGTCAGTAAATACGCTAAACCTAGAGGTTGTCTGACTCACGAGTGATATCTAATCTATAGATATTTGTTCCGACAGCAGCACTCGTGAATTAGACAACCTAGCACCTATGTGCTTGATGACAGATCTGCAACTTGAGAATGGTAGCTAACCAGGAGGGGTTAGAAAAAACGCACCACCATACTACGATTTGATCACGTTGTTTTCCTTCATTGGAAGCTCCTACTCATTTACAAGGATTAGAACCTACATAGATCACTGAGGCATATAAATCTATACAAAATATTTTATGTAAAAGAAAACTATACAAATAAGTATTATAAAATAATATCCTCTTATTGCTATAACAATGATAATAATCGATCTACAACTATATTTACGAAATAATTAAATCCAATTATATTTTTTTATTCATTTATATATTTACAAGACAACAAGGGTCCATTTTAAAAATGTTAGCAAAATTACTCAGTTACTTATTTAAGAAATTAAATATAATACAATATTGAGTTTAGTTAATAGTATAATCACCGGTACCCAGTGCTTTAAATAAGGATTATCATATATGTCTACCAGTGCTTTCATTATTCCGTTAGGACTGTCGCCTAGGGAGAATGCTGCTCTCTTACGCAAATTCATCAACCCGGGCATATGCAAACTTTTATAAGTGGTAGAGCCACGCTGAAGCTACTACTGGTTTCAGCATGAATGGGTCAGCTCGCCCGGGGTAGTACCACCCGACTCACAGAAACACCGAGTGAAGTAACAGTACTTGCATTGTTGCGTTTCGTTCAGTCAGTGAGAGCGCCGGAGGCCCAACTCCCCTCCCCTCCTTCTCCCAAACACAGACTGGCAACGCACTTGCGACTCTTCTGGTGTTGCAAGTGTCTATGGACGGTGGTGATCACTTAACATCAGGTGACCCATCTGTTCGTTTTCTCCTATGATATATTAAAAAAAATATGCAACCATCCCAGAAGCACTACAGAATCAGGGCAGCCCAAAAATAATCGAAATATATTATTATATTAAAATCATGTTAGAAATATATAAATAAATTTAAATTATCAATACAAATACAATTAACACAAAAATCGCAAAATTAATTACGGATAATATGACCTTCATAATAAAATTACTGGGACTGTTATCGGAGTCGCCCCCCATAATCGAATCAAGTCCTGTTCCCCATATCTAAACACAGATTTATCGCCCCTAAACGAATTATCTTTAAACTGATTGAGCGTACACAAGATGAGGGAGTTCTCCTCTAACTGTTTTATATTCAAGTCGTCCCACAACAATTCTAGCAAATGTTCGAAGTTCATGAATTTATTTTTTTCGCTATACACACTGACTTTGTACTTAAACTTTTTTGCTGATGTATTTGCCGTAAAAAATAGTACAGAATGCATAGTAGCTCTATAATAGCCTCTTCACCATGTTGCAACGTATATATTTCTTACTTTTTACATAACATAAATTATCTTCTGTACGTGCATTAGTCAACTTAATAACTCGAGAATCATTTATCAAATCTCCGTGCTTTTTTCTAATTCCATTTGCTTTTTTCGAGTCAAGATTTAGTAAATAGTTATTAACATATAAAAACCCAAGACGCACTGTCTCGAATAAAAGTAGCGCTCAAAACCGTCCGCAAAAAATCCCAATATAGATACGTGAATATAGTTATGCGATAAACTTATGATTTTGTAAATTCAACATTCCCTGAATGATTTAAAGTTGACAAGGACGCAAGCGACGCGAGACTATTTGAAATGTGTGCATAGTTTTCAATTGTGTGCATATTTTATGCGGAGAGTTTTGTGGCGTTGAGTGTGCATCTCGAGTTTTTATATTCATCAATGTATATAGTGTATTTATTATATTAGGTAATTATAGGGTAAATAATAATAATGATAATAGTAAATCAAGTGACGGAAGTATATTAGATATATTGTACAGAATAGTATAATCTAATATAATAGTGTATCTGTGATAATATAGGTGTGTATACATTCTTTATATAGGTAGGTATATGTTATTTTTTGTAAATATACATACAATAACTTTGAAGAATACGTGTGCAGAGCCGCTGGTGCCGAGTTTTCTATAAAATAAACTAGGGTCTATTAAAACGTGACAGATTATAACGGTAAGGTAATCCCTAGAAAATCTCTAGAAGTCTCTCATGTACTATACATGAATATGAATATATCAAAAGTGTTAATTGTAAAAGCGACTTTATGCATTTATGTTTCCTCAACAGGTGGTTAACCATTACCATTATCTCATTATGTACTGAAATAAACACTTCTGGTCAGCTGGTAGCTGTTGTCATCAAAGAAACTTCCAACTCACGATTTTATGTGGCGATATATAGCCACGAGTCTCTCCGACGTTTTTCAACCGACACGACGGAGACCTCACATCAAAGCAAAACAAACATATGGGAAGTCATGCGAAACACAACTCTTTGTATGTATTATAGTTTAGCATTGTCAAACAACTATGTTCACTGTAAATTTAAAACTGTTAGCTATAACAACGGAGAATACATGTCTTATTTCTATTTGAACTGAATTTGACTATAGCTATTTCATATTAATTAACAAAGCACGAGGCTTAAAGTAAATAATAATAAAAAAAGGACACGTCAAATTATGAAAATGTCGCCGTTGAAAAATGATGTATGCGTTAATTGGCGTCAACTGTCTTATAAAAGATGTGTGCTATTTCGACATATAAATTATAATGTTTATTAGATTTAAGTGTAGATTTAGTTTATCACGAAACAAGATGTATACAGCGCTAGTTACTTTGGAGTTAACAGCGTGACAATCATAAAAAATACATCCGCTTTAGGACGAAAAATTATGCTCTCATTAATATATGATTAATATTGAATCATAAATCGTGAAGAGTTCGAGTTAAAGGACGCCGGCGCTGAACACGTGTGCCGGGGACACCTTCCAAGAATTGATTCATTTATTGACATGACGTCATGTTACTTGTTAAATTCTGTTAATAATCAGACTTATTTTGTAACTCTTAGATCAAATAATCTATCTATACTAATATCACAACAAGAGAAAGCGTATTTTGGATATTTGTTTTTATGTAAACGTAAACTTCTGATCTGTATCGATTACATAAATTCCTTCATTATTTGAAAGGTACACTATTTCAGGTTGGCATAGGCTATCTATTAGATTAATATATGCAAATTACGTGAAGTTGTAACGATATATGTCAGCTAAGTCGGAAAAAATGATGCCTTTATAAAGCTTTTAAAGCTGCGTTATTAGTTAAACATTTAGATACGAAAACAATGTAGGACTGACGCGTTCCCTGTAATAAAATCAATCAATTGATCGAAACCAATCAAACAAAAGACGATAAATTTGATAGTTCTGTTCTCACATGTGTGTTCATAGCAATTAAAAAGCGATCAATTTAAGAAATCTGTCCTGGGTGCCTAAGCCGGGTCGGGCCATTAGTATTTAATAGAGGCAGGCCTTTTGATGCACTACTATTGATAACGGAAGTATGTCAATAATCAATTCCGCACGTAATCAGCTGTGGACTGGAAATGATTTATTTAGAATCGAATGTACACATGTAAGATTCTTTCCCAAACTATTTACATATTTGTCCTTAAAAAAAATAGTTATCATGTAGAAAGATACATGTATATATACATATACTAAATCGAGGTTAAATAACTATAATTATAAAACTTAAAAATAATACATCACAGTCTAAAGCCATCTGATGTTTAGTTCTACTAAAATAGCTAAAATCTCGGATTTCCAAATGTTTATTTTTATATAAATATATAGTTAGACTATACTATAAATGAAATAATATAATATTATAATGAAATAATAATAACAGTCGTCCAATAGTTAATATTTAACCATATTTCAATATTTTTTAAGGATCAATGTGGAAAGAAAAAATACTTTCCATATTTTTAATTCATTATTTTTGTAAGCATCAAAATTGAAAGAAAAAATACTTTCAATATTTTGTATTGATTAAACTGAAGCTCGTCAATAGAGCCACTAAGTAAAAAATAAATGAAAATCGGTGGACAGACAGAGGCGATAAAGGTGTATTTTTGTAACTTCACCTATTTATATATACTATACATGTTTTGATGAAATAATATGACTAAATATTATTTAAAAAAAACATTTAGGCTTCTATGAAACCTTTCCAACTGGTCACAGGAAAATATATTATTAGAGTTAACAAAATGTGAAAACAATGTTGCCAATTGCGGCGGAAACACAGGCAGTTTACAACTTTTTAACAGCGATGCCCGGTCGCAGTAAATCACAACGTTAGACCCCCTTCAGAAGTAATATCGACTTCTTCGAACACACATTAATCTGCCATACTTCAATATGAGAAAGGAAATGTCGAGACACAAAAGCATGTACAAATTTAACGAATACAAACATACGAAAATAAAATATCATGTCGGCATTCGAAATAAATATCAAATAAGTAACGCAGTCCCTTAATAGGGTTCATTTGAATGTATAACGCTTTCATTTAATTTCTAATTTCACAAACCGTATCGTTTGTTTACTTTTTGTGAGATGAACCGACTATTGGAACTGTCAGCGTGCTTCATAAAACGGTAGCTACACGATCTCTCTCAAGTGACATATTACTGTGAATAGATATAAAAAGGAATAGAGTGGTTATTAAAATCACTTAAAAAATTGGTACACAATATTACCTATATAATAGTTACATGAAAATGAACGGTTCTTTATCTATCCTCTGTGTAACATGCTTTCGATTAAGTGCGTTGAAGCAATGGCCAGTTGTTGTAAAAGTTCATGAAACGTTCAAAATTATTACGGGCACAGAATACTAGATGGTGCGCGAGTCGTTTCATTTTAGAGACGACATAAAACCTAGCAATTTACTGGTAAAATCGATCGAAATAATAATTAATATAAAAATATCTATAACATCACTCACAAAAAGTTTTAATCATCTGTGTGTGGGAGACATCGAAGTGGAATAAGATGCCAAAGTATTTACTACACTATGTTATCATTAGAACAAGGTCTCTCTTTCAGCCATTAGGGTATTAGATACCAAACTAATTAATAGTATTAGCGATTTTGAACGATTAGTACCAAATGTATAATTCTGCTTTGTGTGTTGGCGCTAATATTATAGCTGTCAAGTCTCCTCCTAATGTCTCCCTTCACGGATCGACTACAGTGTTACTGAGTAAATTGAAATCTAGGTATATAGATTTATCGATAAACCTCGTTACTTGCTATGAATATACTATGATTGTTGATAGTTTCCGAAAAAAAACGTAAGTTCAAAGGTTTTTCTTTTGAGACCGGTGATTAGTTCTTCGACTTTTCCATTACGGGTAATATACAAATCCAAAAGGAAACAAGATATTTTAAATTATATGAGATCGTCTACATTCGTTTTAGAACTTCGGTCGGAAATCGTAGTTATCTAACAATTCGATCATTGTTTTTTTTATTCAAACTCTGATATTACCTTATTTCTGGTTTATATAAAAAATGTGACAATTTTTTTATATTTAGTTTCTATACGATAATATTAGTTATTTAAATAATAATATACCGATTATTCCACACATCACTCTGTTTGTCCAAGGGCAAACCTTAAAACAAACTCGGTGTAACCGTGACACGGGCTGTCAAGTTAAAATGTTTTAATTTACTGGCGCAGTTCGTCACACGCCGTCATATCCGCCATCCGTCGCGCCATTTGACACCCGCTTTCTGAGAGGCGATAAATCTATATAATAACCGACACGGCTGCACTAATCAGAGAAACGAAAACAACCCTTCACCCGTTTACATATGATGTTCCGCTCAAATAGCTGCATTAACCAGATGAATCGTATGGAGACGAACCCAGTACTTTTTAAAAATCCAATATAACTCTCTAAGAACAAGCTTAAACACACCTATAATATCTTAGAAATAACAAACAAATCGCTCCCTAAACGTCAATACATTTGCAGGGAAACAAACAATTTATCTATTTCCTCGTACAACAGACGAAGATCAAACACTGGTTAATAAACACCAGATGACGATGCCAATAAAGGGAGAGGGCGTCAGACTCGCGCACCGGCAGAGGCAGCGAATTTAAAATTTTACGAGTACGTTACGCTAATTCCGATACGTCTCTTTGTTATTTGATAAAATAATGTAGTAAATAAATTATGTAACTGTAGTGTTGTTTTTATTATATCTATACAAAAAGATTTACTTAGATTTTTTACAGTAATCATTTATTAAATGTTTTCATAATAGTTTTAACTAGCTGTAAGCCGCATATTCCATTGCGTGAAATTTAGCAAACATTTTTTTCTTCAGAATGCGTGTGGCCGCTGTTCTGGACACTGCTTATTTTTTTTTTACATTAAATCCTTAATTAACTGACATATCTAATTGGATATGGTCTCATATTATATTGGTCAAAACAGCTTCGCATTTAAACCATTATTTTTTTAATAATATGTAAAATAAGAAATGATTAGCTACTATTAGTTATCCTCAGGATATCATCACCGACTTTAGATAGATGATGACTATACTGATAGACTGAGATAGATAGCAACTTTGTCTTAAACTGAATATTTTATTTATTAATTTCTACAATTATTTTATAGGTACTTTTAATTATAGGATTAGTTATATAATATACTAGATTTTGCCCGCGACTTCGTCCGCGTGGAATAGTTACTTTGGGCTAACGCTAACACGCAGCGGAAGCTCTCAAAAGGCAAAAAAATATCCCAATTTTGATACATTCTTCATTTGTGTTCCGCTGCTATTAGTCTTAGCGTAATTTTATATAACTAAAATAATTTCAAACCGGACCAGTAGTTCCTGAGATTGGCGCGTTCAACCAAACAAACAAACCCTCCAGCTTTATAATAATTAGTATAGATGCCTTTATTACTGGTACAAATTAACAGGAACAAAATTTACATTTGTAAATATCGTCCACTACTTATCTACTTTCCTGATCAAGGTAATTTGCAAGAGTTTCATACAAAAAGATGATGCAAATTAATGCATCTATTCACTAAAACGAAAACGGCTCTGTCATTTGATGTCGCTTGGGGGAGCGTTTCAATCAGCCCTCGTTTGGGGATTTTAAGCATTAAAGCAATCTCTTATTGCAACACTTTATTAGTTTCTGCTTTATTTAAACCTTTTGATGTTGGAATTAATCTAGCTGCTATTGACACATTTTGATTTTAAAATGAGAGGGAAACGTTGTGTGAATATTCTTTGTTTATTAACTTCATTGTGATTGGCGTCTTGTATATTTTATTTATAGAGGCTTAGAACTTATGGGTCTAGATTACTTTCGTTTAGTTTCAGTTAACGAGGAAGATAAAAATATATTAGTGGTTTCTTACCTAACTACAGTATATCAATATTCAAGACTCTCGCAAGTTATTATAATTCCAGTTCAATTTCTTCAGTTTAATTTAAAAACAATAAAATATAGTTTAGAATTTTTTCTATGAAAGAACACTTATATCTGCCAAATTTTATGATGATTAGACAAATGGAGCGGGAGTTCATCTATATACACATATATATACATATATATATATATATATATATATATATATATATATATATTTATATATATATCAATATATCAACATTTATAAAAATAAATATAAATATAAGTAAATATTTATTGAACCGAACGGATGTAGGTAGGTAAGGGATATAATTTTTTTTAGCTAAATGAAAAGAAATTACGATTAGTCGCAAAAAAATAAACCAAATGGAGATTGTTAACAATAACATAAAAGATATTTGACACTTATGTACAATCGAAAAAACTAACACTTACAAATTTAGGTTAAATTACCTAACATTCAATATTTTTAGAATGTAGGATCTCATACTCAATATTAGATACGTTTTTTTTTCGAACTGACTAGGTTATTGGCCTAGCAAGGCCTTAACAGCTTCACCGAACTACCTATTATATAAGGCTACTTAATATTTACATCATAATGTAAACTGGATGTACATACCGAACGCAAGGTTACACAACAAATTTAAAAGAAAGTCGGAAGCGAGCGACATTCATTACCATACCAGTACATACATTCAAGCGGTTATATCAACAGAATAGAAATGAGCCTCGAGAGACGACGTGAATGACAAAGTGGATGCAAATGTGGCTTTGTCGGCAAACGGTTGCGAGCAATTGGCAAGCATCACCAATCAAACAATGGCCGTGTAATGCGGGGCGGATGTTTCAAACAGACTTTTTCATAGTTTCTTTTTCAGTCTTCTAATATTCTACTGGGATGTCAATTGTAAATGGTAGGCAATTTAAGCACGCAAGGTAGTTTCCATACATCAGTCGAGTCTACAACGATAAGAGTTTTCATCATTATTATAGAGAGCTTTTCTCCTTTATAGGAGATAAATTTAAGCTTTCTCTTTTACATGAATATGGTTCAGGAACGTGTGTGGACAACGCATTAGTCGACGTAAATACGAATACTGTAATAAGCAAGAACATGCAGTGATAGATATCATCGTGATAAAATTGGTAACACGTTGATAGGGCTTTTTCTAATACCTCCCTGGCTAGCTTCTACCAAGTTCCTCACCAAGCAATAATAAGAGTTTTTCGGCAGCTGCACTTGGGAGCAAGTCCTCCTCCTAGTTTAGCATGCTGTATCTTAGAGGCCGTTCAAGTATTACGTAATAAGAATTTGTATCATTTCTGACCGCCCTTCCCCCCGGGTTCGCAAAAGTAAGCAATGCTCTTATCCCCTCATGTTTATGTAAACATTTATATAGGTATTTTGACATTTATATAAGTTGTACTTCTTTTGGCGCGTTAGGGAAAAATGATGAAAGTAAATTTTTAAGATGCGCGCGCACACTGTCACGAAAAACCGACACCCTGAAGTTAGCTCTAGTCAACATTTTGTTTCTTGTATTTGTTGTTTGTATTTCTTTGTATTAAAACTTTCAATGTATTAAATACCTTTTTTCTATTGTTAGTATCGTTTTTTCTACAAACGTAGAATAAGACGAAAGATAAAATTTTTGAAAAGATTTTTATCTTGTTACGCCAAAGAAGTATAACTTCTAACGCTTATACTTATGTACACACACACTTTTTTTTAATCTTTTCTGGTTTCCTTATTAATTCATAATGAGCAGTTATCAAGTCTAGAAATAAGGAATTTACAGTCTATAGAGGAGATAACTTATAGTGGTTCGTTATATTCGTTATATGGTTATAGTAAGTGGATAAGACCGTACTGCTTACATATCAAACCTACCGATGCAGGATCCCCACTCCTTATGTTATCAAAAATAAGCAAATCAAAGAACTCCTTGTCCCTCTTTAGTGCTTACGTCATACTCGAATGACCCCTTACACAGCATCATTATTTAATATCAGTTGCGTTTGCTGTCAAACTTTAAAACCTGTAAAAAGACTTACACCAATTTTTACATGGTTTTCCTCATAAGGTTTATGTTGTCCCGATACATCTGATCAAGGGCTTCCACCAAGAATCTACTCCAATTGCACTATTAAATCTTATAAATATCTTACCCAAAGAGCTTAGTTATCTATACGAACATCGATATAATTTACTAGTCTTAATAGACGTGAAATGAAAACATGCGGTACTAAATATCAGCTATAGCTAAGGTGAATAGAAGATATAATGTTATGAAAATAATGGTAATATAAATAACATAGAAAATATGATAATTAGCGAAGTCCAAAAAATATGTCAAAATAACATAATATAGACCATATTTAGTCATTTTTATATTCATAAAAAATAATAATATACTGTAAAGAATTTCAAAGAATTTTTTTTTGTCTTAACGATACTTCCATAATGACTGTCGTGTGTCAGAGCAAAAACTGAAATTCCATATGCCTATAAATCAGTCAGTTATGCGGAGTCGGCACTTTTAATTAATTATGGGTATATTTGTCACTGAACCTTCGCGACTTGACATTTAGACGAAAATGAGTCTAAGAAATATTGACTAATTATTATCGAACTTTCTATATAAATTATTAAGTGAATAAAAGAGATATATAGTGGAGAAGTCCTAAAATTATTCGTGTTTTGATCTCTACATTATATAAAAAGCAATGCCTATCTGTTCGTTAGTGTAGTTATAACTCTACAACTATCTAACTGATTTACATTATTCATTTTTTTTACTTATGGGTCTATAATAGTCTTTGGCCGCATTTTAGCGTTACATTTAAAAACTTGTTGTAAATTAAATTTAGTAACACGGAATACCTCATAAGGTTATGAGTTCAAAGTAAATTATGTCGTTATAAAAGAAAGATCACAAATTTGTTTTCCGATATTTTACTAGAAGCACTAAATATTAACCAATATAATAGAAATCAATTGTTTGCAAGATATATCACTGTCACTCCTATAAATATATGAGATATTGGTACGTGGCCGCAAATTAAACAATTCTTATGTTAATCTTAATCAATTGAAATAATTTCGTCATGGTCATTCTTTGCAACAAACAATTTCGTCTTATCGTTTTGGTTATAAAAATTGTGTACAAAAGACTACGATAAATAATCCCCACAAAAATTTGTATAATGTTTTAGAACATTTTTAAACAGCATAACAATTTTATAGTCTAAAATTCTCAAACTTTGCAAACTACAAATTCGGGACACCATTACATGCAAAATATTTGATAGTACGAAGTTGACGAAAGTGAGAGTTTGTAAATCTCCTGACACATGTAAATCTCGTGACCCCCTTGACAGGTGCTTACGACACACAAATATGTCACGACACGGTATTTTTGAAATGCTCGTCTAAACGAATGGAGCCGCAGGAACAGCTTCTAATTTATAATATATTAGAAAATAAAGAAGAAATCCGTTTCTTACAAAAAAATTTAGTGGGTACAATTTTCATACAGAGTTTATTTGACAGCTGCAAAGGATACAATTTAGCAAAAGGAAAAGTGTTAAATTTCATAAAATTCAAGAATGCTGTGGGCGTGAGTGTCGACGTCAGCGCACGCGCGACCGGATGCGGAAGTACGTAATTACGTCACTATTTTGCAAAAATGTCTCTATCGTCCCGATGCAGATGGCGTGCGACCCGAATTGTTCAAAAATTCTTTGAATAGTTCAGCTGCTGTGTAGTTTTACACCGCCCACTCCCAGTTATTTTCCTTTTGCCAAATAAAGGCATTACTAAGACCTTACAAATAAAAACTAGTTATTTTTATCAAATTAACATTTGTTGCCGTCAAAATCGATCCAGTGATTTCGGAGATTAGCCGGAGCAATTAGACAAACAGACAATATTTTTTTTATCATTTGTACTGTGTACACTTTCGTATCCGTATAGTAAAACATTGTTATTTTGACATTACAAACAGACCAATTAAATTTCATTTATATATATAGTTTAACAAGCATAAAGTCACGGATGGTTGCTAGTCTGTGAATTCAAACAATAACGTGTCATTTTAATTCTATCGGCATGTAAACTTACACTGGTGCTATAAAGTGGCAAAGTTTATGAAAACACAAAATATGTGTATGTGTGTTTCAAAATCAGGATCAAAATCAAAAACACTTTATTCAATAGGTCCTGAGAAGGCGCTTATGAACGTTAAAACCACCACCGATTCGGAAAACAACCCAATCATCGAGAAGAAGTTTGTAGAAATATCTTTAATATCTAATATTGATCCAATTCTAATAATTCGTTCGCCATTACAAAGATTTACTCAGACAGATGTTTATGGACTATATTTTATATATTACATTTATTTTATATATCATAAGTAGCGTGTAGAAATTCGTCATCTACACAGTATGTATAATTGTGTATATACCTATATAATATATTATATGCTTCAAATACAGATATTTATTTAAGAGAAATGGATTGCGTTGTATTGAACACGTTTGTTTAGAAATCGTTCGGTGCGAATAAAATATGAATAAAATAAATTATTGAATGTCTTTTTAATAAAGTGCTTATTGTTTTATCCGGATAATGGCGATCCATTGTGCTGACGGCGCCGCCCAGCTTTATTTCTGTGCCGACGACACAATGCACAAAATAATAAATAATCGTATTTTGTTCGCATTTTCTGCGCTCGGTCGCTTCGCTCTTGTTCTGTTAATTGGTGGTCGGAAATAAATTAATTTAATTAAATCGCTTCAGGAGAGCTAACACGTCCGTTGCTAAAATGTTTGGACGTTCAGTAATTAAACCTCTGTACAAGTGAAGTCGCTTGTACTAATTTCCTTCATTGTTTTTAATGTCATTGTGAAATAGCATCTCAATTAATACGAAGTTGAAGAAAAATAAAATTACCAGCATAAAGCCTGTATATTATTATTTTAGAGAAGACAATCATTTTGTGTTTTATAACAATGTTCTTGGAACAAGTTTCCTTAACGGGGCTTATGGTAGAAGGTGACTGATAGAAATCGTCACGTAAGGACAAAGCGTTATATCCTCACCATGTGAACTTCTCCATCTCTTTTTATTATATATGAGTATGTGAGTGCATGCAAGTATCGAAATTGTACAACTTTAATATTGAACGCGTGGTAATTTAAGTAAAACGGATTTGGATTTTTTTGTTTTAATTATTTAATTACCTATTTTTAATACGTGAATATTTTTTCTAAAATATTATATAAACCTTTTTCTTTTGTTTACATTTGTACATTAAAAATCGTTGTCCCTGACAGAGGTCCGATGACCGCCCACGTTATTGTGTTTTCATTTTTGATACATAAACAAAAAAGCTAGAAAAGTCTACACAAATCAGAACTAATGACCATAGCAGTAAATAATTTAGTTATTTTAAATTCAGCCCTCTAGAAGAGACAGTTCTGGAAAATAGACAAAAGTAATAATGTCAGTTTTTAGTCAATACTCCAATATCTTTTAAGCAAGTATACATTTTTAGGTATACGTTATTTGTTGTCATAAAACAACCTATCATTCTGAACGAAGTTTCTTTATAAATAAAACATAAATTAAGTACTGCTTCATAGATGCGTAGAAAACTCTTAATACACCAATTACTTATGATAAGTTATTATGATATAAGTGATATATACTGAACAAAAAGTTTAAAAAAAAATCTCTCATAAAATAATGATATACGTGTGTAAGACATATTACAATATTCTATCGATATTACAAGAAAGTTTTGAAATTCTGCTAAAACTGCTCTATAGTATTTAGACACATAACTAGGTTTAAAAAAACAAAGAAGCTTAGTGTAAATGTACCCAAGCGTTCTTTATAAATATTATTTACATCTTACTGGCATATGTTATAGAAAAAAAAAAAACTATCAATAGAATTTTGCGTGCAATGTCATTACAGACGTCATTTATAAACTTTAAATAAAAACAACATCAATCACTCTATAATAATTGTTATTATGATTTTTAGTCAATACCAGTTGTAGTTATTTGTAATTTAACATCTAGCGCCATCTAGTAGCGAGTGGAAAATTCATTTAGACGGGGATCACCAAAAAGGTAAACACCAATATATAATGCATGACGCAATATAAGTCCGTCACAGTAACTCCTGTTTAGTTTAACACATTTCTTGATTCGCTAATGTATATCTAGCAAGCCTGACAGCGTTGACTGTCGTTGAATTTTCGACTGGATTTCCTGACAGTCACCGTTGTTTTTGGGTTGCAATTATCATCAGATCACTCGATAGTGTCTCAATAAAAAAGTAAAGATCTACCACTGCTATCTTTATGTATATGTATAATTCTTCTGTCCGTGTGTATGTGACTGAACTCCTCTTAAACGGCTGGACCGATTTGAACGAAAGATTTTGATATGTTCTAGATTAGAAGAAGAAGTCTAGAAGAATAGTCTAGATTCACAATTGGACCTGGTAGGTGGCGCTGTGATCAGATTCCACGATTTTTTATTATTTTCAAGGCAGGACAACATCTGCCGGTCCATTTAGTATTAAACATTTTTATATAAATTGGCAATGGGAAAACGTTTAAGTTCATCTTCCTCCTCTGTTACTTAACTGATTTCCTTTCTTTGTTTAATAGATGTCGATGAGCTCGTGTTAACGAGAAAAAAAATCTGAGAAAAGTTCGTTTATTTTCTTAATATTGAAACTTGAAAAAATAATGAATTCTGGTCGAATTTCACCCACTTCATGACCACTAGTATTATAAAACTCTCACATCCTTAGTAATGTTTTATAACTTCAACGTATCAGTCATTTGTTTATTTAGATATATTTAAAAACATAGAAAACATTACTTTATAAAACTATAAGTAAATAAGACTATGAAATGTTAAAAAATCTAGAGAACTACATACCTAAGCAATATATTTCATAAGAGAAACATAATTCATTTAATAATTAAACTACATCATGCAAATGCATACGTATATTGGTAATTTCCTATACGTCACTGGACAGTGCGTTAACTTTAACAAATGTCTATTCGAATAGTGGAAATATTTACAGTTTTTATGTACCGATTATTATATACATTATAGGTATAAAAATATCTTTTTCGACGTTAAAATACGGTAGAACTGTTCGACAAATGCAAATTAATACATTAGTGAAATAACTAAACACAGGAAATAACAACTAATTTTATTACATTTTACTGCGGCAATATTTACTCACTTTCTAAATAGCTGGTTATTACCTTAAGAAATATGTTGCGGTTAGAAACAGTACCTATCAATTTTACGGCAGTTTGTTGACGATTGACGAATGCAGTAACCGAAACGTCGAGACTTTCTATCCGCCCGCGTCTTTGTTAGCGTACTTTCTTATTTCTTTATTCGGATAATTAGCTTTTATGGAATTAAACGTGGAAGAGTAACAAAAGGCTCGGTAAGGGAACTGTGGAGTTGAAAAGCGTAGGAAGTAATTAGGTGGGTGGCAGATGGCGTTCGGGTTCACATGACCGCAAGCAGCTACCGTCGTACTGAGTCCATTTTAGAATTTGTAAATGTTTTTTAATATGCCTTAATTCATGTGACGCAATTAAGTTATATATTAATTACATATCATCATAAAATGGTTCAGTACCTAATAAAGAGAATGATAATATCTACAACTAACAATAAATAAATAGAAGACTGTATACAATTAATACCGTTAAAACCAGTAGATTAAACAATAAAGTAATTCTTACTAAGTATTTATTCCTATAAATAAAGTCACAAGCTCCAACTAATACATAAAATATTTAATACTTAATTATTTAATAGGTTAACTTACTCATTACTATATCCATTATTGCCCCAGTAAAAGAGTAAAAATCAGTAAAGGGTTATAGGAAGAAAAAAAAATTAAAATCGACCTACAATTAATTTAGTTAGTATACCAGGTGAAAGGTTAAACTGTAAACACTCGCAGTATTCTAGGATATAATACTTCATGGTCAGATTTAACATGTAAAATAATAATACCAAAACAAATATTAATAAATAACAAAGAGATCGTAAGTTAAAGTTTGTTGCAAGACTTTTAAAAGTATAAACACAATTGTAATAAACTTAGATGCATGACCGGTGCCCAAAGCTTTAAGGTGCGACCCGGAGTTAATAACCTTTGATAATAAAACGGACAATAAACCCTTTTGTTTTGTTCATACCATTCTCACGTTCACTTTCATGTGAAAGTGAAATCACCTGACGGTCATTGACACTATGCTTTAACATGGAGAAATCGGATTTTTTTTTGTATTTTTCTAGATAATTAGGTCAAATATTAAGCACCTATTTTTTTAGTTGATTTAGAACAAGAATCGAGTGCAGACTATCCTCCATAAATATGACTACTGTCTAAACTTTCAGCCCGTACAATCAACGCCATTGCTTGTTACGTAAATGCTTGTAAAAACATTACTAATAAAGTAAACACTATAAAAACATAAACATATATACACCCTAGTACGCTTATTTATAACAACATAAACACATCGGGTATTTAAATTCACTGTCATATTGTTTAACGTCCATCAATTATTGTTCGTAACAATATATTGATAGTAGTAGCACGTGATGCACGGGATGATTCTAGGTTTTCGTATAAAACATGTGCGTTTACTAGCCTCTGCCTATCGCTTCACTCGCGCTAATATAAATTTGACCTATCCCCCTGGAACAATACTCACTTTCGGGATGATTTTGGTTATGAGGTAAAGGGTGTCTTTTTCTGTGCCCCTGACAATGGATGTGCAAAATTTCATTAAGATTGGTTGAATAAGTAACGCGTGTAATTAAATCAAACAAACAAATTCACAATTATAATACTAGTTAGGGTTATTCTCGCCTTTAAGATTGGCTTAACTTTTGTATGCTTTTAATTCAATCAATTTACTTATTAAACTTTAAATAACAATTTCTAAAAACACACAACGTCTATCAAAGCTGAAATCTTTTTTTTTATATATCGAGGCGGAGGCGGCAATCAAACAGGCCGGTCACCTGACGTTAAGTGATCACCGTCATCCATAGGCACGAGCAACACCAGGGGAGTCGCAAGTGCATTGTCGGCCTGTGTTTGGGTGGAGAGGTGAGGGGGAGGAAGAGGGAAGGTGGGCCTCCAGCGCTCTCGCGGACTGAACGAAACGCAACAATGCAAGCACTGTTACTTCACGTCGGTGCTTCTATGAGACGTTGGTACTAACCCGGACGTGCCGACCCATTCAACACGTAATAGCTTCAGCGTGGCTCTACCACCTACAAAATACCTAGTTTTTAATAAGAGTAAATGTTATTTTACACTGAGTAATTTTCGTAACCCGTACAAATATTAAAATGATTTATATTAGATATTGGTCCACGTTACCTCTATTATGTTTATTACCAGTAATTGAAGACCTCCCAGTTTTGGTATGACAAATCAAAATAATGTAATTAATTTAGATCTTAGCGTGGGTGGACAATTTACGACACAGTTATTGATCTGAACCGATGTTAACAATAATTGTACTTCATGATTAAATAATTATACAAGTTTATAAAGCTCTTCATATTTATGAACATTTTAAGTTATTAAGCTATGGATGTACTAAATATTTTTAGTTGTTAATCTAAGTTATTCATCTTGGAAATTATAGATTTCAGTTTTTTATAAGAATACTAGCGGACCGGGCGGACGTTGTCCTGCCTTGATAATAAAAAAAATCCTAAAAGTCGATCGCAGCGCCACCTACCGGTTCCAATTGTGAATCTAAACCATTCTCGGATCCACTCGAACACGCACAAAAAATTTCATCAAAATCGGTCCAGTCGTTTAGGAGGAGTTCAGTCACATACACACGCACACAAGAAATATATATATTAAGATCTACTTGTATATAAAATAAGAAGTAAGATCGTGTTATTAATGTTTTTAACATTATAGATTTAGTATTTCACTGCAATGTCACTTGATTTTCAGTGACGATTTTACGAAAGCTGGTAATATGTTAAACCTATAAGAACTGATTCTCAAATATAGCTAGCTGCACAACACATCTATACGTCTTTAACCATAGATTTTTAAACTTCGCTTATGGCTGATGAGATGATTTTAGAAAATCCCCTACAATCAAGCTCTGGATGTACACTCTGTTTTTCTTTACCAAAATCTTTAACTATTTGTAGGATTTGGACTTAAGTCAATAAAAATGATGATCGAATACTCAATCTTAGCTCCATTATAGCTGCCTACCTCTAGGACATTAGATAAATGTTGTAAAAGTTAAGTGAACGCAAAAGCCGGTACGACAATCGTTACGCCTAATCAACTACTTGCTACAATTACAAAATTAAATATTTGGTTGACACTAACATCAATGTGAAAAACGATTGAAAACTGCTACCAAAAATCATTGCCCGAATAAATATCATGGTAGCAAGGGCAACTGTTCAAGTAAACCTTATAAGTCACGATACTCGGGCCAGCTTGTACAGAAGCGTTATAATATTAGATTACGCTATTGCCACTTACAGTAGGCTGTCATATCAAGATATTAAAATAGAGAGATTTCGAATATTGCTGAATGTAATATAATTTTGCTTTTGTAATTATAGACATACCCATGTCCCCGCATAAGAATAACTAACAAAGTTAACTGTTCACGGCCATACTCTAAGTAGTCCGGTGAAGCTGTTAAGACCTTGGTAGGTCAATAGCGTAGTCAGTTCGAAAAAAAAAACGGCCATACTCTATAATATAAAAAAGTTAAATTTGTGAGTTTAGTTGTATATGGTATATATCGTTTCTAGACCTACGAATTTGATTCTAAAAATTACTTTACTGACAGGTATCGACGTTTAAGCAACAAGATAAGTTTTACTGTTTTTCTTGTATTGTAACTAACGCGTACGTAACGGATAATAAAAGAACAACATGTAGTAATAGATATCACACGGACAACTGAAATATTTTTTTTCTATTCTAAAGTTCATGAAGGTAAAATACGAATTTTACCATTTATATTAATTAATTTCTAAGTATTTGCTCAAACAAAGTGTGTAGGTAAGTAAACTTTTTTGTTATTGATGACATACTGGCTGGTTGTAAAAAAAAATTTGATTATGTTTTGTTTTTTCATAAAATTCAAATGACTGCGAATTTGTTTGAATTTAAGTGCGTTTTAATTGCTACGTTTAGTCTTGATTTTATAATTTTACCAACTATTTAAATAAAGTTAGCGACAAAATTGAATTGTTAGTATTCTTTACGTCATGAACGACGTCATTTGATGGCAGAGAAATGCAAAGAGCGAGGAGTGCAAGCGGGAAGTAATCAATCTCAGGTATCTCGACATTTTAGCATTCATAGAAGTGTTATTTGTCGTCTTTGGCAGCGCTACAATAATACAGGAGAACCCGCTGAACAGCACCAGGCCGAAAAGGAGACAACCACTCGGCAAGACCGGACATACAACAACTGCAAGACCCAGCCGATGTAACCGCCAAGAAAGTTGAGGCACAAATTTCAAGTGGTGTGATGTAAATCCTCAAACTGTCGAAATCGACTCATGAGACGCCACACTCGACGCCCAATCAGTGCCCACCAAACGCACGAACCCCTCGAAGAATGTGAAACGCAAACAGACCCAGACAAGGAAAATTATTTTTCCGAATCCGTCGGGAACCAACAAGAAGGGTGATGTATCGTCGCCCGGAAATACTGAAAGGCTCAGGGCGTCAGGAAGTCATCCAACAGCGCCAACAGTATGTTATGGGCGGGAAGAAAACAGCGAACAGCTCGTTTTTGTAAATGGAAACATGAATCTAAAATTACATTAGATATTCTCAGACCTTATTCTACCCATTTCACAAACCTTGCTCCGATTTTAGGTAATGCATGACAATCGCGTCACATATACTCCAACCATGAAACTTTCAACAGAACACCATTGCCCTGCCTCACAATCGCCAACTCAACCCCATCACCCAGGACACTCCAACTTTTTAAACTTGACGACACAACAACCCAACAGCGAAGATTTCACAATTCCATTAGCGAATACCCAAGATGACAAAACAGTCTCATTAATTCAATGAAAATCTGCCACAAGTTCTAAAGCAAGAGCCCAACTTTTATCAAATTTTCTATTCTTTCACAATAAAACATTTTCATTAGAATTTCATTTTTAAGAAAAATCATTATCTAGATTCTACAGTATATTCTAATATTGTTAATTTCTGTTATTAAAAGAACTTATAAAACAACAGCTTTATTTTTACATCATAAACCCTAAAGATATTATTTTAAAAATAAAATACAACGTTATAATGTGAAGAACCATCCTAAAATTTAAATTAGTACATGTTGCTTAGACTTTTTTGATGAGTTTAGCTTATTATTTTTATTTTTTTATTATATATTATTATGCTATAGTTAATTTACAAAAAAAACTATGATTACCTATTAAAAAGTATAATTTCACCAAATAAAATGTAACAATAGTTCAATACGTGTGCCCGAAGTGACAAAATGCCGAAAATTACCCTCATTATTGATGGGAACTGTAGAATAATAGTTTGTCGCAGTCAGAGCCATCGGAACCCGTCGCGGGCTCAACAGCTGGTGACAAACTACCCGAGACCGCTCTGCCCATTCTCTATGCCTTTTTGACTTTGATTTATGATTTTTTTATGCCCTATTCACCCGTCACGGTTACTTTAGATCGTATTTCTGTAACGCAAAATCCTTAAATTTTAAGATTTTAATTTGAACTCTCTCTTCACAACCTTAAAGTTGAATTCAAGTATAATTTGCCACGCTTATCGACTATAACAAATGTAGCGAAGTGCGTTTTGCAGTTGCGTCCGCGCAGAGTATCGCTACATCATCTCTTAATAGTAGGGGATGAAGTGAGGGGTTTTATTTTATTTTCACAGTAATTCGTTTTGTTAGGCAACAATAATGTTATTGTGCAGTTCGATTTTAAAGCAAATATGTGTAAGTTTGGAGGGAGTGCCAGGGACACGGTCCACACCCTCTTTAACGCACCCAGAATAAGTATGAAATTAACTAATATCGGATTTGATGTACAAAAAAATTATAAAGTTCTAATGACGGTAGTGCCAACCAACGCTTATTTTGTATTACAGATTTTCAAGAAGGAAAACAATTGACAAAATTCAGTAAGATGTAATGTAATCATGAACCTTTGAAAATTGATGTGCTAACTAATTCACAGGAAATCTTCGAATGCGTTGATAATAAACACAATACCAAAGCCAATGTTATTCTTTTCTAGAAGATAATTTCCGAAACTACTGATCCAATTCTAAAAATTCTTACACTACTAAAATATATTCCGGAAATTTTAACACGTGTAACTCGAAAACTATTTATTTATTTTATTTTTTTAGAATTTATTTAGAAACACCAACAAGATTTACACTAGAATAGTACATAACATGCATTTTTAAATACTCTATATAAGTGCAATCTTAATTATAGGTGTTTACGACGTATTTATTATATTATTTGTTATTTAAATGTAGTCAGGATTAAGCCCGAGGAATTTCCTATGCTACATATTAATATCCTTCTCCATATCATAATCTTCTTAAACAGTAGTAATTTAATTATAATAAATACAGACGTAACGCGATTTTAACCCATATATGTACGTGTAGTTTTTCATTGTAAAACATTAAAGATATATTTACACAAACAAAGTACATAAATATCAGCTAGTATAAATCAATAAGCTGTTAGTGTTTTTACTGGTAATTTATATTGAAAGTTATTGAAGTTATAGGTACTTCTTTTGTCGCGTTGGGGAAAATGATGAGAGAAATTGCAAAGTGATGCGCACTCACACCTAAAAGCGACATCATGAACTTGGTTGGTAATTGTCTTTCAAAAGTCTTTTTTAAGTATATTTATAGGTTTGAGGTTATTAATGTATTCTTTTATATTATAAATTATTATTTGTTAAGAATAAAAAAAATTTACTAGTTAGGAAATAATATAAAAGGATTAAACAAAAAAAAACACGATATATAATTCTATATACAACCTGAAAAAAACTTAAAATGAACAGCGCCTTGTAGAGGTGTCTCGCTCATTAACTTTTCAAGTTACTTGAATTAGTGGTAAAATTTTCCGTTTTTATTAGATACACCTTTCGCTTTTATTTTGTTGCCATAGTTGCAATGTTGTAACCATTTTGAAGGATAAATACAGCCTGGAATTTCTTCTAAACACAATAAGACACATAATACAAAGGTTTAATGACATTTTGTTTGCTTTACATTCGAACTCTCAATACAGAAACCAAACATTTATCGACTATAGAAACCAATTCACAATGCGAACAAACCGATTTATCATATCGTAAAAATGTTTCGAGACGCCTCTCGCGACCCGAGCAACATAATAAAATCGATTCTCTAGTAAAGAAGTGGAAATGATAGCTGACAAAAGTCATTTGGTAATTCATTGTGCGGGGAGCGGTGTCGGCAAAAGTATCTCGGCGGTTCGGTAGCTGACAATGCGGCGGCAAGCGAGAGGGGCAATTTGTCAGCATCGACAATGCGGCACGACATATTGACCATTATTTATGGAGCTTTGTGAAATACGTCCACGGTTTTATTACGGGAACAACTGAACATCGTGTATTACACGCGATGACGTCGCATACACTTTGTTGCATGCGAAAATATGACCGATTGTCCTTTCATATAAACATGATATGCATTTATAATTTACCATTTCTACGTATCTTATAAATATGTAATCGCGGGCAATTCTAATTATTTAACATCTAATAAACAGGTACTTTCTAAGTTTATTGTGAAAATAATGTAACCATGTACACAATACAATATTTAATTCTAATAGAGCCTTTGAACCAGTTATTTATATTGCATTTAATGACAATCGTGTAGATACATTTCAAAATGAGCTAAATTCAATTCAAGATCTTTAACTTTTGTACATGTGAAATGTGAAGACCATGAAAACAAAACTAAAAACTCTATGGACAGCAAAATGTACTTACTTCGTTTTCAAATCTCTAATCTAAAAAAAATCTAGAAATCTAAAAAAAAACATATTATGTGAACGACTAAAACTGGATTCAGCTCATTTTGAAATACAACGACACGATTGTAAAAAGACAATAGTGACTTCTAAACTTGGTTCTGTTTCTGCTTTCTTCACTTTGGGTAAATTTTTGGATTAGTCATTACTGTTGTTTAAATATCTAAGCCTATGGTCGGTATACTCCTTGATTACAAATTAGTGTAAGAGGATTAATTACATGTCGCACCCTTCCTGAAACAAAGAAGTATCTAATACTTTAATATTTACTTGCAAATTTGGTGTAAGGTCTCAGAAATTCGGTATGTTAATTCTACCCTCACAATACATTCTTCGTAAATTAAACGGTATGATTAAAATAGAAGCGAACTTGTACTAATAACCTATGACAAATTATATACCTCAACTTTCAAACTCACTAAACCTAAAAAAGTACAGTTTTTTAGGTATCTAATAGTGTTAGGTTTACAACAAAGTCCCAAAGCATATTACCGACTTAGCGGACTGTAAATTTAAGCGCCATGTCAAGCTAGTTTTGGTATTAAAACGCTACTATAGGATAGGTTAATATGTAGACAATGGTGATGTCTGGAATTGACACTTCTCTCTGTGCAACTACTAAAAATATTAAAAAGATGAACCCTATTGAGTTTCTTGTCGGTAGTTCTCAATGACTCGTTTTTTGAACCGGTGGTAGTTTTGACGTTCATAATCAACCTTCCTAGGACCTAAATTGAATAAAGTATTTTTGATTTGATTTGACAGGCTTTGAAACGTATTATAGTAAATAAGCTATCTCACAATCAAGGAGCTTAGTAGAGCTGAACAGTATTAAACTCAGTCACTTAAATATGCTGAATGAAGGGCATGAAATTAATTTCTACGGGGCTATACGTTAGTGTTATTTGCGCGTAACAATGATCGAGGCGGACCCGCGCCGCCCTAACCGCCCTCTCGGCTGCCGCTTATATCTATCTACCTTCTATCTTCTATAATACCGCACACGTGTAAAACTGGCCGTAAAGGTTTTCGTGCCTGAACCAGGTGTATTTAAAAATGTAACAAAAAACTTCTTAATCGAGTAATTAAAAAAATAAATATTTTTCACCACTGTTCCTATTCTTTCTCGAAGGCTTCTCTTGCTAAATCGATACATTTTTCCTCAATGCCTGTATACATTTTAGGTAAAAGCGTATCTGTAACATGATTTATACCTATATTATCTGATACCCGTCACTTCATTTGCGTTATTACAAAATTATTGTAAATAATTTTATTTACATATTTACTTCCCCTCTCCGCCGTATACGCGTTACATCGTTTGCCCTACTTCATTGCGACAAAAAATGCACATCATTGTACACGTGGTATTTATAAAAGTCATAGTTTCTTAAAACGTTAATAACTTTATATGTATTATATGAAGATATCGTAATCTTTTATTTTTAGGTAAAGATCAAGTATAATAAAACCACAGAGTACTTTATATAAAATTAAAAGTACGGATGTAATACTAAGAAAAGTATTCCAATTCTATCCAATGGTGTTTGCGAAAGGGGAATTACACGAAATTGTGGCGGGTGAAAAAATCAGGGAACCGCTCCTGAACTTTACGGAACACGTATCGCTAATCGCAAAAAAAAAAGGAATAAATAAAAGAATAAGGAAATTAAACTGGCGAAATTTGTAGAAAAGAAGGTGCAAGAAATGGACTTACTAAAAACTATAAAGTCGCGGATAATGTCCGGGGGGAAAACGGGGATTAAAACGAAATGGTTTTTGCGTGAAGCGTGCACAACTGCAGATCTCTAGGTATCATTTGTATCTAAACGGTGTCGCTTTTGTGAAACGATGAATTTTGGGTTGTCTTTTATTCTTAAATTGTTATTTTTTTATTACTACTTCACCCCAACAAACCCTTTACCGATTTTAAAATACTTCTGATAACTTATACATTACTATTTAGTACTTAGCTCCTACGAAAGGTAGTCCGGTGAAGCTGTTAAGACCATGCTAGGTCAGTAGCGTAGTCAGTTCGAAAAAAAAAGCTCCTACGAAATATCATTATAATATGTAGGCCTCGGCACAGTCTCTTCAAAATTGGTTAAACTGTTTCGATAACTAAGCTAGACAAATAATAACCACTACACTTTTAATGTAGACGATGTGATCTAAGACGGTTAATCGACACGGTATCCACTAACCCACCATGGCTTAAATCGAATAAAATTCGTTTTATTTATAATAAAACTAATCTTAAAATAGTGTGGTAAATATCAATTTTTTTAATTATAGGTAATGTGCCATTCGACTCTTTACTACAGAGAAACATTCCTAGAAGGCTGACCTCATACTATAACTTTACATTAATACCAGATATGCCCGAGACTACGTCCGTGTGGAACGTAATATAAAAAAACAGTAACTAATAACATCATCAGAATGTATTGTATCCATTTATTTATTTACGTTTCTCTCGTATTTAAGTCGCGTCGTCATTAAAATTACGATAAGTTTTGATAGATCGAACCGATTTTATTGAAAGCAAAACCATGAGGTTTTATCGTGAACGCAGTACTTTAGCAGTGATACGTGTTCAAGCAAATAGGCAGACGGACAGACATTTCTAAAAATGATTAAAATGTATTTTATTACTTATTCCAAGACACCTGCAACAATTTCTTTCACAAAAATCGAAAAACTTCAGACACATTTGAATTGCATTCTTATTATATGTATAGATTATGTGTAAAACAGCACTAAATGTAAATAGTTGAGTTCATCCATAAACCACGTTAAGAATTGTATATAAAATAATGGAAGTTCGATTGCATGTCATACTGCAGTTGTATTCCGCTTCAATACATCATCCGGCGGTGATGAATAATGCAGAGCAGAACACTTCGTAGGCGGAACACAATAATGTTTTTTTCCACTATTAGTAAAAAGCAAATGGCGCATATTGCAACGCCCACAAACAGAGGGAAACCAGGTAATTAAATTACTAATGGGTACAAAATAATGATGTAATATAGTATTTAATATCCACATTAGAAACACTATTGCAATAATTTAACTAGTATGTAGTTATTAGTAACTGTAGGCTTTTGTTTGTTGTTATGAAATCGAAATAGTTTTATTAATGAGTAGTATGTACATCGGTACTTGACTTTACCAGTACTTAAATTTGTTTACTATTTATGTACCGTAATATATTCTTACTCCAGATCCTGTCAATAACATTTTCAACCGATTAACTGGTCTTTAAAATAATGACTTAGGCGTTTAAGTTAGAAAACAAATAACAAACAATAGCGATGGAACAATAGTTGAATTTGTTTACTACTTATGTACCCTACCTATGGTAATATTTTCTTACTACAGATTCCTATCAATAATATTTTCAACCGATTAACTGGTCTTTCAAAAAACGTCTAGGCGTTAAGGCGAAAAAACAGATAACAAAATATACCGATTTTGATTTTTTAAATTCTTCCTACTTCGTACTTTGTACTCGTAAATGAAGTTTATTTTGCAGTCAAGCTTATTCATCTCGTTTTTAACATAATTCATTAAGTGGTTAAAATTTTACTGATTGTCTTTTTACGTAAAAGCATATTCGACGATTAGCGCCATCTATTTACTTCCAATCAAGTTTTAAACACCGCCATCTTAAGGAGAGTAGCGAGACTATGATATTTATTTGCCTATGAATATATTTAATTTACTTGTAAAACTTATTCGATGACAAATATATTTCTACTATAAAGTGATGGTAATCACCGTCGAAGTTTCTATAATTATATACTAGTATAACACGATAATATAAGCGTCAATGATATGGGTAAGTAATTATATAATAATGTAAATATGTTTTAAAGTAATTATAGCTTATTAGGAAAAAATGAGTGCGTGTAACCGTCACACGCGATGTAAGTAAAACTTTTTAAATATGTTTGATTTTGTCAATATTTTTCTTTAATAAATAATATTAATTAAGTAATAATAAGAATCATACAATAGAATTAATTATGTGTAATTATATGGGTGCGCGACCGTGCTGCCATCTGGTTTCAATGTAAATTAAATCAAAGCTACATTATCTGAATTGCCATCTATCAGCTAATTCGGAACTTAAATAACACAGGAAATATTATTAGCAATTCTTTGTTATAAAGTAAATAAAAAATAGAAAAGTACGAAAAGTATGATATGTAACGAATCAAATTAATTATGATTTAATAGAAGTTTTGGTTGTGTTTAATTATTATCTAACCGGATAGTACAGAAACGTGCCGCCATATTGCCATAATGGACTTCCGTTGCATTGTCGTCCATTTACCTCCTAGCCGCGCCAAAAGAAGTTTTACTTCAAAAAAATTCGAAGAAGATAATTGTTTTGATACAACCCTAATGTAGTATCTATAGTTTTTATCTCATTTTAATAAGAATAATGAAGAGCTTCTTTACAACCCCTTTTTTGTATTGTCATTTCGATTATAAGACAACGATTCCGCATGAAACACTGATATTAAACAGGTGATGCCTTATTCTTACCTCGAAACGATCATTTTATTTTTAAATCACATTAACTTCGATACAATCTTTGTCAAATTTCAGTCAATTTGAGGCCATAAAACAACGTTTTATGTCACATTTACGTTGATGTGGTCTCTGCTAAGGTGTAATTATGAAAGGGGCTCAAGGAAACCCTAGCGGGTTCGGCCATCAATTTATCATGTTTACCTACGAATTGTCAAGTTAATTTCTCTTTAAATTACATCTATTTAAGTATTCATTATTTAATCTAGCAAAAAATTTATTTCATCCTTATTACCTTGATTGGTGTAGAACTGCTCCAATAATAATTGTGTTTCGGGTTCTTTTACACTTTAATTAAGCTCCCATTTGACAAAGATAATATTATTCTAATACCTAATAGCGACTACATGAGTAGCCGATCTACTATTTTTAGGTTACATTCTTTTTTCTTTTTCGAGAAAGACAAACTAATATTAATGCTAAAAATATAGCGCATGGTACGACAGCAACTATATACAATTTGATCGCAACAGCCGTAGGTACACTAATACCTTATTTAGGTATCAAACGATACGTGAGTCTACGTGCTCACGAGTTAGAACTTTTTACAAGTTCTTGTTAATCGGGTTTATCAATGTTTACAAATTCTTAAGCAACAAGGTACAAGAACATTTTTACACAGGTTTATGTGAATTCCATTTACCAAACAATTTCAAGAGACTTCTAGATTGTATAAACTTGTACTTTTAATTTACATGACTTTATTTTTACTTAATTGCAAATTGATTTTTTTACCGTATTACAAGTCGGTAAGATAGTAATTACGGTAAAGTAATCAGTCGAGTTAAAGTTAAAAATGTATGTAAATAACATATTTTAGCGTCAACGGAAGCTCTCTAGCTTTGTCTTAACAACTAACTTAACTTACAAGTTACAAAGCTATTTATAATAATATATTCACAAACACAAGTATAAAAAAACTTGTGTTAAAAATAATAACACTTGCAGCTTGTAATATAAACATGCAATTTTTTAAAACGCATTTTTGTCTAAATGCTCTAATTTAAGTACAAGAGATAACGTTTTTTTTTTTTTTTTTTTTTTTTATATCATAGGAGGCAAACGAACAGGTGGGTCACCTGATGTAAGTGATCACCACCGTCCATAGACACTTGCAACACCAGGGGAGTCACAAGTGCGTTGCCAGCCTGTGTGGGGGAGGGGGCCGGAAAGGGAGGACTCCCCAAGGTTTTCTCCCCATCCACCATAGCCTCCCCGAAGGGGAAAGTGGAATTTCAGACAATCCTATCCCCCTATCCTATACTTCCTACCGAAGTAGGTAGGCAAGGTGGGATTACCTAACCGGCTTCCCCCCATTCGCCCACCCTACATCCCTAACCCTACCACCTACCTACCGGCACCCTCACTGCCCGCACGAACCCAATCCTGCCATACAATGCAAGCACTGTTACTTCCCCCCCATCCTATTACCTACTGGGAGGTTCCCTCAGGCGGCCTCTTACGTCGGTTTCTCCTCTCCTTCTCCTTCTCCCCCCGCACACCCCCCCCCCCCCCCTCTCTCTCTTCTCTTTCTCAGCAGGACACATTCCCAAACGCACAACGCTCCACGAGACCCCACCCCTTCCCCCCCCCGAAGAGAGAGATCATCGCCAATTACAGCAACCAATGCTCGTCGCTCGTCCCCCCCGGCAGCCATATGAGCAGGGCGGTACTGTTTCCTCCGGGCAGAGCCGGCCTTTGGGGACATTCATTCCCGCATCTGAAAAGGAATTCCAGTAATACAAGACAATTCAAAGTGGCAAGTCTACCTCCATCTCCCTTAACCACCATACTCAAAATTTTTTCTAAATCTCTATTTATCAAATAGTGTTATAATAAAAGGCTTATAATGTTTGATAACCAGAGCTCTCGTGTAACAACCCTGTATCCATGATAATAGCAAATTTATTCAGTCGTGTTCCGAGATCAAGCAATGTATATCTAATTGATAATCAATCGGTATGGTAGGCTCTCAGTACTCGCCTGAATGACCAGCACCATGCACTTGATGGTAAACCACACAGTGACTGTCTTTTACATTGTCACATTTCGGGAACATTCAGTATATCCAGCTACAGAAAGACTTGTGCCCTTTTTATCGAATATTACGAGCCTTGTATTACAAACGTTGTCTTTTATAAAGTAGTGTATTTACTATTATACAAAATTGCATGTGTAAATTACAATGTACGAATTATATCGCGCGTATTACAAGTGCTTCTTCACATGCATGTTCATGCTTTTGTTTACCATTAATGCCTTTGTAACTTCTCACGAAAAACTAGAAGCTCTATTGACTCTAAAATAGGGTATTTATAAAAAAAAAAAGTGTGTGTACTTATGTACACGCGTTAGAAAAGTTATACTTCTTTGGCGTAACAAGATAACAATCTGTTCAAAAATTTTATCTTTCGCCTTAATCTACGTTTGTAGAAAAAAACGACAAAAAAAAAATAAATAAAAAAAAATAATAAATAAAATAAAAAAAAACGACAAAAATAAATAAATAAATAAATAAAAAAATAAAAAAAACAAAAAACGACGAGCGTACCAACATGCGCGACTAATATCGAGGTTCAATTTCTATTTTGTTGGTAGCTTTTTTTTCGAGACTTAATGAGCGGTTAAGCAGACAGCTTCATACTGTTAATTTTGTGTCACAAAAATTAAAATTTCACTCTCATCATTTTTTCATAACGCGCCTAAAGAAGTATAACTTCAAAAAATACAATTACATACATAAACTTCTACAAAATGTTCTTGTAAATTATATGTTTTTAGACTCGTATTTTTGATAAACGTAATAAACAAGAATTTCTTATAATAATAAATGTAACTTGTAATATTTAATAAACAGACTACAGGTCGACATAGTTACAAGGAATCCACGTTATAACTTACTTAGATTTCTATACATTTTTATATCGGATATTCTAAGTACAGCATTAGTATCGATTTCGTATCACAACAAGTACAACATGAATAAATTTCATCGTTTGCGAAATGAAAATTCTATGTAAGGGTTACCTAACATTACTTTCTTTGTAATTTTCTTATTTGAAAATAACAGAGTGGCATTCACAATCGAAACTGTCTTTTGTTAATGCATTCCCGTTAGCGGTCCCACGGAAACGAGTATCATTGCATACACCACCTCTATAATCTAGACAGCCAGTCATTACGTACCTATAGAAAACACTAGGTCGAGGGACAATGAAAAACTCCCATTGCAATGTGGAAAATGAAAAACTATTATAGTCTTTTATCAATATATACAGGATCGAACATTTTCCACAACAGTATTTGATTGCATTATTAAAATGAAACTTTTATTACATCGTCTCAAACTTTTTCGTCTGTGTGTTGCATGTCGCGTGATGGTCGGCCGCGGAGTAGGGATAAAGTGAAAGCGCTCGTCAGAGCAGCCAGGGCCAATATAGCGGCGCCTATAGTTCGTAGCAGCTGACCGTGTAGTGTATAAACTATTATTAGTTAAATGTCTATAGTGTGAAAAAAAGTTTCACTTTTACCGTGGTTTCATTAAACCACACAATCCTTTTTTTCTTCACCATAAAGGTCATGCCTGTAAATAAATACATTCATAACTAACAAATGTATAGTACAAACAAAGTACTCGAATCTTCTGAAACAATTATTCCACGAAAGTAAGAAAATTATTTTAAAATACCACGACTTACCTGAGTTAAGTTAAAAGAGAAAGAATAATCATAAAAGCTTTACATATTCGCTTGTACAAATTTTATTTAGATTATTGATCTTATATATAAGAAATGCAGCGACGGCCACGTGAAAGTACTTTTTTGATAACTAAACTAATACGAGAGTCGCTAATCACATTCCCTATATTGAAACGAAATAGTTAAAGAAGTAAAGGATAGTTTTCAAACTTTGTCTTTACAATTATAACGCTTAATAAATAGTAACCAATAAATTTTACCAATACTATTGTATATTTTTAATAATATTGTAACTAAATATTTTTTTGCATGTCGTCAACTGAAAAAAACTGTTTATCACAATAATATTTTGTTAGGAGTATAAGTAGGTCACAAAGAAAGAAAAGATATTTAAAATGAAATAAAAATTATATAATTCAATTTAAATAATATCTATGATTATGTGTTCATACTCTGCGGCTTAAATATTGAATTATAGTGATAGAAAATACGTTGTGACGCATTGGCTTGGTTGATATCTAATGTAATATAATAGGTAAGTATATAATAATTCAAATATAATAATCGCCGAAGATGGGGTTATGTAATTACGTGACTAATTGTCGCTGTTATATTGAATTTGCCTTTTAATTAGATATTTATTTAACTACTAACTTTTGCCCGCGACTTCGTTCGCGGGGTATAGTTACTTTGGGCTAACGTTAACACTCAGCGGAAACTCTCAAAAGGAAAACGATTTTGAAACATTCTTCATTGATGCTCCGCCCCTATTGGTCTTAGCGTGATATGATATATAGCCTTCCTCGATAAATGAGCTATCTAACACTGAAATAATTTTTCAATTTGGGCCAGTAGTTCCTGATCTTAGCGCGTTCAAGCAAACAAACTTGAGGCTTTATAATATTAGTATAGATTGTTATTTAGCAATTTATGTTACTGCTATAATTATTGTTTAACAAGGTGTTACTTATACTCGGTGAATAATCATGTGTCAAAATGTTTAATATAATATCATAAAACCCTGTATACGTATTATATAGCAGTGTATAGTTAGTTGATACGTAGAGGCTACTTCCAGTGTGAAATATTGCATTTTTCATGTAGGAAAAATGCCTACTGTCGTATTGTTTTACGTTACGGCGCAATTTTGAATTTTAAAACCATAATTAAAGTCATACTACTGCCTTTGTTTATTTTTTCGTGATAATTGTACAATATACTGTGTTATTTATTTTATTTATTTCGTTGTATACTATAAACGTTTTCAATTACGTAAGATGACCTTTACATTATGGGAATATAATTTAAGGTCATAAATCAACATAATGTCTGAATATGAAATCGTTTGGTCACAATCTAACCTTTTGTTAACCTGTGGTCTAAAATGGTAAACACGTCAATCCTAGAGAAGGACTGGCCATCAAGTGCAGCTATTGGAACACATGGGGGCTGGTAGTTAGCGAGGCGGACTTAAAAAAGCTCCTACCACAATGCTATTCACCACAATGTTTTCTTTCATCGAAAGCCTGGTTCTTTGGCAAGGATTCCAACCTACGTCGTACGACGCGGTTAGAACACGTTAACTACTGGACCATAATCGCTTCAGTCATCAGATTTTTTAGTTGTTATAACCGTAAACGATTAGGAATTTATGAACTATCGTTACCACGTTCCTCTCTTATATTAGATATCAGAATAGTAGTCGTGTTACGTGGATAAATAAATTGTCATTTCATTTCATTCCTCCATGCCTAGTTTCAAAAGCCAAATAGAAAAACGAGACCTTATATTTGCCACATTTGTATGGGCTAATTGCCTTAATAATAGAAAAACATAAAGGCTTAACGTTCACAACTTTAGTTAATGCATCCATGTTAAAGGTGCTAAGAGGTACCAGTAGATCTAATCACCAATTATGTATTTGATTATAAAAGTAGGTACATGATTACAGTGTCATTCAATGTAAACCTATTGTGCTAAATTTTATCACAAAACATCGGTTGCGCTAATTAGTTTTATGGCGAAAACTAACTAAATAACTGTTCCCAATATAATTAAGACGATAATGAAGCTTCCATAAAAGCTATAATCTCAATTAGAAATCCGACTGACTAGTATAGCTTTAAGCTTATTATATGTATAATACCTATTGTGCTAATTAAGAAAATGTAATATTAGAAAAGGAGAAAAAAAATACATGAACACAGCTGTAACTGGTTAAGTATAACAATAACCTCGTAAGTCTTGCTCACTTTAATATTGTACTTAGGTTGCACTAGATTGAAAAAGATTTTTCAGAAGTAATAAAGAAAACGAAATCAGAAAAAATGTGCGGACCAATAGTCAGCAGAGAGATTTTATTATAATAGAAAATAATATATAGGTATTGTCAGGCCTTTTTTTGTCACTACATTTTTGGGGGCACGCTAATTTCGGAAAGTTGTAAATGCATATTTTTTTGTATATCAAAATGTGCAAAAATGTAGACCTTGTTATTTTGAGTACTTGTGGCATATAATGGTAATATGCTGTTGTAAAATTTTCAGAACGAAAATCACGAGATATTCATCGTTTTAAGTTGCTTCCCATATTTTGAAAACAGTTTTCATCAATTCACTCTTAAACTACAAGTCCAATCTAAGAAGCACATTTATTTATTTGTATTCATTTTCATTAGATTTAATTTTTTGTAAAATTACGATTTAATATTTTTGGTGCCCTACGTCGGACCTCTACTGAGACAAACCACTGTGCGACGTTAACTTTGAACTTTTGCAAAAAAAAAAATCTATATGTCGCCAAGATTGATTGTTTTTCAAATTCTTTGATTTTTTCAGTTTTTGCGTCAATTTTTCGAAATTCCCTTTAAGAGCAACGCGTGCCCCCGTGTGCCCCCACAAAAAAGCCCTGGGTATATTACTGATTTACATAGCTATATATTTATAGTTGTAATAGTAGTGATATCAACTCAACAAAAACATTTTAATTGTGTTGGAATATAATTTTACATGAATAAGTACGAGTAATTTACTGTACACATTTAACTACCTATAGAAAGGTAGTTAGAGCCACCAGAATACAAAGATATTTAATATACATATATTCATTCATTCAGTATATACCTACCTACGCACATTTGATATGTTTCACTCAATAATATTAATATTCTTAAAAATTTATAAATCCGTAACGATATTTTGAGAATTGCAATAAATATTTATTAAATTAATCAGAGGTGTACAATTGTTTCAATAATTTTATACCTAACTGATTTAAAATATGGTAACGGTGTTACTTCATCAAAACTGAAGTGGCAAAAGGCAGTATATGTTGCTAGAATGAATGACGATGTACGTAACAGGTAATAATAACATGGGCAGGTCCAAAAGGTACTAGAAAAAGAGGAAGACCTAGAGCAAAGTGGGAAGATGACATAAAATATATCGCAGGGAAAAACTGGCTAACGGAAGCGACAGACAGAAACCGCCGGATTAATTTGGAGGAGGCCTTCATCCGCACATAAGGGGTTCGTGCTTATTTCAAATTCGTAAAATGATTTCTAACTTATTAGCGTATAAACGAAATACGTGGCATGAAATAAAAGGCTTTTTTATTTCTTTTATTTTATTTTAACTGTGTCACATAAGTTAAATGAACCATAATTAATTATAGTTACAAACTACGTAACGCTGGACTTGACAGAATATGCCGTTGGCAACATCCTGGTCATCCTATATGTAAGTCTTTAACTTTAAAAATTCCTTTATTAATGTTCGTACGTTAGTTATATAGAGAACTGCTGTTAAAAATCTAATGCTTTTAAACCCATTGATTTAAACTGTGCGTTGTCTGAACGTCATTCTTAATGATTTTATTAAAGTAGTTAGTTATTCGGGTTGAATTTTTGTCACCCTCGGCCCCCCGATATTTATATACACCACGCCTTGTTGCACCACACCGCTTTCACGCACCTTTACTTTGTTTTCCCTTAGCGTACTTCTAGACCTACATTTTGCAGGCTCTCTTTTTGAAAATAGTAACACCATGTTGAAAACCTATAACCTTCAATAATAAATATTATAAAATGCGAAAATTATATACAAAAAATACAGGCTCATTAACGCATTCAAACAAAAAGGTAACATTCTTTTGGGCTTTATAATATTTGCAGATAAGGCCTCTCATAAGTACCTGTTACCGATTACACGAACAAGTATTCAGCATGTTTATTTTTAATTGTCTTCAGGTGCAGTCTCCCAACGCCTGTAGCTAAGAATCAATTCGCAATAGTTGACCGAGGCCACTACCCGATACGCTCGTCGCGCCTTCAATCACAGTGATCGTAGTGGTCCGAGCCACGCCGCGGGCACGGTTTATATCATTACCCTCAATACTACGGATGTCGGTACCGTTGAAACTCGATAGCCTATGGGTACGGCCACAATCAATTCTATAGAATAATGCACCCACAACAATCGATTCGTAGAGGTTATTAGAATAAAGTGCTGCTTTTCGACTTATTATGGGAGATATAAGAGCTAGCAATATATAACTAACATAATAGCTGCGCCCGCGGCTCTACACGAATTTGTTATTATTTCTCGTAATTAATATTTATTGTTATACATAGTTTAGTAGTTGTGGGTTTTGGGTAATATTTCATAGTAATATTGTCATAGCAGGCTAACGAACAGGTTGGTCACCTGATGTTAAGTGATAACCACCGTCCATAGACACTAACAACACCAGGAGAGTTGAAAGTGCGTTGCCAGCCTGTATTTGGAGGAAAGAGAGGGAGGGGGAAGAGCAGAGGAGATGGGCCTCCGGCGCTCTCACTGGCCGAACGAAACGCAACAATGCAAGCACTGTTACTTCAAGTCGGTTTTCTATGAGAGGGTGGTTCTACCCCGGGCGAGCCGACCCATTCATTCGGAAATCAGTATTAGCTTTAGCGTGACTGTACCACCTGTTACCACGTGTTCATATTTGTTTTAATTTTTTAATACTCCCTGTTAAGTGACACCGCAGTCTTAGGTGGTAAATATGTTAAACCTACAAGAGAACTGGCTCTCAAGTGCAGCTGCCAGAACGCACGAACTGGTGGTTGGCGACAGATTTTCGACTTGAGATTGATAGCTAGTCAAGCGGACTAAGAAAAACCCTACCGCAATGCAAAATCTGCACATATCATTTTTAAGGTGATAGGTTGAACGTTACAGTAGTTAATGTATTGCAGCAACACCTCTTAGCGAGTTTCAATAAAATAGATAACATAAAATTCTTCCCTATGAAAAAACAATTAACTGTTCTAACTATGCACGATGAGCGACCAGACTGTGGTAGAGCTTACTAATCTCATATGTGATTTCTATAAATACACTAGATACGAGTATACCTACATGATTTCTTTCTCTATCTGTTCTCCTAGAGATAGGCTGTACGAGAACAAAACATAATTTAACACAAAGAGATGTAAAAATGACGATGAAAAAACTCAACCGTAAAGCTTAATTTTCATAGTTTATTAAGAGATTTCAGGTCAAATCATATCCTGAGTTAATCATAAAAAATATTTAATAATCCTGCCACAAATTCACATTTCACTTACATTTAGGCCCATTGTACTAGATTTCATAGTAAAATTTTTTTTTTAAAGCCTGTAACTCCAATGTAAAGAATAAGAGTTAGAAAAGTAACATCGATAAGTCCCTATCTGCAAATAATTTTTCGTAAGTTCACGTCTACGAAATTTTGACGAGTTCATATTTAAGACCTCTCTATATTTTAGACATCTATTTTGTTAACTAAAGAGATACGATTTCAAAGGCGATGATAGCTCAGCCCCGAATTTAGGGTGGAGCAAACCGGAGCACTCATCCCGAGTGCCAAAATCAATATACTCTTTATTCAATTTAGGCCCTGAGAAGGCACTTATGAACGTTAAAACTACCACCGGTTCGGAAAACAACCCAGTCATCGAGAAGAACCGGCAAGAAACTCGATCTGGTTTATCTTTCCATAATACATAACATATTTTTTGATTATTAAAACATAACGACATATAAAGTTACATTCGTTTTTGGTGGGTGCACAGAGACAGGCGTCACTTCCAGACGTCGCCATCGTTCACATATTGTCCCACCCTGTAATATACACCCGGTGTGCTTCACGCGTAGCACGTGCACTTCTGCACGTAGTGTGTGTTCGCTTGTGTGCTATAATGTAATATAGCCTTTATGTATTAAGACCTGCTTGACATAACACTTGAACTTATTATAAGGCAAATTGGTAATATGTTTTGGGACTTTGTTATAAAATCTAACACTATTACCCAAAAAAACTGTTACTGGTCTCAGTGAGCCTGAAACATGGAGTGACCATTTTTTTATTGTTTCTAGTATTTACATTATGGCGGCTTTTTACTAAATCCAGATTATCTAAGTTTTTGCGGACGTACATCAAACAGCTAATCAAGCCGTTTCAACTACTTACTACAACAATACTATAATATGATTAAATATAAAAAAAAACTTGCTCCACAAAGCGCCCAGCATACGGAACTCTTGTTTGCTCACCACACACAAAGGTGCCACACAGGCTCACACCACAAGTGAACTTGGGTACCAGTGCACTAATGAACTTGTGGACTCAAGATGCCGCTTTGAGATTTGCACATTTTCACGATTACAGATTTCTGATATACTAGCTGCCCGGTGGATAATAATAATAATAATAAATAAAAATCCTAAAACTGTGAATCTGGACCGGGTGCAATTGTGAATCTAAACCATTCTTGAATCCACCTGAACACACAAAAAATTTCATAAAAATCTGTCCAGCCGTTTAGGAGGAGTTCGGTCACATACATACGGACAGAAGAATTATATATACTCGTAGATTTCTAGATAGGTATGTACAATTGTACTTTGCGCCTTCTATACTTTAGGTAGTTGTGCATGAGCCATGAAGCAATGCAAGCGTGGAAAACGTGATCGTACGGTGTGGGCGTGACCGCCGCCGCTGATTGGATCGACCGGCGCCAATGCGTATGCGCCGTACGGTAGCAAATATATCCATTACCACCTTTGTTATCTACTCATTTCCATTAATATATTAAAATAATATATGTTTATTTATTTTTTAATATATTACTTAAAATATACACACTATGACAACTATCCCAGATTGCCAGCCTTGATTCTACCTATGGAATTATTCTTATGTAATGAAACCTTAAATATTAACTTAATAGTCATCGTGACCTTAAAAAACAATAAATAAGCACATGACGTATCAGACCCGACCCGACAGTCAGCTTCCTAACAACGTTTAAGAACCCGATATTACCAATAATTGAAGACATCGAGTCATTAAGCCTGCCGGGGCAGGTTCTATTTTGATTGCTCGTAGTTATCCAGAATTCGATCGTCCGTACACGACGATCACGGGCCCCTCTTCATAATAACGATGATGATAACTGAAATTATATGATTTGAATGGAATTTTGTTGAAAATGGCGAAAACATTACAGAAAAGTACAGGGCGTCGTTAGGCGGGCGGGCGGCGGCGGCGCGGTGCCCGCGGCGTTCGATCCACCGATTCTATGCAAATTAAACGTAATCAAAATAATAATTTCATACGAAGTGAACAGAAACAACGGGCTGGTCTGACTGACCGACGCACCCTCTCCCTCTAGCACCCGCTTCGGACATTGGCGAGAAAGAACAACCCACCTGCCGCAACATCGGAAATGCAAATTGTATATGCCAGTTTCGTTTTTATTGTTTCTTATTGTTCATGGTATAACGTAATTATGCACGCGATAGTGGCTTAATGCGCGAAATTACTATAAGTGGGCCGAAGTATTTCAGTAGTGATTATATAGTTAGACACGGCTCTCGAAGCCTTGTAGTCATAAACAACGATACCATATCTGTTTGGAGAAAATTATACTGCTGGTTATGTTAGTGGCGGAGTTTTCTTTTCTACTAACTACTAGCCACGAAACTAACTGACTAGAACTGTCTAAATTATCACAATCAAGTAACGTGACTAGGTAGATAGAAGAACAAAGTTTGAACATTTAGTAATTGATGTAGCCGTGTCTTTACACGCATTTAAATTGATGTTGTGTAAATATTTTCTGTGAGTTAAATACACATACCAATTTTTATAGCTATCGTTACGTAGCGGTGAATTATAGAATAATGGAAAGTATAAATAAATTTCCAATAAATAAAAACAAACACTCATTTAGGTATGTTAACTTTTAAAGTGATCGATTAAAATATATTGTAGTCTAGCTATCCCAGTTAGGTACTTACAGGTTAGACATCTCTACCATCATACATGTTTACATAGATACATGGACTAGCTGATGCCCGTCCTTTCGTCTGTGCGTTAAATAAACTTTTAATTTTAAAAATAGTAAAGGGTCAATGGAATCCAAAGAATAAGTAGATAACCTAAAAATTCGGCATCGAATGATCATAATAAGTATGCCGATAAGTACCCACAGTGGTTTTAAAGTGACTGAGCCTTGAAGTAAATGTATTTTCTTACTATAAATAAGTAGGTATGTAAGTATATATGTAACAGTCTTTTTTCTTTGAATTTAACTCTGACAAGTTTGCGAGCCAGCATGACAGTAATGACCAGCGTCGGTTTGTCGATCTTTCGGTAATCGCCGTTATTCTTAGATTATACTGTGCCGTCATTTAACAATGCTACCATAAAAAAAGAATCTATTACACCAAGAGTAGGTAAGAATTGCCTGGCATTAACCAAAGAAATAATATCAATGTCGTTATAAAAGTAACTCGTTACGATTCTGTAATGCAAATCTTACTAATCTCGGTAATGGATCCATCAAAAAATTTACCTTAAGTTTAAGTTTAGAACGATATTTTCATAGCACTTGCGAATCAATACTCCTTCTTCTATGTTCAACATTTTACTATCTTAGGTCACTTCGTTGTTGATTATCAAGTGCGACTGAGTTTAAACATTGAAACTTATAAAAAATATGTATGCAAATACATAAAATTGAAGCGTCTGTTTGTAGTATCAAAATAATAACAGTTTCTAAAAATGGGTATGAAAGTATAGGGTATACGGTAGGTACTTATAACAAAACCAATTTTTTTTTAATTTCTTTTGCCGTCTTTGGTTCCAGCTAATCTTCAAAACGGCTGGACCGATTTCTATAGGCAAATAGTCGATGTTATAAACAGTCACTTGGGTTTTTACTTAAAATAAATATAATAAAATTAATACACAATATCCGGAGCCTCGTGCAACCCACTCGCATGTCTACACTGAACAAAATTTTTTTGGCTAAATTCCGCACAGACGAAATGACGGGTGGTAACAGCTCCTTAAAAATAAGTACCTAAACAGATGTATGAATATTAAAAAGTTTTGAAGCAACTAATTTTTAATAACATTATATGTAGTTATATTGAGTATATTGATTATATATATTGAGTAATCTCGCTACAACATATGGGTAATTACTCTGAAGGTATGTACATATTCATGGAGAGTAGCAGTATGGACACTACAGCCTTTGAGAGCT